>NDXB01004869.1:5520-162996 GCA_002631895.1 Agapornis roseicollis | reverse complement strand
TTTTTTTTAATAAATAACCTAATGAGATGACTGTGGTGAGTATAGAGATTAGCAGAGACTTCCATAAAGACTCTCAACCAGCTGTTATTTTTATTTATTCTTCTTCATACCTTCCCCTAACTGTACTAATAACAGAAGAAATAAGTACTGCCATTGTCTTCATATATCCATTCTTTCCGAGCAATTTTATTTTCCCCTTCTTCATCCAAGCTATAACTCTATAACTTCATTTCTAATTACTGTTTTCTGTTCCATTTGGTTTCCTTTTTTTATTTTATTTTATTTTTTTTAGAATAAGAAAGAGATGAACTCTATGCTGTTTTGACTCTTCATTATCATCCTTAATCGCATGAACTTCCCAGCCATTTTTAGCATACACACGTTTCTCAGGACCCAACTGATACACTTCATTTCCTTCCCAGGGTCTTCTGATTTTCTTCATTAGTATGCCTTTTAAGTAATATTGTTTGCATTAAACAATGAGGTTGTCAGACAATGAAAGAAGACAGCTTTTTGTGTATGTACTGGTAAGTGACAAAACACAGTCCCTGTGGCAAGGAAGTGATATGCCTTTGTAACAGCATTACACTTAGGCCTGATAACTGCACTACAGGATGCTTCAGTACTGGCAGAGCAGTGCATTAACACAGCTATGCTAATTTGGAGGTCCAAAAATACTCACATCCCTCTGAGTATCACAGCACTGTGCCAGGTAGAACAACAACAGTACAGATAAAATCAGACTTTCAGTTGTGCTTTCTAGAGAGATAATACTAGCTCAAGCATGCAATTAAGCAAATTAGCAATTGTTTTAGCCCTGAACTGTATCAGGAACAGAGAGATTTTGAGGCTGTACACTAATCAAAGAGATGAAAAGCTTTTAAAGACTAATTCCTATTTTCTAAATTTTCGTATCTTGCCTTGGCTACCGGAAAGTTGCAGTTATTCTACTCTGAGTGCCACTTTCAGTGTTCATTTATATACCTACACTGACACTGCTTTTTGCACTTAAATTCACAGGAGTATTCTCTGCCTCTACTGACTGCCTTTCTCAGACAAAGAAAACCCAACTCTAAGTTGACCTATTCTGTCTTAGATAAGCCAATTCTTCTGCTTTACAGTTACTACAAACAGAAACATTTATTCACCTACTTGAATTTATTAATTTTCATTTAGGCATGCTGCACCTCCATCATGCTGGAACTGATGTGGTCCAGGAAACCATTTGCTCTAAATTGGGGTAAGCATCCTTGGCATTTGTGAGGCAGTTACCACCATCAGGTGCTTTCATTGAAGTATCAGGGCAAGCTGCTCATTACAACTACAATTCATATCAAGCTTAATTTCCAACATGATGTAAATTCAATGTATCATGTTGGGCCATAGAACAATGCCTGCCTGGTTGTAAGGTTCATCTTCATTAGAACTTGTATTCCACAATTAGCTACAATAAATCACTCTACCAAAAAAAGACTCTAGTAGCAGCAGATTTCCAGTCTCTGTTTCAACTCCTCTCTACCTGTAATTAATGCTTCATCATTGTCCTTAAGGGAGAACATCTGTTTTCACAGATCATGCTACTGCTTGGTTAAATACAACTGTCTTTCTGTTCCCCAAAACATATTTGGTAGATCCTACACATAACAGATTTTTCAGGAGATTTTTACAACCATTTTTTTACGACCATTTTTCTAGACTCCTTGCCATTCACTTTGCAGATCCTAGGCAACTTTTTTCATTAACTGAAAAGGAATTACCATTCTACTTCCACTGCATAGCATTCTACTTCCACTGCATAGAGACAGAGTTGCAATATGGAACCATTATCATTATTATGCTATCATTATTCTCAATTACACTAAGCTACAGTCACAAATAGTGCATGATATCACCATTACCATCACACCTATTATTACTGAGGAAAGTAAAGCATGAAGATAATTAGCAAAGAGAAACTTAGACTTGCAACAAGCATCCATTTCTTGGTGTAAGTTTCAAGTCTCTTCTATACTTAAATACAAAAATTTGCCTACAGACACAACGCAGAAAGTGCAATCAACTCTGATCTCAGCTTGCTTATCTCCTCTTCCAAACTGCATTACCCCAGCACCTTGAGTTTTCCTCTGGGGATCAGTCTCTCTAGATGCCAGTGATACACCCCTTCATGAACAGTGCCAACAATTCCAGTTTGCAGAGACAGTGATATTACTGAAATGGAATGACACTGATTATGCTCAGATTAGTTTTGGTCTGTGAAGATAAAGAGAAACAGTCAAACAGCTCTCCTACAATCTTCAGCTGAAAGATAACAAAGAATGAGAGACAACAGCTTCCTAAGTCATTCTGCCTTTATTACCATGAGGTTGGGGCTTCAGTTTTGTGTTGTTTGTTTTTTTAAAGATCTGCCCCCAGTTCAGACTACGTACATGACAAAATAACACTTCTGGGACACTGGTGCCAAAGTCACAGTGACACATTCACTGTAGACTGTGGTAATTGAAGATACCAAGTCTCCCCATTCCAAAAGCTTTTGATTTTTTGCATTGACAAGGATTTAAAGCGTGGCTGTTTATCAGCCTAGCTCAACTGCAGAGACAAAACCCACAGTCACTGATCATGATGAAAGACTTGAGTAATTTCTCTTTGTAGGTGCTTTCCTTCCTTTACTATAGAATACTGATGCTTTCCCTGAGCATTTCACTCCCATTTCACTCTAAAGCATAAGGGATGTGAAACTAAAAGACACACCATGGCCTAACAGGGTAATAATCCCTGGCAACACCAAGAAAAACTATTTTTCTGCTCCTGTACAGGAGAACCTTAGCTGTGCCACTCCAAGTTTATGACACTTGGCTAATCTCTCATGAGCCTGAGGTCAGAACCCAAACAGCAGGTCAGGCTCTCGTTTACTCTCTTCAGTAAGAGCTATCTGGGCTTCATTGCCTCACTGTGCCTTTCTGCTTGCCCCACACTGTAGGTAGAATAGGGTTAAAGAACAGGAGTGCAACAGCTGTGCTGAGGCAGTGGCCTGAATCAGGTCTAAGCCCACACTATTGTTGTAAACACATTAAAGATTTATTTCATTAGCACAGCTTACAAGTATTTAGATTGGTTTGCTCACTCTAGGTATTATAAGGTTGGTTCAGAACCTCATTCCTCAAATGGTTAACAAAATACCTTTTTGCTGTACCTTACTAACAAAAGCACTAGGAAATAGTTCCTAGTGTCTACATCACACTGATCATTATGTTACAGTTGCACTGAAGTAACAGGAGAAAATACTTAATCCCATGTTTCTGGGAAATGCTTAACACCACTTCCCACCATCCTATTCTACAAATTTCTGGTACTTTCAAGTAAGGTCACAGCACTTCAGAAAACTCCCAGCTTAGATCATCAGGATATAATATATTTGAGGTATGTTTCATTCTCATAGAGTATCAAAAAGGAGCATACACTCAAGAATTGTTGGTTAGGGCATTCTGGGTTAAGCCAACACATATCCATTGTCAAGACAGAAATTATATTTTAACTGCAAAGTGAAAGCAACTGACAGGAGGATAATTCTAACAATCAGAAATAGCAAAGTTGACAGTCTTGGAATCAAATAATCATATTACCAACAGAACCATTTAAAAGAAATCATAGCTTTTAGAGTTTGATAAATAGCACCTCATTAGCAGAATCTCAAGAAGCCAAAGGTTAGTGAGAGTCAGAGTCCAGCCAGATTTGTAACAAGGTTTTCAAAGTAAACCCTCCATTTAGATTATCCAGACAAAGTAGGTGCTGAGTTTTACAGCTCCTGCACATTTGTTACCCTAATGGGTATAGGCCATCATATTCTCTCTATACCACAAAAAAGAAAGAATTTCCCTCTCTTCTTTTTATATGCGTACAATTGTCTGGTGTTCTCAGGTAAAAGATTTAATTGTTGGTACGTGGCAAGCATAATAATAGGGAGATTTGCACATCTGATGTTTCTTAAACAGGAAACAAGCCCCACAATCCAATTAGCTGCCTCTGATGGTAACCTTAAGTTCTAACCTTGGGTAAAACCCTTTCAAGTAAGCCACTTCATGCTCTGAGCTCCCACTGTGCCTGGTATTTATTTGTCACTGTGAAAAAAATGCTAGAAACTGTCATATTTTAACTCTGAAAGTTAAAAAATAAGAGTATTATAAATGCAGCTAATAAATGTAGAACCATTCACAATCCCATTCCAAGCTTCTATTAGATTAGTCATTGTAGACTTGGTACAGACAAGTATAATTGAGCAACCATATGACATGGATTTTTTGTTAGGAAGAGTCTGTTATGAATTCAAACACCCAAGAAAGAGCAGGAGAGCAAACTGAGAGGATTCTGAATCATCCCAGCAAAGCAGCAAAAAAACACCATGTGATCTCACATCAGTGGTCCACCTCTGCCAGTCAGCCAACAGACAGGCTAACAGGTTCATGCTCTAGAGCCTCAAATTGGTTTGTCCAAACCACTCAGCAGAAAGTTATAACAGTTAACTATAAGGGTATAAAGGAAGGAAGATGTTAAGCTATTGTCTCCTTCTAACAAGGAAATTCAACTGACCATTATTTCAGAAATAACGAAAGCAATTTCTGTTTAATTCCATTAGAAATTCAGATCTGACTCCTCTTAGAAATGTCAGCCTGCAGGAAAGCATTTCTGAAGCCTGTAAGGTAGTGAAGAGACTACACAGACAACAGATACAGAGATCTACAAAGCTTCTTAGTATTTTTAATGAAAGACTCCACATGACAATGATCACATACAAGACTCATGCATCAAAGAGTACCCCATCAGTACATCAGTGTGCTGACATCAGTTTTACAGCACACTACAGTGCACAAATACTGTACCTTCACTTTGACTTGAGGCTTCAAATTTACATCAGAAATTACCTATTCCATTGATTCAAAGAAAGCAGAAAGAGCATCTGTACTTTCCCATCATCACATAAACAAATCATCAACCTTCTATCTAATTAACTTACTTTATCATAACATTTAATGATCCTTCAAGAATGTATCAGCCTTTTTGCCCCTTCAGGTATCTCTAGATAGATACCCCATAACCAAACACACAAGATTAATGTTTGGTGCAGAATTAGGTCCTAACAATATGTACTGCAAAAACAAACCAATGAAAAGCAAACCAAACAATGCGAAAGACTAAGCAAACCAATTGTAAGAGAAAATAAAATGGTTACAGCCTTTATGAACTCATTTATCAGTACAACTTACCCTATATTAGGACAATAATTTATTGAGTAGCTAACAAAGTTTCCTCAAAAGCAGTCAGCAACCTTCAAGTTTTTCATTCTAAGAATTACTTCAAATTACCTTATTTTACTTCTGTGAAACAAAGTCAAAACAAAGTACGACCACAGCTGAACAAAAACGAAACACCTACCTTTTCAGAAGGCTTCTCTAAGCCCTTCGCAGTCCTAAAACACATACAGTAACCAAAGCACCATCCATCTGCCTTTTTGCAAGGCTAAAGGCACCTGTTTACCAAGTGCTAATTGCAGTTAATTAGCCATCAATTAAAGCACACTACATTTTCACCTGTTTCAGATCTAAATCCCCGGTACTTGTAGCTTGTCCAATTACCTTGTCCTAGCAAACTGTTTGAAGTTAACTCCTTACTGACTTTAGATTTGTGACCCAGTCTTTGCTGTGTGCAGTATCTGATTTCCCTACTGCAGTTACAGACTTGCTTGCACTCAGTTTCTCTGTTAAATTCTTCTGGGTTAGTACTTTAGAAGTGAAATAAACATGTTTTTGAAGCAGCTAAACACAAGTTTGCTAAAATATACTCTTGAATCATGAGTAGTTTTTCAATTAAAATGCCTTCTTATTGAGGAAAATTCCTTTATAGGCAAGTCCTTCTATTCTTAACAATTAAAAAGGAGTTCTTAACAGACTGCATGCTTTGATAAGGTCTCTTCTACTCAGATGTTTAGCAGTATTTTTGTTGTCTACAGTTCACTTGCTTGCACTGTATTAAAACTGCAGTGGAAGCTGGTCTGCTGCTGTATTCTTCTAGGAGGCTCTTTTCTCTTGTTTGAAATATTTTAAAGAAAAGCAAACAAAGTAGAGAGCTTATTTTTGTAAAGCCATTCGAGTTTTTAATTTTCAGCCTTCGAAAATAAAAAGACATCCAGTTCTGGAATAAATAAAAATTAGTTCAATTATTATGAAGATAAATTAACTGTAAATAATGCTTGTATCGTGGGTACCTGCTTTGCAGTAATTTCCTCATTGAAGAACTATAAGCTAGTCAATTTGCATTAGAACAGTTAAGCACTTTAATTCAATTATGGAATTACTATTGGGTGATTAAAGACCGAGAACAAATATGTTTGAGCTCATTTTAGTTATTTACTAGCTATTACCTACATGTCTTAGCAATAAATTCATACAAAAAACTGGATGAAACATAGAATGAAATAAAAATTGCACCATAATCTGTGGCTGGCTTCTCACTCAACATGTGATTACAAATGAGGAACTGATGCCTAGTATGTGTACAAAGTTGTAGATCAAAGTGAAAAGTCTTCAGGTAACTACTTCATGCTATCTGTTGTGAACCTGCCTTAACCAAATATGTATTTAGTGACACATGATCACAGGTTTCCCTCCTAGTAAAAGAGGATTTCCTTGTAGTTAGACACTCAGCACTCCTTTAGGAGCTCTTCCCCACCCCTAAACATTATTTGGTTGTGCTCACTGTAGGAGAAATGCAAGTTACTATACTCTACACTGAGAAGGCTGAAGTAAAAAAAAAAATCCCTTCACTTAATGTGTTCATCCTGTCATTTGTCCCTTTTGGCACTCCAAGGTGATTGTTAATTAAAAATACAGTTCTGCGAAGCATTATTGAATCTGGTTAATGGACAACAACTTGCACTGAATGTGCATGTGTGGTCAGCACACTCATAAAAATCCTTCAACATCACCAACTTATTGCTCAGATCTTGGCTTGCAGTTGTTCTTTTTGGCACGCAGAAGACCACTTGGCTATGGTTAGGAAGCTGGAGTGTTTTGATCACCAATTATAACTCTGCCATAATTGCATTACTGGGCTATTGACTTCTCCCTCACCACACCTCTTTAGTGGACTCTGCCATTACATCCTTATAGATTTTGGGGGCATTTTGGGGGCAGCTGCCTTTCTATAAAAGCTCTGTACAGCACAAGCTATGATGGCCTGAACCTTCTAGGCGCACCACAGACCAAACAACAAAAAAGCAGAATTACTAACAATTACTAGCACACAGTCATGCACAGGACAGTGTATATATGCATGCAAACCTGGCATTCACAGTGTTTGCCATTAAAAGATATTGGCAATTTAAATATTTCTGGTCATTTACTCTTCTTGTACCAATCATTTCTAATTTCTCCCAGGCTCTTCCAAGAAAATGATTTAACACAGAGTGCAGATCTTCCAGGTAAAAAAAGACCAGCATTTTTAATTATAGTCATTTCACAGGATCTAATAGCAATAAGGTTCCCATAAATGTTCAGAACCTAACAAGCTTCACAGCACTTTCGAAAGAGTAGCAATCATTCAGAAGAAATGTTAGAATGCCCTTTATTCCCTTTCTCCATTTCCCAGCAAGCATCCCAGGAGAATCATGAGTTTTAAATTTGCTCAAGCATGAAGGGTTTGTGTGCCCCTTGAGCCTTTGTATTATGATAATGCATACATAAACGTAAGTTTCATTAATTGGAGCTCTATCCACGGGGGTTACTACAACAAAGGAGTCAGGGGAAAGGGAACCGAATAGAACGAGGAGTGACCCAACTGAGTAGTGATTCCAAAATCTGAAATTCAAGCCTGATACACTCCCCCTTGAGCCTGCCCTTCCTTACCTGTGCCCTGATTTAATGTGAGCTGTTCCAGGCAGCGTTATTTTTTAACAACTCACTCCAATTTATTGTCTTAAAAAAAATAATCAATACTACAAACTTTCCTTTGTACTTACATTAAAAATTGATCTCAGACAAAACTGGAATTCACTAATAAAAGTACTTGGAGTTCATACTCTGTGCCTTCCTAACACTACAAGCACGGATGTGATAGATTTCTCAGTATTTTCCTCACTGCTGTCAAACTGCACAATATTTCACTCCTCCTTAATTTGTGACTTTTTATATCCGTGACTCCTATCATTATTGCTTTCTTCTTACATCTTTCCCCACTTTAATAGCTGAAGGATATTTTGATGGTGCCAAGTCCCTTCTTCCGATTTTGCTACAACAGCAAACATGACTAAACTCCTGCAGAGCCTTTCTCCTATCCCTTCCTCCCCAAAGGTCTGGAGCAGGTTGGGAGGTGAGCTTCTTCACTTTGGGAAACAACAGCCTGCATGACAAATACCCTCTTCCTTTCTTATCAGTTAACCAGCCTTTAGAGGAAGAAAGGAAGAAAATAAAATGTGGTGGCAGGCTACTCTCTGGCTTCATTACTCATCTACTCAGGAGCCAGCAAACACAGGCTTTAAAGACAATTTGTAAACTCTATTTGTCAGAGGGATTATCATCATGAAAATGCTCCATATTCACACCAGTAAATTACAAAGGCACCTGCACTGAGCAGGTTGATCTAATTAGGTTTTCACACATTTCTAGTGGTTTCAAGTGAGACACCCAGAGAGCCCTTAGGACAGAGACTAGAGACAGGTGAAAGGCAGTAAATACTGGGAAGAGGCCTCACACTTATCATGTATCAACATAATGTGAAGGGGGGAGAAGAAAATAACTGGTTTAGGTTGGGGACATACAAATAAGCCTTCGGACATATGAATGACAGAACTCAATATAAACGTGAAGTATTCAGAAATGTATTTTTAGGTCTTCCCTTCTTCCCCCAATCCCACCACATACAATAGGATTTTTCGCTAACTTAGATTCACTGAAAACAAAAATGTAACAAAATTTGGACAGGCTATTCATTAGGTACCAGGAAAAATTTGCACTGTATGGAAAAATAAGCAGGCTTTGTAATTTTTAATAGGTAATTAATAATCAGAGCTATATTAAGAAATCACAACAGTAACAAAGGCCTTTCTACACCCTTCTACTTGTCTCCAAATTAATTTTGCTCCAAAAACCTGAAATGTGGCATTGAGGCAAATCTGAAAGAAAATTTTCTTCCAGTTTCAACCAGCAAAGTTATTTGCATGGATCTTCTGCTGTACTGGCAAGAACAAGATATCAAACATCTATATTCTACAAAGATCTCTTTATACCTTAGTTCATATTAATTCAGTGGAATAGCAAAGAGTGGGACCAATACAAAATGAATGCTTTAAACCTTCTGCAGGTTCTTGGGTTGCTGCTTCTGTCTCTGATGCCCAAGCAGAGCCTTTTCAGTTAAAAATGAAATCACTTATGAAGCTTTTTCCTCGTTTTTATTGCTAGAGACTCATTCTTTCTCAAGCTAAAGGGCACAAATGAAGTGTAGCGAAAATAAATTCTTAGAATCTGATAGCTGACAGCCGTAGTTTTTAAGATGTGCTTTGACAGGAATAGGGAAAAGTGCACACTGACTTCAGGAAATTCAAGAAAAATCAAAGAAGGCATGAAATGGGCCTCTTTGCCATTCTGCTGTGCGCTGGCCCACATGTTCTGGGTATCCCCAAAGCTGGCTTTGAGCAGAAAACGCTCTGAGAAGCCAGTAATTCTTGTGGATCATGCTACAGGAAAGGAACTGGGTCTTTTTCAGATCCCTGTCTTTTGCAATAGTTGATCAGTCTTGGTCTCTTCCCTCCATTACATTACTAGGGCATTATGTGTCTCGGAAACAGGCTTCATGTTGTACAGCCTATGGGTGCTGGTAGATAAATCTGACAGCACCAAAGCACAGCTTGAATCGGGCGCGTCTCTCTCATTCCACTAACAGTTATAGCAAAGGTACTGTTTTACATATCATGCTCACACATACGCATCTCGAGAGCATCTGAGCATCATGGTCTTCTGTATATTCATTGTGTCACAAAGTCTTTCTATTGAACAGTATGTCCCCACTTAGCAAACACCCTACCAATTCATTTGGAAAGCAAGTATTCATAAGTTGTCATCAAGTGTTCTCATACGTGACAAATACTAGAAAAAGAGTAATTTAGTAACAAAAAGCCTTGCAGAGTTGATACCTCCTCAGGTAGCTCCAATCCTGCTGGCCCTCCTAGCTACCTCCTTGCTTCAGTAGAAAGCAATAAACAACATTCTATTCCCTAATCTGACAAGTAAGGGCAAACTGACTTGGAGAGTTTAATTACTTCAAAAAAACCCCCAACAAACGAATGCTATTGGTTGCCATAGCAATACATTCTCATCAGATGGAATAGAACTGGCAGTATTGGAGAAACGGTCTATCTTTGTAACTGCTGGTCTTACAATAAAGAATAATTATTAACCCTAAATGCTTCTTCCTGTTTAGAACTGCAAATGCATCAGTCAGTACTGTAGTCAAGGACGACTTCTGATCCACAGCTATAGAAATTTGTGTGCTTATGGTCCTACAGGCTGCTGCTATGGCAGTGGAAAAGAATACAGCCCAAATGCTACTACTTGCACAGTGTGTGACAACAATGGGAGGTTTGGAGAATTGGGAATGGCTCATTGTAACAAGTGTGCAACATTTGATTACTCCGAGAATTATTCATATGTATGTCCTGAACTTAGTCTTTCCTGAACACTTGCTTAGAACAAATTAAACTAACCAGTGACTGCAAATGCTTTATTGATGGAAGTAGTAAATAAAGCCAACCAGCCACTGAACTGGCAGTTTGGAGCCTAATCAGTTATTGCTCTGCTTCTGGCTCTTCGTATGCCTTTTCTCCTTTTCTCTCAGGAGTATAGCTTAGGTAAAAAAAAAAGCATCTATATTTTTGCTGGCTTAAGCCACTTGATTTATGCCACTTAATTAATGTTTACTCAAGAACCTTTAATTTTGAGGAAACATCAGAACATTTCAGGGATAACATTCCCTGCATTTCTTTTATTACTTTAAACTGATGTCAAAGACATTGAAAGCCACAACTTGAAGAATATCTTCTTAAACTAAGGTGTATTCATGCACAAGTGGCATGCCAGAAAAACATTGAAGACTTTGAAGCTATAAACAAATTCTCACTTAATAATCAGGTCCTCTGCCACACACATCTTGTGCATTATGCTGAATTTTGGCAGGGGTCTGTAATGACAGGCATTAGGTGCATTAGTTCAAATAATCCAATTCTCCTCAAGAAAATTTTACAGTCAGTTTTGCCTTCTGGCAAGACTAGAACCTCTCAAGCATTTTCTGAGGCAGATTTATTCTATTATTTACTGGAAACCAGAAGGACTGAAAAGAAAATGGTATGAGACATTTGAAGCACCCCCCCAAAAAAAAAAATAAACATCAAACCAACAAAACACTCTAAAACTTTCAGTCAAACCTTCACAGTTTAATAATTTTAAGGTTATAATTAAAAAGGAGTTGCATAATCAACCTCAGACCTTGAAAGAAAAATAAGAAATCTAACTAAGGTGAACAATGGGTTCTTTAATAGCACCCATGCTACTTTATTTTACAATTCTAAACCAAAATCAAGACAAGATGAGAGCTGAAAAAACCAGAACAGAGATTCTGCTCAGAATGCTATACTCCACAAAACTGTTTCAGGAGAAAAGAAATATTTATGTTAAGTGAAGTCAGATTTATATTTAAGCTTCTAAATTATGTATTTCTTTATGGCATAATAAGGAAGTACAGTCTTTTCTTCTTTAAAACTCCTGACAAGCTAAAAAGATACAACTAACCCAAGATTAATATTACAGGTCTCTCTTTCAACTAACATTTCCCAAAATGATATTTTGATGTTAAAAATTCATCTGATGGTGCTGAGTCCTTGTCCTTATCAAACAACACATGGGGATTTAACACAGCTGGAGTATTTTCCCTTGCTATTATCTCTGGATGTTTGTATTCTAATTACCAAATGAAAGAACATACGTATAATGAATATATGGCATAAGCTTCCCCCCAGCCTCCAGAAGTGCACAACAGAGCATTTCATGTGGATTTTTTTGAGCTTTTACATTTTTATTGCAAAGTCTTGAAATTGCTTTACAAAGCATATACATTTTCCCCAATTTACCACTGAGATAATGGCTGGAACTAGATGATTTTAAAGGTCCTTTCCAACCCAAAACCATTGTATGATTCCATGATATACTTAGAAAAAGTAGAAGGACAAAGATTATGGAGTAGCTTTCTACATGAGCTCAGAATGGATCTGGGTGACTTGAGCCTCACTCTAATGGCATAAACAAAACCTAATTTCAGTGGTCCTGAAATTAGAGGCCTATATTAGAACACATGGGGCAGCAGCTGTAAACCAGATTAGCTATGACAGTGCAATGTGCATTTTGCTTCCATCAACTGCTGTATTTCATGAAGAAGGGACTGCAGTCACAGCTGAAGTAAATCACTATCTCCAATGCAGCCCATTTACAACAGTGGGAAACCAACTCTGAATATTTCTGTTCTATTAAAATTCTGCTATCATGAGCTGCATAGAGGAAGACTGATGCATCACATACATTTTGGTTTCCTTTCTCTTTGGGCCGATGTGCAAGAAATAGATCAACTCTCATCAGCTGGCTCACTGCAAACAGATGACAGAAGTACAGCAGTCTCTGGGCAAGTAACTATCTGCCACGTCAGTATGAATGGTACCACCTACCTAGGACTCCTCAGTAGCCTCCCATCAACCAGCTGCACTACTTCAACTCTTAAATTCTTTGTATAGGGTTTGGTCATTCACATACATCCTAGAGCAAGAGCAGGCCACAGAAATACTGTGCTGCTCTTACACTCTTCCCCAGCTCTGTTGTGAGCCCTTGTTCCCCTAAGCTAACCAGCAAGTGGAGAAGTACTAGATTGCAGTGACATATGACCATGTCTGACATCTATTTTCCAGAAATCAATACGGATGGTATTAAGAATCCAGACAGAATGGGGTAATAACATGCAGTGAGACTCCGGAGAAGGAAGAATAAAAGGAAAATACATGGAGGTCACAGGTGGGTATTGGAGAAGGGCCACCCAGAGATCAAGTAGGGCCCTTGCCCAAAGCACTCACTAGTGAAAATTTACAAGCACAGTTCAAATGCAACATAGTAAGCAGTGAAATTGTGAGATGATGGCTTTCAACACAAAGCTGTCAGTGCCCTATTTATGTTCACCTGTTTTGAGCTTCAAGGTGTGGAAATAATTGAGAAATTTTATGACTTACTGTGTAAGCATAAAATCTGGATTGTTCATACCAGTTTGTGGCATTACAGAGGGTGGGTTGTGGAAGAAAGAAATATTTGGTTTAAGATCAAGTAACTAGCCTGTATTCTGGGAAGACAAACAAACGTCACCAAACCCCAACTTTCTTTGTGTTGATTTTGCTTATTAAGATAATCAAGGTCCTTTAGACTTTTCTAAAAGAAAGAAAATACTTGCATCTTAGAACTGGGGTTTGGAAACATGAGTTTTGCTTTTGTTGTGTCAATATATTTCTGAAGAGCTGTACGCAAGCATGCCTGCAGGTGAGGATTTTACAGCTTTGCTTGCCAATGTGCAAGCAGATCAAGTAAACATTTCCAATTGTTTTTCAGGAGCTGACCTGGGGATCCTAATGGTGAGAACACATTCAAGGTACAAAATTATACCCTAAATTAATGGCTTTGAAATGCTCTCCACCATCAAATTGAAAAGAAAATCATAACAGTGTATACAACAGCCAAGAGATTTCCTGTGGAAGGCGTTATTCTCTTATTTGTCATCCAGCATTGAGAACAAACCTCTCTGGATTTTGCTATTTTATGAAGAGTAGGAAAGAGCTTGTCATACTGGCACACAGTGTTGAAAAACAAAATGGATATTGGATTGTTCCTTTAACTCAAAGGATGAGCAGATAATCATGCAGTAGTTATCACTGAAGGGCAGAGGAAGCAATCAATAATGTTTTCCCATGTGGGCCATTTTTCCCATTGCCTCACAGGACAAAACCACATCTCCAAACCCATGAAACATGGATAAAATTCACCTCTGCACACAAGGCCAGTGTTAAGACCTATTAGCTTCTACTGCCCTGTTTTAGGGATCTGAACTCATACACTCATTCCTCTGCATGGAAGCAAGTTTCAGGCAGCGGACACTGTTTACCCTTAGGCAAGAGCAGAGTACAGGCTTCAGAATTTCACCATTAACACTGTTTATGTAGGAAAAGGTAACAATGTTCAATAGCTATTGCAAAAAAGAAAAAGGCCAAACCCACACAAATCCAAAGAACAAAAAAACCCACCTAAACCATGACTTGCAAGATAGTTTTCCTTAGATGCATTATTCTGCTTACCTTTTATTTCTTATTCTTTCCCTACTTCCCTTCTTCCTCAAATCCAGATAGATTTGCTCCTGGTGCTAACAAAATTCACCTAATTATTCCAAATTAAGAAGAAGGGGAGGAAGATCAAGTAAGGGAGACAAAAACATCTAAAGAGAGGCTGCAAGTGGTGAATATCCTTTATATTTAATTAATAACAACTGGGATCCTTAAAGACCTGAAATTGATTTCTGTGGGTTTCATAGCATGCTCTGTGGTTTTCAAAGGAAGCAAAGAACCTATGTCAGGTTTTGAATTCGAGTCTTAATAATAATTCATTAATAAAAGTACTCCCCAGGAACAATTCCTTGTTTGACAGCTACAGGAAACAAGAAGTATGTCCAAGCCGCATGCAGTCCAACAAATACACACCTTCTCTCTTCCCTCCAAAATCTGTTTCAATCCAAAACCCCAAGTTTCAGAGTTTAGCAATACCTGTAGATTTCCTTCACTAATGAAAAATAACATTTGGCAGAATGTCAGAATTTTGCTTTTTGCTGCTGCTTGAGGATTGCAACAATATAGGTATTTTTTTGAAGTGTCAATTAATTTCACAGTTCTTTTCACACTTTCCCTTGTTGCCAGCAGCCCTTGTATTTGAGCAAAACAAACACTGAACTCCTAGAACAGAAAAGCTGCCATTTTTTGTTTCTACTCTTAAAAAGGAGAAAACAAATAAAATATAATTTCAAATGCTTAAAAACCCCCAAAAGTAGTAATGCAGTGAATGTCTAAGTGCCACTTGTACAGCCACCTGGGCCACCCTGATCACACCCCGGTTCCTCAGGCTTATACTTCCACAATTCTGACTGATTTCAGCCTCTTGCCTCTGAGCCCAAGGAGAAGCAAATCACATTTACACACAAAGCACAAATATCTCATACAACTCTTAGTGGCTTGTACAGAATCCCATAAAGAAGGGTTCCTTATCTTGAAAGCCGTAAGAAAGATAATGAGGGAAAGATAATGAGGGATAGAATTTAGTCTCTTTTAATTAAACCAAAAAGTTCTTTTTGATGAATGGCTGTTCCACTCATATCATTATGGAGAAACACTGTACTTTGATGTTGAAATGAGAGAGACTACATTGTCATGCAAGAGATGGAGACCATGTATATTCATCATGTGCCCTATAGTGACAAAATCCTTGACTGCAGAAAATATTCCAGGTAAAACTGCAGATTCAGAGATGGGTTAACCCACAGAAACCTGCACTTCAAAGATGAAGAACAGTTGCACAGCATGATGCAGGCACTCCAGGCAATGCATTTTGTCTTTGTGGAAATACCCTACTGCTGGACAAACTAAGGCATCTTCCCCTCAGTCTTCAGGCAAATAACTAAATGCAGCCTATTCATTTAAGCACAGCAGTACCAACATGATGTGCCTGACATTTATGCCTTTTCCTGACAGCTTATTCATTTCCTGTGATTCAAAGATTCTGAAAACAAGAAGGTAGCTGCATCTTGTGCTTTGCTCAGCTAATGAGCATTCAAAACACGGTTCAATTCTCTCTGGCTCATTCGTTACTTATCTTCCATTTTGGTGAAATTAAGGCTACATATTCTCTTCTTTGTAAACCCTGCCTACCAGCTCCTTTGGCTGCAGCATTCCAGTACACAGGAACACAATAGTACTTCACTTGTTAATAGCATTCTTGTCCTTAATACCAGATACAATATGCACACCCCAGATGAAATAAAGCTTCCCTGCCCCTCTACTTTTGCTCAAATTTTCTATCTTTGAATGTATGCCATCATCAATAAGATTCTGGCTGATGTAAAGAGACCTCTGATAGAAGCAAAAGGCCATGTCACTGAAGGGCATCAGTAGTACTAACATTACCAATACAGTCTGTTCAGCTGAGCTTTAACATCATTAGTATCACACAAGGTCACAGAGCAGCACAATGTGTGCTCAGAGTTCAGAAAGGAAAGTGTTTTTCAAAACCTGTAGGTGGTAACTTCTTCACATGTCAAACTGTTCAATAACTGAGATTTCCTATCCAAACATAAAGCATGTACACACATATTCACACACAACTAGAAGCTCATTTTCATTGCCAAGATCATTTTGTTCAAGAAAAAAAATCTTGAGATGCCCAGCAAATAACTGAAATTTTGCTGTTGCTTTCTCCTGCTAGAGGAAAAAAAAAAAGGTAGATTCAAGGATACAAGTACATGTTACAGATGTGTGTCATTTTTGTTGGGAATTCCAGCATGACCTTTTCCCAGAATTCTGAAAGTTTTACATTGGTGATGTTTTGGCCTTTCCCCCCTCCCCCCCCCAATCAAATACTGCATTTTTCCTTCAGCTTTGTGTGTTTAACTTCAAGAACCTATTTTTTAAGTTAAAAGCTTGTAATTTTTTTTTCAATTTTAAAAGCTTTGATCCAAATCTAATGTAATGACATGCTAAACACTTAGACTAAATCTTATAAATACAAACATTAACAAAGAAACCCAAACCTCAGCATCTGTGCTAGGTTGTAACACAGCTACCTATATCCACACTCTTATCAAATTCTTTGCAAACAAGTCTCCATTTAAAGCAAAAGTGAAAGACTGAATTCACCTCACCTGAGACATCTCAATTATTTAATTAAGAATCATCTTTGCGCATGCTAATTCTGATTTGGGTTTAATTTTCAATCTCAGAAAAAAGCGATTACTAACACAAGCAAATGAACATTCTGCACTAGTATGGTACCTCAAGTGTATTTATAAACAGTAAGGTATTATTAAAAAATAAACAGCTTCCCCAGCTCAGACTAAGTATGCAATTCCAGCTGATTACAAATCTCTGCCATCATCAAAAACTCAACAGATTGTTGAAACAGTACCAAGAACCATTCTGGTCCTCAAATCAGGAAGTAAAAGCTGCTGTTCCTTTCCTCCAGGCCCATGCATTCATCCTGGAATTTAACTTTTATCTTTGACTGGTGGAAGGGTAACTACTGAGATCTGGTAACTACTGGTCCAGGATTAGACAGGGGAACACGGAAGAGTAGCTCAGCATATTAATGCAGCAGGAATAACTAGGAAAAGAATCCAGGCTATATTCCTTTCTTTCCTCCGTGCAAGTGTGGCAGTAACTCCTCAGATAACTCCTAGACACTTTATAGGCACTAACCACTGGTGTTTTTTGATGGAGGAACACTGCAATTAAAAATGGAATTTTAATTATTAAAAAAATAAACCCCTCAACTTTTAAACACCATTTTTTCCTTCTTTACCATTAAAAATTTTATCTTTATGCAAAATTTAGTTACTATTAAAAATTGCAATAGCCATGCCAACTCTGGTCAGCTAGCTTCAAAAAGGGAAGAGCTTCTTACTTCTTGGTATTTCTTCAAGGTATAATTAAGGCTATGAAAGATGCTAGTGTCATAGGGAATAAAAACTGAGTGTACTTGAAGGATACAGGGTCAAATCCTCTTCTCTGAAAATAAAACCCTTTAGAGCCAAAATGTCTGGCCTTATTTTTTTTTTTTTTTTTTTTTTTTTTTTTTTTTTTTTTTTTTTTTTTTTTTTTTTTTTTTTTTTTTTTTTTTTTTTTTTACAGTCCATTGCTCTAAGGTGGCCTGAGGGATAAAACAATCCGTTTTAAAACATTTTCTGGCATTATTTTTCATTCACATACGTTAACATAATCTGGTTTGATCACAGTCCCAGAAATTTACAGTTCTGAGCAGTGCTTCTAATGCCTTGACTCAGAAAGGATCTTCTTGTCAGCATTTTCCTTCCTTTGCAAGGACAAGGTAAGAACAAAGCCTGTTTCCTTGAAATTGTTTTCCTTTCCTGTGATTAAATGCCAACACAACACAGCAAGATAGCCAAATAGAAGAGTACCTGGCTACACACCATTCTACAGCTCTTTTGGGAGGTAAGCCATGACCAAGAGTCCCCTGGTCCAAGGTGACCCTTTGGATTTGATTCCCCTTCTCCTGAGGTCAGTGGACTCAAAAACCCACCCTGTTACTCCTAAACAAACCCTGCTTATTATCACACCTCCAACACAGGCAACAGCCTGCAAACCTCTTACAAGTGGAATTATCTCCATCACAGTAAGCTGAACTCATTAGTTATTTATTGCCTGAGCACATATGTGGACAATTAGCACTTGATTTGAGGTTTTCTAGGCATGAGGCTGCTCTGATAGATGCCCCTAGTCCTGATGAAATCTCTGCCTCAGCTCTCACAGCAGCATATCATCTGAGAGAATTCCAGGCTCTGCCAATACCAGGTTGCTCTCTCACAGCCTGGAACCATCACAAATGTTTGTTTGTTTATCTGAGGAGAATTTCTTTTTCCTTTTTTTCCTGAATCTTTGACTAAACGTTGCCTTGCAACCAAAACACCTGTGAGAACATGGATGTGACTGCAGGGGAACAAAATGGGTATCACACGACACATTAAAATAGCATTATGAATGGAGACCTGCACAAGCTTTGGAAAGGAAGATAAATACATCTGCACGTTAAAAACCTGAATTCAGTGCATGAAACGTATTCAGACTGCTCTATCCTCCACACCACAGAAAACACACAGGAGCTGTTGGAGCACACCCAGTCTGTGAGCTCAGGTTTTCAGCCTCCTACATCTCAATGCTTCCCCTGAAAACATCCCAGACTAATGAAAAGCCGCTGCCGGCCATCACTGTGCCAGAATTTCTTCCCGGGGAGGAAAGAGCCTCCAGGTCTCCCCTCAGCAATAGAAGCTCACCTCTGAGAAGCCACCCAGCTCAGCAGAAGCCTCACTACCACTGCCCCTTTCAGGGTGCGTGTGCAAGACTCTGACTCCAGCCCCTCATAGAAGCCCTGCTCCCAGCTTGCCTCAGTGTTCCCGCCATTTGCCTGTTCTGTTCCAGAAGCTTCCACAGTGCGGCCATGCCTCCGCCCTCTGAGGCGGCAGTGCTGTGGTACCGCGGCCTGATGTGCCTCACAGCGACACAGGCATTGGGAGGCTGAACCTCCATCAGGTAATTGTAGAACGGTTTGGGTTGGAGGGGACCTTACAGCTCGTCCAGCACCAACCCCTGCCACAGGCAGGGACACCTTCCACTCACCAGGTTGCTCCAAGCCCCTGTGTCCAACCTAGCCTTGAACACTGCCAGGGATGGGGCAGCCACAGCTTCTCTGAGCAACCTGTGCCAGCGCCTCCAGCACTCTCACAGGGAAGAACTTCTCCCTTATATCTGATGTTAATCTCTCCTCTGCTGGTTTAAAGCCATTCCCCTTGGGGCAGCACACAGGTGGGGTGGCTGCACAGCACCCTGCTGCCCGCACAGATGGCTCCTCCATCATGAGGAGCAAGCCCTCAGGTTTCTAAGTGCGTGTGGTCCCCAGCGTGGGGTTCATCCCCCCCTTACCCTTCAGGTACACCGGTTTTCCAGCCTCTCCGCCGCTCGAGGGCAGGCAGACGGCAGCACCGTGGTTTAACGAGGTATTGATTTTGCAGATGGTGGCAGCGGTGGGTTGCTGGTTCCTGCCTGCAGGCGCCTGGATTCAGCTGCTCGTTGTAAACAAGATCGTCACATTTAATGCTTTGTGCTTGGCAAGGTCACAGCTCCCTGAAGTCTGCAAGCTGGATTGTCATCCCCTCCATCCCTTGATTCACTAAATGCCTGTTAGCTGAGTGGCCTCTGGCAACAGATTAAAACCAGTGGGATAAAGTGGACCATAATCTCTGATTTGCAGAACAGGCAGTTGTGTACAGGCATTTATTTAAGAGTTTTCTGCTCCCATAAAATATGCAGGTCCTTACTGATTCTTTCTCCACCCTGCTTGTTTTTCTTACTGTTGGTTCTTTGCCTAAGGATATAGTGTCCCAGGGGCCACCTGAGACTCCCCATATCTGTGGCTCACCAAGTGTTGATTCCACACTTGCCCTGAGTGCCAGGACCAGCATGATGAGCACTTGGGATAGGGGGCATTAGGCTCTTGGGGAGATTCAATTCAGAATCCCCTCAGTGTTTTGTGGACACATTCAGAAGTTGTAGTGGAAAGTAGCTTCGTTATTTATCTGAAAAGTGATGGGTCTTACATACATGCCTTTATTTTTCCTGCTGCATTGGAGTGGTTCAGCTGGCAGGCATCTTCACAGCACAGGAGGTACAGAAGAGCTGTTTTCACCTTCGCTGCATCCCAGTCTTCCTTATAGATGGGCTAAAGAGCCTACCTTGGGTACCACCAAGGAACACTGGGGCTTAAGGCAATTACCATTACCTAAATCCTTTGGTGGATATAGATCTGATAAAGGCATCCTTGACCGAGCCTGACTTCCAGGGTCCAGTCCAACACCTTCATGTCACACCAAACTCCCATCACAAAATGTTACCTCTCATCATCTTATAAATACACTTCTTTTTTAACTTGAACTGATCCCTTATTACATTTCAGGGGCTAGCTTGCAGAGGACAGGTTCATTTGCTAATACATGAATCATTATTGCTTTGAGCCTTTGAGCTAGCATTTTTATGAGTACGTTTCAAAATGTATTTGATTGCTGTTAGAAATCATTCTGGCTCACACTCGACAAGCAGGCCAGCCTAAGCCAATGTACTCTGCCTGGCACCATGGAAGGATGTTGGGAGAATTTAATTACTAACTGCAAGTTACTGTGCATATGGTGAATTTTAAATGTACTATTTCTTTTATTTTTCTTGCCTCATAGATAAAAATACCCAGTTGTTTAGCTTATTAAGATTTCTATCTAACAGTTTCGATAAAATTGTTTCAGATTGTACACCCTATCGAGAACAGCATGCTGCCTTTTCCCATCCTTGAGCTGCTGCAGACCAGAAATGCCATTGAAACCAAAGTGAGTCCTCTTTGCCCTTTGTAAGCCTGGGCTGCACATTAAGAGATAAGCATTACTTCAAGTAAAGAATGTTTTAGAAAAAACATTTGGTTTATTGATAAGATACAACAAACATCACTAGAACAGACCTTCATATTTCTGGCAGCAAGAGATCCACCCTTGGGGAAGGGATGAAGGGAGCATAGAAGTATAGACTGTAAAAGAACATACAGGTAAAATCTACTCTTTTCTCTACTATTATGGCAGTGCTGATGCTCTTCTACTGTTTGGCTTCTATACACTTTGATGACATGAAAGCTCCATTATATATGTCACACTAATTTATACACAGTAAATCAGAACCCTATACTGAATCTGATTTCATCAGCACATTAAGAAGGAGGATAATTTTTCAGCATGTCCCTTATTATAACATACAGTACAGCATAAAGGCCAGGGAAAATAAAACCCTTGCATGCTTCTTGCAAGGCACCCAATATTCATTACAACAAATTAACTAAAATGCCTTGAGTCCCGCCATGTGTATATTACCATGAGCATTTTCCCCTGTGGAATATATAGTGTGCATCACACTCCCACTGTCTACCAGCTCACTTTCATCTCCTGGAAAGCTCAGCAGTGCAATCTGGCACCATAACTTTTATTAGAACCCAAATGCCAGACTCACAAAGCAGCAGCATACCAGTTCAGCCAAGCTTTGGGTGCAGTAGAAACAGGGAAAATATGAAGAGAAAATAGGAGAATTTGAGCAAGTACATTTCTCCAGGTAGTAAAATACAGTTCAGCTCCTTTCCCTTGTCTTTCCATAAAATGGACATCCTGGTGCATAAAGCCTCCTTTAGGACAAACTTTTTCCACACTCCTGCCTTAGATACATCTTCTTACCTGTAAGAGCTGCATGCTTACAGAGACGGAAAAAAATCATTAAATAGACCTGGAAACCTCCCTTTTTTTGGTGGATTTTTATCTCTCCTTTGTGTAAATTCCAGTGCTAATCTGCTTTCTTTGTGAAGTTTTTATCTTGAGGAATTCAGACTGGAGGGTATAAAGAGTGTTACTTGAATTTACTGTAGAACAGAGAAACTGCTGTGGATGGTGAAAAACAAGAGTGAAAATCTGGAGTAATGATGCCAGAAACAGAATCATAAAAACTGATTTAGTATCAGCCTCCAAAGAAGCTCTGCGATTTCCACCTCAAGATAAAATTGAAGCTGCTCCTGAAAAACCCACTCTCCCTAAATGTCAGTGCTCTTTGGAGGAGGATTTGATAACAAGCTGTTTGAAGAAGAATACCACCAAAGTAGAAATGACCTGAAATGCATTTACTGTGCAATTGTGGAGTAGCTGTTCTGGAGGCCAGCAAGTTACCATTATGCTTAATTGTGAGTCTGGGAGGCACTTTCTCACCCACTATGTTGCTTTCAATTACATCTAATTTCCCCATAGCTTACCCATGTCTGCTCAGCGTTAAATCCCACAAGTTCACTGAAGATCATGAGCCACTTTTTCCTGCATGTATGAATAAAGCAGGAAGTATGTCTGTGATGGCTTCATGATACCCCTGTTTTGTTACAGACCTCAGTGGTGAATGGCTTTAGATGCTGAAGCTCAAATTTGGAGAGAAAGGTAGAAAGGAAGAGGAAAAAGAAGAGAGCTCTTTGTTCTTGACACCTCTTTTCCCTCCAGACAGAGCCATGAGTTATGAGCAGTTTGACATTCTCCTTAGCTAAGGAAGTGTTTTAAATGGGCTAGGATAAATTCAGTCTTTATCCTGTCTGTACTCAGTTCCTCCTGTTTGTGAGGTAGAAGATGCCTTACAAAGGTACTGCAGGAACAGGCGCATTAGTGTTTGTGACACAGGCAGCTATGTAACAGTGAGTCAAATTGCTTCTAGGAAATTCTGTGGGTACTGTGATACATTTCTGATAACTTTTGTGTCTCTGGATTTTAATTCTCACTATGAAATGCTTCAAGGAACTGGAGTATATATTTTAAAACAAAAATTACAAGCAACAGCTTATTTCTTACGCTTGCCACTTCAACAGTTCTTTGACTCCCATGTTTACAAAACCAGAACAAATCCTAAAATCTGTATTTTATCTTTTTCCTCAGTGCTGTGATTTGCCAAATTTGATACCTTCTGGTCCTTGGGAGAGCATTAGACCTCCATATTTTCATTAAGTCCTCAGGTCTGGCACAAATTAACTAATTAGGAGCTTTGTGTTTCTAGTCAGTCAGCGTTTTCCTGCTTGTCTGAGATGAATCCTCTGCTGGTGTGCAAAAGAACAATTCTGTGAGACATGAAAATGTGTGCACTCACCTCAGACTAAATTTTTGGTCACATTTATCAATGTATTTCAAAAAGAAAAGAAAGAAAAAAATCCACCCTAAAAGTCTGTTGGATTGCCTTGTGCTCAGGCACAGAAGTTAAGAAAGTACTTCAAAAAACTTAGAATTGGAAGGTTTTCAATAGGTTTAATAGTTACAGAGTCCCCTTCTTCTAAATCCAGTGATGTAGAACAGCCTTGTATCATTCTGACCTGATGGATAGCAGAAAAAGGTCTTTCTCTAACTGTTTCAGAGTTAAGAAAGGAGCTTTGACTCCAGCATCAAAACATAAAGCAAGCTCCTAAGAGATGAAAAGTGTCCTGACTTTTTTCTGATAAGGCTGAACATGACACAAATCCCTCACTGCCCCTCAGGAGCCTACTGAAGCTTTGAACTTCATTTCTGTTCAGGAAAAGAAGGTGGCACAATGCAGTATCCTTGGCCTCAGTTTTATGATACCTTGAGACTGGGAGGGAAACACATGGCTTGAGCATGCTAGGATATATTCCAAGTACTAAAACAAAAGCTCCAACAGAATAATTTAAAATGTATCTTTCCAAAGAACAAACAAAACCATTTTTAGAATACCTGTATCACTGTAATGGGCCTACGCTCGAGAGTGACTCAAAATGACCTATACCATGGAAAAAGAGAAAATCTGAATCCAAAGTTATTTAGGTTCAGATTCACAAGAATATTTAACTTCTTACTGAGCTGGACCTCAGCTGATCTGCTTGACTTGCATTTGCATCTTTGATGTAGATTCTCTTCTTGGGATGCTGGGAGAGGCTCTTCATTAGGGACTGTAGTGACAGAACAAGGGGTAACGGGTTCAAACTTAAACAGGGGAGGTTTAGATTGGATATAAGGAAGAAATTCTTTCCTGTTAGGGTGGTGAGATGCTGGAAATGGTTGCCCAGGGAGGTTGTGAGTGCTCCATCCCTGGCAGTGTTCAAGGCCAGGTTGGATGAAACCTTGTGTGACACGGTTTAGTGTGAGGTGTCCCTGCTTATGGCAGGGGGGTTGGAACTAGATGATCTTGTGGTCCTTTCCAACCCTAACTATTCTATGATTCTTGTAAGCCTCAGCCTTTTGGTCAGCAAGATGAGAACATGCAGTGTTTGTCCAGCCTAGACATCCCCTTGTGGAGAGAGAGTGGTCGGCCAGATCAGAACCTCATTTACCCAGAATCATTCTGAACAGGCCAAACATCTTGCTAATTGCTTTTTAGTACAAAACCATTACCCTTGCAATGAAAATAGCAGTTTCTTCAGTTTAAACAAGTAATTTTGCTGTTTAATTTCCTCTTTCTTGCTGATAGGTGGCACCATTTTCTGCACAAAATGCCAGCCAACACTAGAAGTACATGGAAAATTTCAATAGGTTTTGGCAACCGTGTTGCTGCTAACACATCACTGCAGAAATCAGTGTGTGCTTTGGAGCTCTGTCAACAGATTAGACAGATTTCACTGTAATAAACTGCAAAAGCAGAAAAATCTTTCCTGAATCCTGATTAAAATCTCTTTAGTAAAGCTCAGTTATTCACATGAAGAAGCCAGGGCCATTTCTAATTAGAAGGCTCCTTGTTCCAATGCAGGTCATCTGTGTTAGTAACACACCTGAAAGTAAGTTCTATAATTACATTAGAGTAGTAAGATAACAGAAGAACATGAGAACAGCCTAGAAGGAAATTTGGATAATATGGGAAAGCAGTAAAGGTGAGCTTATAATAAGCAGAACACAGTCCAGAAAAACATTGTGCTAAACTTGCATGAAAAGGGCTGTTTTGTTTGCTGGTGCTTAGGACTATAGTTGGTTTTAGGCACTGAAATAAGTTCTTGGGTTTGTTCACAGGTTAGGAACATTCTATAAATTCTAGCATCAAGGGGGCTGTTGGTTTGCTTTTATCTCAACATTACAGACAGGAAAATAGACCTTAATCCTTATTTTCTTGTTTTAAATTCCAAACTAACCAGTCAGGATAAGCCTGACTAATGCAGGCACCCAGCTACATTACAGTAACAACAGAGAGCCAAAATAAAGTGATCAAGCAGTGCATAGGCTGACAAATCATTATAACTGCTGCATCATGCTCAGGCGCATATTCATGATTCACAGTTGATGAATGAAGATTTATTGATCAAAGGAGAGGGGTGGCTACATTCATGATACACATTCTTTAGTGAAAACATCTGAGACTTAAGGGAACTTCTGCAGTACAGATGTCAGATGGAGAACTGCTGACAAAATATTTATATGAACCTGATTTTGGTATATACTATTCACAGAACATTCATTCTAGTAAGCATATGGTACCTTTAAAGGTGATATCTGTCCTTCCAAGAAATGCTGGCTTGATTTTAATAGGACATTCAGTCCAAAGAAAACCTTGGCTGGCAACAGACCAGCGTTTTTACAGAGAGTCCTTAGTGTGGATTTAAAAGAAATGCCTCGCCCTAAAAAGACTGATCCTGGAAATAGAGCTAAATTTGCCAAAGCTGTGTTCTGCTGTTCCTTCTGAGGCTGGCTGCACTGGCACCCACCTGAAGACTTCAGCTGACCCACCCTACTTCTGCTTAAATCAGGGAGTCAGTCAAACACCTGCTCTTTCACTTGTGTAGCCACTGTCCTTGTAGGAGGCAGGAAGGAGAAAGCCTGTGCACGCAGGTCTCACCAAGTTTGTTCCACTGAGCCAGAGGTGCGCAAGACAGTCAGAAGCATGGAAGTATGTCCCAGTCCAGTCACGCAGGTGCAGTACATGAGTGTGGCCCTATGGTCTCTTCCTAGCAGAAGGGGCAGGGCAAGGAGATATTTCTAGCAGAATGAAAGAAGGTGTCACATATTTTCTTAGATGCTCTGCGCTCCTTGATCGCAACCTACAAACTTTGTGCCTATACGCTAATGGGGGAGAAACAGTCTGATTGAGATCCAAAGTCAAAGTTAAAACCAGTAATGTGTGTTTTATGCTGCTGAGCAGTTCAGGAACCCAATCAGTTCTCACTGTGCCACCTCCCAATCCAATATTTGACACAGAGCTTCTGCTTGCACTTTTAGGAAGTTGTTTGCTAGCAGTACAAAAAAAAAACCACAACAGTCACTTCTGAAATACATTTTAAAAGAGGGTGACAGAGGTCAAACTAAGAAGGGTGCTAAAAAAAGAATTGGCAGCAGTTATTTATGGTTATTCACCATAAAATAACTATAGGGCATCCTATGGAGTGAAAAGCAGAGACTGTGACTTGCAGCAACAGTACTATTTATTACAACAGGATGTTGTGACATCCAGAGGTATAAGTGGATTAGATACATACAGGCTCACAGTAGTTATTAAATCTAATGGTTGGATTGGTGTGTATAGCCTCTAGCTTGGGAAGTCCTTACCTTTTGAAACTAGGGAGAGATGTATGGTGAAAGAATCATTCTAGATTTCCCGTGTCTCCTATTTCATTCTTTTAACCATCAGTTATTGACTGTTCTCAGTGATGAGGTGTTGAGTTGTGTGGACTTCTGGTAGAAGTATGACAGTATAGGAGGGAGTTCATAAGCATTTCATATCCCCTTTCTATTGCCTTTGGGAAAAGTGCCTTTGGTAGCAGAAAAGAAAAATCAAGTCAATAGCAATATCATCAGTGGCAACAGACCAGCTCTGTAGCTGGTAAAAATTACTATAGTGCCCACCATTGCCTTGGCTGCAGCAGAGCAATGTCATTTCATATCACATGTGAGTCCAGCCTCTCTGCTGATACGGGTCAGGTCAGAGAGTGTGGGATAGCCTTCAGCCCTTTGTATTAACTAGACAATTTAGGAAGTGTACACTGTTCTGTTTCTTCAGTTGTGTTCTTTAGAACAGTAACAATACATCAATGACAGATCAGTTGTGCTCTTACACATCTGAATTGCTAAAACATAGCTCCAATGAAAAGCTTCTAGGAAGAGAATGCTTTCATCAGCAGCTGTCCAGCTGTGGATCCATGGTGTATTTTTCCATTCTCTGAATGGTGGTTCTATGGTCAGAATTTTTTTATGGGGATTGTTTTAATCTATATTTGAATGTTTCTTGCGGAGTACTTACTAATCCTGGTGGGACCATACAAGAACAGAGCTTGTACTGCTGTGTGCATTCGTACCTGCAAGCATTACACAAGTACATCCTTGTACTGGGATAGCAAGACAGCCTCCCCTCAGGTCTAACAGCCACAATGCAGTTGCAGTGTGTACTGTCACCAGTTTGGCTTTGGATGTGTGTGCTCAGGGGCCAAGTCTCTAATGGGTGTGTGGTGATGCATCTCCTCTGATGTGTACAGAGCTCCTGCACTTTAGAACAGCTTGCAACCTGCTGCAGTGTGCTGTGCTCATCTCAAAAATGGGATGACTACCTTTCAGAACAGATTAAGTGCAATTTAAAATGCATGTGTACTTTGTTTTTCCAGTTTTCCTTTGTGTGACAACTTTGAACCTTAATACAAGGTGTTCAAATGTACAATGATAAAAAATGCAGCTCATGTCAGCAGTAAAATGCATAGTAATTTATTATCTTTTCAAGTGTAAATACAAACCGGCTTGATGATGTGCCACATAATGAAAAATTCTTTGCAGTCACAACTTGCATTCTAGTTGCTGCAGTATTGTTTTAAATTAAACTTTTTACAAAGAGTTTGAAAACCACACAATCCTTGTTGATGGCCAATAGAAAACTGTAACGCTGTGCCAATAAGTGCTTCTACAATGCCTTTGAGGAATGCTCTTTATTCAGACATTCTCTTCCTCAAAATCAGGTTGCCAGATGCTGCTTCACTGGCATATTTATGAGTAAGTATTCTTGGCCAAAGATAACATTGCTTCTGCTTAGGGCAACCCATGAACTCAGTACCTTTAGTTAGATATCATTAATGCTTTTGTAATACAAGTCAGTGCATTTTGTGAAACCATTCTAAAATCCATTACAATGTACTGAAGACATCACTGTTTATCATATTTTTCCTCATACCACTGATGTCTGGGGCATGGGGAGGACACAGCTAATGCCTTCACATGCATAAGCATCCCAGGGCTTTAGAGAGACAAGGTATTTTGAACAGTTACCAGAGTAAACCAGGATGACTGGAAAGAGTGAACCTGAAGCTAATTTATTACATTTTTAGATGTAAATATTGATGCATTTTGTGCCAAATTCACTGAGAACTACTAACTACATAATTTCAGTATTTACTCCTAGAGCTTCCTCACTTCACTAGGTAAGCAGAGTTCATCTCTAGCAGAATGCACTCAGTGCATTAGCTTTTCAAGAATATCCTGGTTACCCCACAGAAAGATGTAAATGCATGATGCACACACTTCAGTAGTTCTAATGTATTTTATATGTATTCAGTAGTTAACAGCTCTCACCTTAACTCCACTAAACATTACATATATACACACAAAACAAACTGTATCTGCAAAATGTGATTAAGAGGGACCAGCTACAGTGGCCTCTTGAACAGGTATTTCTGGTGAAGCAATAAAAAAAAATGTGTTAAGTTGGGGATTCCTTCCAGAGAGAACATAATAGTAAGTTTACTTTGATGGCACCCAGATCTAGAGACATGAGAAGACCTGGTTTCTGTCCAGCTTGTTAGAACCAGAAGCTGGCTCTTCTGTTTGCAGTACCATCTTTTATCTGTGGTATGATCTCACCATCAGCTTTGATTAGCAGTACGCAGCAGGAAGTCACAATAGCAGTAGTCAAAAAATGTAGTATCACTGCTAGAAACATTTTCAGTTAAGCAGATTCCGACAGTTGTTCTTCCTCCCAACGCCTTTCATGAAAAAAAAACCAAACCCAAACCCAGTCCTAACTGAAAAGCAGTATGCCAGATTCCTGAACTCCAACTTCTATTAAAATTCTTCTTACAACCAACACATTTGGTCCTGAAACAAGCCATAATGTGCTTTAGTATGGCTGTTAATGAAGCATTTCAAATGAATACTGGATACTCAAGGAATTACATGCTGTGTAATTGATCTAAAGAACAGATTAGGACTGGTGCTATTTCATTAAATCTTATTAGCTCTGGCTTAAGTACTTAAAATTGCAGCTGTCCTGTGTCAGCTAGATTACACCCCTTGTCACACAGCAAGTGAGGTTTTCATCTATTAGACCATGGGTTTTAAAATGGAGTAGGCTGATAAAAAGAAATACAAAGGACTGCAAAGGTCTGATCTTCAGACACAACAAGCCCCATATTATTATTTAAATGAAATAAGATCCACACTTTCAGAACATGTAAAGATGTGTTGTTTGTTTCCATATCTTGTCTTAGATCTCTTCTGTTGCACCAGAGTTCTGCTTTTTGGCTTCAAACAATCCTAAAGAGTTCTCAAGAATCATGGATGAGCACAATACAGATCTTTACATGGCATTATGGAATCAACCAGGTTGGACCAATTTTGGCAGAGTAACAAGTGGCTTTAATAAAGCCAGGAATAAATTCAGATTGAAAAACAGTTGATGGCTATCAAAGGAGAAAGGGCTTCCTCTCCCACCCCCAAATGACTCAAACTAATTTTTAGGGTTCTTTACATAATTAGAAAAGTATTATTTTTACTGGTTTGCCAGTAAAACTATACTATCTAGTATCCTATCTAGCACACTAGCAGCATATTAAACTTGGTATTCTTTCTCACCTTCTATTTTTCCCTCCTAGGACCTAGTATTTAACTCCAGAATCTCCTAAATCAAGTAAATAAATAAATAAAATAGCAACTGAAGATTTTTAGCTGTTTTTTCTCTACAAGATATACATTAATTACTTATCATAATATCTGGACTCCTGCACTGTGGGAAACAAGACTGTAAATTTTAAAACATTAAGCAGGACTTCAGATTATAGTTAAGGGGTGAAACGCTGACAAGAAACCCATAGGCTTTGGTTAAAAGAGGTAATAATCAAAGCTTCTTTTATTATTATTTCTTTAATGAGAGAATACTTAAGACCCTCTCACATGCAGAGTCACCATGTTTATACCACAGCCAAGCAGTGCATGGCTCTGATTCACACAGATAAAGACTAAAGTAAAAATAATTCAACAGATGTGGGTTTTTAAATTTAAGAAATTATTTCAGTAAATCTTCAAAAAATGACAATCAGAAAATACCAACTCCACATTTAAGAGTTATTTGAATTCTTATATATTATTCTGTAAGTCTCAGAGCCATTTATCTATCAGGAACCTCTGCTTTCCTTCTTATATGGACAGTCTGGTTCTCGCTAGCCCTCTTAAGCCTGCGGCCTCTGCACTTTAGGCTTGCTGGGACTGACCACTCTGTCAGACAGTGTGGCCACATCCAAATGCTTTGCACTGGGCACTGAAAGCAGTAGCAAAATTTGCAGTAGCAAAGTTCCAAGAAAACCAATTCACATTTGTCATGGTGGTATCACAGTGAAGGTTTACCACGCTTGCCTGAAATCTTTACCAGCAAACACACACCTATCTGGTCTTCTCAGCTTCAAATCCCCTAACCCCACAAATACAACATTTCTTTGAGGATAGTAAGTTTAAAACCTGGTATTCCTCCAAATATTCAGCCTTCCCTTTTCATTACCCAGCATTTGGAGGTTTCCTGCCCCACAGCTGAGATCAAGTGTATACTGGCAATTCAAGACAAGGAAGAAAAAAAAGGGGGGAAGCATGTGGCATATTTGCTTCTGGTCAGTACAGTAACTTTATACTCTGTTACGCATTTAGTAGTCACACTGATAGATAATTACTTTCAGCTTTCAGCCTTCTTCATATAAAATAGTTACTATTTACTCATTGGAAAGACTACAAATGATGTGAACAACCTGTGACGTTATTCCCCAGAAAGCTCAAACTGGTCTTTCCCTTCTTTTGCCTGCTCATCCAAAATGTTTCAAGGCTCAGAACTCCATCAGACTAAACAAAAACAGAATACAGCTTTCATACAGTTTAAAAGGGAGAAAATATCTAGACAGAAGATGAAAAGTCTCTTAGCAATAGACCTCCTGTATGGTGTGTTCAACATCTGATTCAGTGATGGTACCTATCCTTTTAAATTGTCTAATGGGAGGTTAAATACAGGGCAACTGTTCCCAATGTGTATTTAGCCTGAAGCTTCTCACCTGTTGACAATTGACAGGAAGGCCTGAATACTGAGCATGACCATAATTTTTTTTTACTGTATTGCTTGTTTTTTTAAAGATGCTACCTCTCCCTGCAGGTCTTACTACACCATTCAAGAGGTCATCTTCAACTAACCATAAACACAGAATTTTAGAGCATTTTTATATTTAGAATTTCACCCAGAATGACTCTTTTGTATATATTCATGCATAACCTGATCATGTGACTATTTAAAGATTAGCCACGAGCCATAAACAAACTCATGGAGAACTGGCTTTGTATTACATCTTATACACTCCATTTCAAAAATAAACTTAGGGCAAAATACAGTGATAAGCTTTCTAGATACCAACCCAGAGTTGACAAGAACGGATGGATTCTGCATGTTAAAAGTACGTATTTTATTATCTATCATGCCCTTGAAAAATTGGCTTAGTTTTCACTCTGTTTTGTTCAGCATGCCTTGAAATAGAAATGGCAAAAGCTGTTGAAGAAACAGATCACCAAGATTCACAGTACCAGTGTCTGCAATTACCCGTTTCCCTGGCTCAGTAAAACAAAACTTCTTTAAAAAATTACTATAAAATATGAAACAGTGAAGTTAACAGATACCGTTTCTATCTCTCTTTCAGTATGATTGAATCTTCTCTAAATGAAAAGCTGTCTGCCATGGACCTGCATCCTGAGCCTGCTGACATTGACAGTGGTCATCAACTCTGACAGCCTTCAGGGTAAGCCCTTGTCATTGCTCTGGCTACCTGTGCACAGATACTACATGAACCACTGTATACATCATTAAATTCAGGTTCACAAAGATGCTGTCAATGAGTCAACTACACTAAAATACTTGTATTGTTAGAGTAACAGTATTTATATATGCTCCTAGTTCTTGCTCTAATTTGCCCTCTTATCACTAGGTTTTTATTTGTTCTTCAAATACCAAAAAGACTTTGTTGGTTTGTTCAGAAAATCAGACAGTGCTCACAAAGCATATTTGCTCACATTTGACATTTTCACAGGATGGGTAATGAAACAGAGGATTCAAGTTGTTACATTCAACAGATGGCACCTAAGCCTGTCACCTTCTGGAAAGAAGTCACGAGTATCCAGCTTCCAAGGCAGTTTCTGGAACAACGCAACAGCATTGCAGGTGGGACCTTACACTTATGTACTTGGGGACTGTGGGCCAAACTTAGGCCTCTAAAACTCATCCCTCTACTAGGACATTTACTGCCTCAGTTAAATATGCAAGGGCTATATTGTGATGCCTTTACAGCCAAGAGATGTAAAATGTGGCAGTACAATGGAGCATGTGGCTATTTTACCTATTCAACATTTACCTGTGTCTAACTAGAAGAGGTCTCTAAAATGCTGCTTTTTTAGCAGCTTGAAGGTTGAGAACCACCTGTAAACAGTTGCAGAACAGTCTCTTTCTAGAAACAGAGACTCCTAAACAATCAACCTTGAAATTTATCATATATTTCCAGTATTATTTACAGATTTTGTTTAGAACAATGAACCAGACATGCTGAAAAGGTAGGATTTGACCAGTCCCCTTTTATACGAAGTACAATAAAAAAGGCACGTGATTATTCACCATAGGAGTTGTGCACCAGTCAATAACTTAAAGCTAAAAAGCTACCCATCAGAGAACTCTCTTTATGAGGCAGTATTGGGATCTCTCAACTGATCACAGAAACATCTGTCTGCCAATTTCTCTAGGAGAGCTTAGGGAACCCACTTTTCTGCTGTGTTCTGATCTTCACAAGATTTCCAAATCAACAGAAAACTCTTGTTAAGTTTCCCAGGTCATCTACCAGAGCAAGGAAGAGTCGAAGAGGGCATGTATGCATCTGCTTTTCTTTGTCTTTTTTTTAACTTTGAATGCCCAGCTGTGGAGGACTTGAGGGCCAAGTCAAGCCCAGTTCAGACTAGTTTGCTTTAAGACAAATGCCTTGCAAGATATGGCACACTGAGCAATGGATAACAGCAGGAGAGGCAACTTCTGAGCCCCAGCAGTCAGTGTCGGCCATGTTTTATCCAGTTTCTAATCATCCATTTTTGCCCCGAGCACCTTTGTACAACTAATCTGAGCCCAAAATTTGCATCCTTTGACACTTCCACTTCTAGGCAACGGCCAGTGTCTCTGCTGATGATTGGACCATTCTGAGAAAAAAAGAATAAGGAAAGATAGATTAGAAAAGGTGAAAAGACTAGAAGAAAAATAGTGCTACATCTGTAAATCTCTAGAAAACACTATAAAATGCCTGGGAAGTTCTGTATACAAAGTGAGAAAAGTCCCTAGAATGAACTAGAAAATCCTAGAAGAAGTTAGACAATCTATAGAAACTGCCAAAACAACTGCTTGATAATTCTAGTTTTGGGAAAGTCTAGAAAATACCACAGAAAAACACTAGGAAATCTCTAAAAAAGCACCAGAGAATCCCTAGGGACCCCAAGATACAGGAAATCCCAGAAACTGTAAGAATGCCTTTGAAAGTCCTGAAAATTATTTAAAAGCCTTATGTCTAAAAACTCCTGGAAAAAAGATTAGAAAAATCCTATAAAAGTTCTAGAAGTAAAAATACCTGGGGACACAAAAAATTTTACACATATGTTCTTTACACTACAAGGATCGAGAATATTCCAACAAGGGATAACTAAAATTTCCTAGTAATAATACAAGAATCTTTCTGGATAGCACATGATCTACAGAAAAAGTATTTGACTATTTCTAGAAGGCATATAGGGGAGTTCCTCTAAAGGCCTCCTTTAGAGTTTTCCATTAAATACCTTCTAGAGCATCATTCCTCTCCAACTTATTTCTGCAACCTATCCCTGAACCCTTCTTTACCTGTGTGAAATCCCAGAACCTCTGTGCTGGCCTCAGTACATCTTCACACTTCTTCAGTGTCGGTGTCCTGCCCTTCCCATCATCAACAAGGCATTTTGAGTCGGGCAGAAAGGCTGTGGAGCCCAGTGGCCCCAGCTGCAGGACACCCTCAGAGCTGTAGCGGACAAGCTAGGGAAGAAAGGAAAGGAAGGGAAGTCTTTAACTGCAGCCCTGGGGACCCCAGTGAGTGGACACAAAGTCAACCTGCAGCTGACTTCTCTGCCGGCTTCTGCCCCAAGCACTGGTGAGGAGGAGTCCTTTGTCCTGCTGTGTGTTGGGACCTTCCTAGTCTGGCATACAGTGTTCAAGGGCAAAGCCTGGGAAACCTGTTTTACTGAGACAGGTCTCTTGTACAACATAATATTCCCTTGTTTCACACCTCTGTTCCCCACTGTTCCCTAACCCCTATTTCACTGCAAAAGGGCACTCAAGAAAGTGAAATAATCAGTATGTAAATCATATCTACTCAGCAGGAGTTGGTTTAACAAGACACAATATCAATTTGTCAGTGCACTTTGTTCTTAAGAGCTCTATTAGGAGCTATTGATAGCAACAAGTCTAATTAGTTCTTGTAAATAAAAAAATCCAACCATGCAACCAGGATTCAAAAATATGAAAGGAAAAAAGAAATCATGAGGAAAACAGCAGCAAATTTGCTAACATGTGCTTCAGGCCTACATCATAAAGAATCTCTGATCTTTCAGTTTTGTTTGAGGCTTAAATGTTGTGCAGTTTAGTGAGGTTGTAAATGCTGATGGCTGTAATAAGAGGCTTCAGGTGAGGGCCATTTATTTTAGAGGGGTTTCTTTAACAAAATTAGGCATTCACAATCAATGTTAATTTTTACAGGCATCTATATTGGTTTTTAACCTTTCTTTTAAGTGATGATCTCACTTGCCTCAAGTCCTTCATCATAAAATGGTGTTTTAGGAAAACAAAATTTCGTATGTAGAAGGTAACATAATGGTCTCTTATAATCTGTGTGAGAGAAAAAGAAATCTGCCTCTTCCAGATCTACAGTTTGAATCAACCTGTATTCTAATAAAGCCTCAAAGCCTTACAGGTGGTTTTAGGATGCTCATTTAGAGGGGAAAGGTTCACTCTGTGTCACATTGCACTGAAATAACTATGATAGCAATGGAGTCTTCATTTACAAGTTGCAAAAACTTACAAGAAATCCCCTTAATTACTATTACTTCCTACATAGCTAAGGTGGAACCTACTGAGGGAGATGCCAAAGCACATTAAAATGAATATGCACCATGTTAATTTGGCAGCAGGTCAGTATGTCAAATCAGACACACCTACTTCTCACTTTTTTTCTGTTTAAATGAAGAACCATTACACCAGCATATTTTGCCCTCCTTACCCTACAAGTACTCAAGTGCAGCACCCAGGTGCCAAAGACTGCAAAATGAAGTCAGGTACATGGCTTGCATGCTGTGAAGCTCAATGCTGCAGGGTTAAGATCTGAGCCACTGAAGAAATGCAGTTATCACCCAGGAAATTCAGTGCCTGTCTGGTCTTATTGCTGTTATATGGCTGAAATTACTTGACAAAAAAGGGAAGGAAGGTCAGAAGTGCTGCCATTTATTGCTTGTGATTGTCCAGTGCATGAGGTATCATTAAGAGTCAATCAAACCCCCACAAATTGGAGTCTAGCTTTCTACTACCATCCTTATTAACCTCAGAGGAATCATGCTGCGAATAATCGTATCTTGCTGGTAAAAAGAGCATAGTCTGCTTACTCCCAGGTCAGATGCCCTCTGACAAAGTATGTGCTCATTTTCCCGCTTGCCACCTCTGTTTGGAGCAACCATGTGAAGTGCAGGGTTAGAAGAGAGCCTACACCAGCAAAAGCAAAGGGATAACCACATGAGGATGCTCCTTGGCGTGAGCATTGTCATTCCTGAAGCATTGTCTGTACACACTAAATCAACACACATTTTTACTTACGGAGTACAGGGGACATAAGTAGAAAAAGCTCAAGCAAGTATTTCACACTTCTCATATCTAATGAGTACTCAGCAGAGGTTCACATGAACTGCGTGGTTGAAACCTCAACTGACCAGGTATGCTTTCACCTTGAAGTCTTTATTATTATTATCTCTGCAGGTCCCAAAATACCTTTTAGCAACCTGGTTGGCTTTGCCTTATCCAGATAATCAGCACCATTGTTTATAATGCGTTGCCTGCTCCACAGTATAGGATTAATTTTCCCTGAGGTTTAAGATGAGCAGTATTTTCTGTACTGAAATTAAAATCGTCTAAAATAGTCTTGTCTTTAGAATCTCAGTGGCTAGAATTGCATGTGCTCTGCCTCACAGTAGCCATGTACTTGAGAAAGACATTGTTACACAGAAGCCTGTCAAAGCAGAAAGTACCATCTCTGCATTTGCCTTAGCAGTGGAAGATACACCAACTCTGTTACAAACTATTTTCAATATTGGAAGTGGCAGCTGTGTGACAGAACTGAAACAGTTTTACACATCACATGAGGATGGACCTTCACTCAGATTTTCTCTTTTATCTGAGAAGAGCTGAAGGATCCACATAAAAGACATTGAAGCTAAGTGCTCTATTAAATACTCCAAGATTTAATCCTGATGCTATCTGCTGTACCCATGATAACATAAGATAGTTCTCCCCTCAATATTCAGAAATCTGAGCAGAATGGAAAAGATGTCAAGGGTTGTTTATCAAAGCCACCATATCTGGTTCAGAAATAGCGATGCTGCCTGTGGCAGGTGATCCTCCAGGAGCAATGTGATAAGTAAATGGCAGCTTTTAACTGAAGGATTTGACTTCACAAAATCCATTCCTGCTAATTTCCAGTCAAGTGAAAAAAAAAAAAAAAGGCACAAAATAACAGCAGGTAATAGTAGGAAACAGTTACAGGTATGGGTTTAGTACCTTTCTGCACTGAATTTAACCCTTCTCTAACATTCTTGTTCTCCAAGCAAAAGGAAATCTTTACTGTTTGGCCCTGCAGGTTAAGGTAAGCTGTAAGCTGACACAGAAACTGAAACAGTGACCTACACAGGCATCAGAAATACTTTAAGTCTCTAGAATACTTGTGATCTGTCTTGTGGTGACAAGTTACCAAACTTCCAGGTTTGTTACAGAATCTCACCTACTGCTTCCTGCAAGTTAAACTTCATCCACCCCACTCTAAGAAATCAGATCAGCTCCCTAGTGGGCCACTCTGGAAAGCCGTAGCTCTACCAAGCAAAATGTTAAATACCTGGCCTCAAGCAACAGTTTAAGTAAAGCCTCTCATCTCCTCTTACTCCCATCTGTTTGCGTAGCTTCGAGCTCCAGGAATCAGCATGTCAAGAGCTCCCTTCTTTCTTCTTGATCTCTATGTGGAGGGAGTTTTGCTTTCAGTGCTGCAGTGCTTGGTCTTTCTCTCGGTGTGAAAGGGAAGAGAGGAGGGCGGAGAAGGAGGCTGTTCACGGGGACCCTTCTATCCCAAGATGCCATTTTATTTAGTTGTCCTCTTCTTTCACATACCATATAATCAGCTCCACATCACGGCATTTGAGACAGACTCTGAGACAGTGAATACTTCCACTGAGGCTGTGTAAGTGTTCTCAGATGGTTCAAAACCTGCATGTCCTATAACTATTCTAAGAAGCTTCTAAACCACCACATTCCACTTTTTTGGGGCTAGTGTCTGTCACCCCCTTCTTAAAATGTCTTTTACAACAAAAGGGTATTATTGTAATGCTATGGAACCATGAGCTTTACAGGTGATCGTACAAGAGAAGCCACATGCAGAGGCATGACAGTCAAGACCCCCAATATGTTCCCTGGTTTCTGAATTTTCTCTAGTGCTACACTGTTTCTCCCAGCAGTTTTTGCAAACAGTTTCTCCTGAAAGGGATTAGACTCAAACTTCAGATCCAATGAACAAATATAAAAAGGACACTATATTTCTGCAAAACGAGTTTTGAAATCAACTCAGACTGATGTCTGGATATTCTTAGTTGTTAGCTTATCCTGACTTAGCTCAAGTCAAATGCATTAAGCTTAAACTGATGTAAACTCAGACTAAATGCATTCCAGAGCATCCATAAAAGAGCTTGTCCCTGTTTGGATAATGAAATTTAAAAGCTGATCTCCTTGAAAAGATGTGATTTATCACGGTAAAATCTGATCTTGAGAATACACACAGGGAAAGGCATTTTGTTCATCAAGTAGTAATGGTGGGGTGGCTTTATTTTTCACTGTCAGTGCAGGACACCACCATTCAGAAGTGGGCAGTATGCAAGGGAAATAGAACAGCAAGAAATAGAAGAAGGGCAAGAAGTACAAGAAAAGAGCATTTTAGCACAGATGAACAGTATTCTTACTCCTAATTCAGCTTTCTTTTTCAGTAGAACCATGTGTATGCTAAAATCACTAAAATTGCTTGTCAGAATTGAAGAATATGAAAACCAAGCAAGGCTGTAGCTGAAAACTGAGAGACTTTCACACTGGTAGGATGCATTAAGCACCAGTGATAACCTACTTGGTGTAAAGGAGTTCCATGTTTATATTCATATATATGCAGCAGGCATGTACAACTAACCCAAATCTTAACTCATTGGGGTAATTCATGCCCTGTGCTTGACATGAAAAATGTCAGAAACTGAAAGGTAAACATAATAGACAATTATGCTCACCCAGGCTGATAACAAGATGGGCTTTAAAAATGTTTACTTAATGTATTAAAATGCTTGCTGTCAACACCTTTCATGCTATGTGCTTGAATATCCTTGATGAGAGTTTGTGCAGCTGCGGTTCTCATACTGAATTAATATTGTGAATTGTGGTGTGAGATGATAGAAGTTTTCCAGCTATGTAATCATTAATTAACTTGGCTGCCTTTGAGTGGCTCCAACCCATGCTTGTCTGTGAAGTACTCCGACAGAACATCACCTCTGCCTTCTGCTTGGTATCTGAGGGATAACTTTGTTTATTCCCCTTTCTTTAAAGGGAAATGGAAAGTTCTGCAGGATGATGTGGTAGGTTAACTTTCTACCTTTCCCATACTTTCATAATTCTCAAAACATGGAATACTTTGGAGTTTTAGGGTTTGGGACGAGTGACTTCCTCTTTTTATGCGTTTGTACAGTGCAAGTAACAAAAGAGCTCTAGCTTGTGGCTGTAACAGTCTGAAAACAGCTTTTCTGGCTTGCTCAGGACATTCACCTATACAAGACACTAAAGACCCATAGCAGAAGAGAGCCAGAAGAGACTGAGTTGGTCACAACCCAACTTCATCTTCTGGAAGAATAAGTAATTTGTGTATTGCTATTTGCATCTGAGAAGAGCTGCCCAGTATCTAGTCTAGGGCCCACAAGTCAAAAGGCATCCTTTACTAGGCACCAGATTTACATCTTACTAAAAGGAAAATTATGTGCTCCTTAATGGATAAAAATTGGTCAGAGCTGGATGCTGAGAGGTGAACTGCTTTATGCCCCCAAATTTACAAGAGTTAAGTCAGGAGAAGCTAGGCACATTGTGCTTCTTTTAAAGTCACAGTAACTTACAGCCTCATGTATTTTCTTCTGGAAGCCAAAGCATATTGTATAACAGGAGCTGCAGAGGCAAACAAGTAAGTTAGGGACTTAAATTGCAAAATAAATTGCAGTCAGAATCAGTTATTTTATTACTCTTCCCAATGTTAGCACGATGACGGGACATCAGATGTTGCAAAGGGGCCTTCTGGAAGGACTTGAATTTGCAGCTTTTTGGTCAGAATTGGCATAGAGCAAGAGACTGAACTCTGAGTGCCTTAACATCTCTAACTAGAGTCTTCTTGAGAGGCTCATTTACATTTAATTAAGCGACACTATTTTGTTATCTTACCAAAAGGCTGTTCCTTCTGCTTCTACTTGGAAAGTGTCAGTTAAATGTTCCATAACAATCCTACCAAGGGTGGACATTTTGTCAGCAGGAATTACTGGCCCTTCTCTCTAATCAGGTGAGACCCCCTCACCAGCTTGCAATTAAGCACTATGGGCAATATTCATATTTTGTGACTCTTGTTATTCCTCCATAGTGACGGATGAGCCAGGAATCAAATCAATGTATGTATGACTGAACTCCAGATAGTTGTTAAGTCTGTGATAAGGTCAGAGTTTATTTACACATGAGAATGTTCATTAACATGGTTTTGATTCAGACTGTACTTCAAAATAAACTAGAATTACATTTCAGAGGAAGCTCAAGTCCTGGATTTAAATAATACCCAACTTGTATTTAAAAAACAAGTAAGACCACTGTGAGTGTGGGGAAAAGAAATGCAATTTTAGAATCTCCAGACATCTCTGAGAAAATAATAACACACACAGGGACCAGTGAAAAAGAATTCTATGCTAGAAAAGCATTAACTTAAAAGATGTTCCTAATTCCCCTTGAACTTGATGTTAAATGAGTGCTTAACTTTTGCCTACTTGAGAAATCATATCAGCAGCTTGCTAAATCATTTCTGCATAGGAACCAATAGGATCAGTGAACAGTTAATTTAAAGAGGTGCTATTCCTAGAATAAGTCAAGTCATAACAAGAAGAGCTGCTCACTCAAACTGCCTAAATTCATAGATCTGTGGTGGATCTCTGTTACTAAACCAAATTATAATAATTCTTCCGTTTCCCTAACTAGCATCTTCCATGTATAGATTCACATGCTGAACAGCCTTGGAAAGGACACCAAAAAAAAAAAAAAATGGAGTAAAGCCAGTTATTTTCCTTTGCATCTCAGGAATATGCTGCCAACCTCAAATCAAATGAACTAAATTCCTTTTTGTTTCTTCTGAAAATTTTTTAACTTAAAGTTTTCTTACTAATGATGGGATTTTAGCCATTTACCTGAGAAGACATTCCATGACATGGGTAAAGGATTGCTTTGTCATCCTCTTCAGCTCCCTGATCTAAGCAGTAGCCACTAGCTTTGCTGTTACGCACCTGTAACCGGATCAGAAAGAAAACAGTTGTAGTAGAAATTAATCTGTATAATGCAAGTCCAATACAGCTAAATCTGAGCTGCCCCACAGCTACTGAAACAATGTAAAACCATTTTTCTCTGAGAAACACATGCTTATTCTCAAGGCATGACAGGATGCCAGTAGTGACTTTGCTCCAGGAGAGACACAATATGGACAACCTGCTGTAGCACCATTCTGTTTGCCCTTATTGCTCATATAGAAACAAAAAAACTCCACATGAAAACATTCTACTGGAATTGAGAATAAAGTGGCTATGTACAGAAGTGACACAAAGCATGTTGCTGTGAAAGGATACAGCAATAACTTCTTAAACAAGAAGTTATTTAGATATTTTGAAACAGTCAACAGGTGACTTTGGTTTAGACTGTGAAGTATTTGTCTGGCTACCCCCATAATATAGAAATAGCTGCTGCATGAAATGTTGGAAAAACCAGTAAGTAATTCTTGATATTACAGTATGGAAGCATAACAGGGGATCTGATCGGATAAAGGGGTTCAACAGTTAAATGTGAGGAGGTTTATTTTGTGACTCAGGTACTATAAAGGCTAAAGAAGATGAAGACAGCTTTATGGCATGGCTTTAAAAAAATGTGAACTGAGTCATTAGAGAATATATTTTTTACTACTTTTTCAATCTGTTTCACATCTACTCAATACATTTATTTTCCTTTAAACTCACTAAAATCCAGACATATTTTTCCTACAAGGAAATAAGCCAAAGAAAAAGTATTTAATAACAACTTGATGTCATTTAGGATGAAGCCACTATTTTTTTCATTGCAGGCATGCAAGACTAAAAGGGAACTATGCCAGTTTATGCTAGCTAAATAGCTCCTGTGTTCTATTTTGTTACAAGTTTTAACAAATCAGATGCTTGCATCACTAAACTTCCTGTTTGACTCAAGAACCTTCTATGTGACCACTCAACAGAAACAAACTTCTTTTTAGAGACCAGCTTGCTAACCGTCTGGTATAATTGACACAACATTGGCAGAACTGCCAATGTTCCTCACAGTTAACAGCCTTCTTAGAGCTGACAGTTACTAATAGCTCCTGTTGAATTTACTAAATGTCTTTCCTCAGTTACTGCCAGGGATACTTATATTAGGATGCAAAGTAATACTATGTAATAAAACTTACACTTCATATCAGTAGCTGAAGTGCCTGACTTACATGAAGTCAATCAAATGGAACAGAAAGGAAGAAGGTCCATTTAGTTGTCTTGTGTGAAAATATATTGCCTTCGTATTTAATTGTAGCTCAAGTAGACAATTAAAAGAGAATTTTAAAAACATTAAGCAGCAGGATTGCTCCTAGAACTTCACCCCAGTTCACAGTCGTGACAGCAGTCCTTACATCACAGGCATGTGATAGATTCAAAGAATTACAGAAGGGGTATCTGACTTTGCTACATACTGGGGTCAAGCATATGCAGGAGCCTTGATGTGTTCACAGCAGAGGAAGAAATGCTTCAGAGTTGAGGTCAACTGAAACATCTACACATTTCTAACATGTTTAGATCCAGCATTTCAGTAAGGTTAAATAACCTATCTACTCTTCTGCCTCTGAGTAGGTGTTCCAGGGTCTGACTCAGGACTAGTACCCAAGTGACAATGAAAATACAGACTCTGGGCACAAAGCAGAAAAATTGTTCTTCCTCTGACTTTTTCATGATGAGGTAAAGACATGCCAAATGGTAGCCTCACCTCATAATCTGAGCAAGGGTATATTGCTTTTTATCCTGAACAATGAGGAATGCAAAAATGATTAATAAAGTGAATGTAATCCTTCAGGTAGTTTGGTAAAACCCAGACAAAGGGTAATTCTTTACCTAAAAATAATTCAGCAAACTCAACTGTTCTCATTAACTATAATTATTATAGCTGTCTTGACTGCTGATGTTTTCTTGAGGGTGTCTATGGCATCCTATTTGGGAAACAATTATCTCAAATTTATGTTCTCAGAGCTGCTCCATTTTAATGCAAAAACCAAGGAGGTTGTGTATTATCATTACACAATCCTACTCCAGCAAGAGGGACAGAGCTGCTCAAAGCCACACTTCTAGTGGTGATTAAACACAGGGGAGGGCATTTCTTTTGCTACTACTGTGCTGACTTGAAATTGCTCTGTACATCTTGATACCCACCACTAAGATGAAATGACTGCTCTAATGCAGCCATGATGCATTTTTCAAAGACATACAGTACCTCTCCATAAGTGACTGTATTATTATAAACCCTCATTTCAGGATAGACGTTCTCTAAGTACCACTTAAAACTCCGGCACTGCAGTCGCTGTCGTAGAGCTATTCTTTCAGAAACGTCTCCAAAGTCAACTCCGGGGTTCTACAAAGCAGAGAAAGAATAAAGAAATCTCACCGCATTGACTTTACAGTTGTTTTCTTTACTGAAACCAAATTGAAGTTCATTTTGTATACCAAGCTGTATTTCCTTCTCTCTTTCCTAAGTAGCAGCTTATCAAATGGCTACTGTTGAGAGCAGACAATAAATAATAGTGAAAGTCAGTGGAACAAGACTGATAACGAACAAGCAAAAACCAAACATAAATCAAAATAATAAGAATACAAACAAGAATGCTGTTACTTACAGCAACACTAAGTTTTTGCAATCAAACTGAACTCCTTTGCTTTTAGGTTCATTAGGAATTTAGGCAGTAATTCTGGTCTAAGATATGGCAGCGTGATCATGGTTTACTCTAGTAACAGCCTTGGGTATTCACTAATGTAAATGATATCAGAACAGACCTGTTAAAACTTCAAAAGAGAGCTGCTCAGAAAGTCATTAAGCTCCATTAAACATTTGCATAGACCAGCATTCAGCTTTTACTGGAAATGGAGCTCATTTGCAGACCTGAGCCATAAAATGCACAAAACCTTCTTTATAATTCTTCTTCAGAATCTAATTCTTGTTTGAATTCAAATCCCCTGAAGAACACAGGCTGGAAGAGTCAAATCAGTGTGATCAAACCCAGCCATTTAGGAAATGCCAGGTCTTGAGGTAGCGTCTGTTGATTTAAACTGTTACAAATCATCACAGTTCAACATTAAGACAGCAAGAATTACCTCATCTAAAAATCTTTTCTGACACTATATGAATCAAGTGGACTGATTCCAGGGACTTGTGCATGGATCTGTCTGAGGCACATTTCCTCCAGAATGATTCCTGTATGGTTTACAAATTGTGTCTAATGCAGGGTTACAAGACAACAGCAAATCTTAGCTCAGGGTTTATTAGAATCCCCAACAGATGCTTCATTTTCAGGAGAGAATACAAGCGTAATACTGAACAGGTTTTTCTATTTGCCACATAAAGAGTTTGCTGTGCTCACTGCTGTTTGCTGATGCATACTTTGTCATGAGCTCTCTATGCAGCATCCATTCAAATGAATGTTAATTTACGTACTACTTCAGGCTATGTGGAAGGAGAGCAATTCTTGGAAGCACTTAGCACAATAAATCGTGCAATATAAGATTCCTTTATGGAATCACAGAATAGTTAGGGTTGGAAAGGACCTTAAGATCATCCAGTTCCAACCCCCCTGCCATAAGCAGGGACACCTCACGCTAAACCATGCCACACAAGGCTTCATCCAACCTGGCCTTGAACACTGCCAGGGATGAAGCACTCACAACTTCCTTGGGCAACCCATTCCAGTGCTTCAGCACCCTAACAGGAAAGAATTTCTTCCTTATATCCAATCTAAACCTCCCCTGTTTAAGTTTGAACCCGTTACCCCTTGTCCTGTCACTACAGTCCCTAATGAAGAGTCCCTCCCCAGCATCCCTATAGGCCCCCTTCAGATACTGGAAGGCTGCTATGAGGTCACTAAAATTGTGAAGGAATAGATCACAAGCAGGAGCAAACCAACTACTTGGTTGACTAAATTAAAGGTATGGTGACCCACTGCTGAAGGTCACAGGAATATGATCTTGCAGATCTGTCCAAAGATCATCTGCTGATCAAGACACACGTTATGCACAGATCCTCAGTAACTTGGAAGGGAGTGAGCTGTGGAAAAGATGGCGTGAATTATGAAAGGGTTAATTTGGATGGGGTTTGGAATGGGAGAAAACATGTATTTTACTTCCCTCCTTTCTGCCCTATTCTAAAACGAGGCAGTACAGAGCCCTATTTGTGGTGCCTTTTCTACAGAGCAGCTATGATAGCGCAGTGCTTACTTCTGTGTAAGCTGCAGTTATTACATGCAGGTTACAATGTGATGGCAGAAGAATGAGGTGTCCACAGCATTTAGTATGTGGACATATTCTTTATAACCAGGCAATGGGCTTTCTAGTTCTGCAGAAGGTTTTCCTTGTGGCTCATAACAGTACAGTACTTCTTAGTCATCTGGGTTGAATGCTACACTGGAATAACTCTGTGAACACTAACAGTCACTTCCTTTTCCTGAGAGCTAATGGGGTTATTTTTATGATACACACTTTATCAATTAATCAATTTATTTTATGGAAAGAAAATTTTTATGTTCAGTACTTCTGCTGACTTTCTGTCTCTTAATGTAGATGTGTCAGGGTTTTTTTACAAGCACTGCTGTGTAGCTCAGTGCAGAAAACTACATCAATGAGTAATCTCAGAGAGATTAAAGAAAATCATGTTTGGGGGGGTAAATACTTATTTATATATCTTGTCTTCTCCCAGAATTCCTTTGAGATGGCATCAAGCAAACAATTTTACCAAGGTTACTTTTTCATCTGATTGAAAACTGTTTTATCAAGTGGATGCAGACAGGGCCAAAATGGCCCTAAAAACTTAAATGGATGCTGCTTTGTTTCCCTCCAGCTATCATGGAATTCTTGTGTGGGAAAGAAGTTACTTTGTTAAGGCAAAGTAAGTCTCTGCAATTACCTCTCATGCCAAAAGAAGTCACTGAAACACATCTTCATAGAGCCCTTGCACAGAGTGTCCGATACTGAACAGCACTGAGTGCAGTTTGGACACATGTGAACATTAGACATATTCAGACATCACATGGAAAAGAATGAAACATGGCTTCTTTAGACATAGGTATTTGCAACACCACAACGGGAATGAACAGAAACTGTACCTAGATCCTGTGCCCCTTCACATGAATAATTCGGATGCAAATACTACTAAAGAATACAGCAGCAGTCAGCTTCCACCTGACTGGGATATAACATCCCTCTCCTCTCCAGGAATTATGCTCAGTGGAGATGTAGCATGTGATATACTTACAGAATAAAGTGATAAATTGAACCTACAGTTTATCTAATATTTATATTACATGGATTCCTAGAGGCCCCCATATGCCATCTACAATTTGTATGCACAGTGAGAAACAGAATGTGTCCACATTGCAACTCGCAGCCTGCAGACAGTACAGCTATTTAATGTGTGATTCTTTTATTACATACTTTGTTTTTTATGCTTGTGAGGTCTATTGAGCCTCACGATGAATGGTGATATTTATTTACAGGCATTTCTGTAGTCCTCACTGCTGTAGCATATGAACACCTCAAAGCCTAATGGCATCCCAAATTAATGACTTCTTCTGAGGAAGCACATAAACCTGGAACATTTTGCACCAGTTAAATTATAAATCTGTGTCACTGCTCCTGGGTGTACAACAAAACTTACACTGAGGAAGCAAGTTTACATGCACCAGCACGAAAGCACTCTTCCCCTTAAGCTAAGCCCACTTGGTGCACCTGTAGTAATTATGCTTCACTTCCAAGAGCTAACTAGGAACACCCATCCACATTCTTGCCTGTCTGGGAGAGAGCGTGACCTGTACTTACAGCCATGGGGATGTTCCATGCCATGTAAACATGAGACTTGAAGTCATCCATCCAGACCTCAGCAGCCCGCAGGGCGTTGCGCTTTGCATAGTAATCAATGTCGTTGTTGTAGGGTTTCTTTGTGCGTTCAATATGTGCCACACGGGAACAGGGTAACACCTCCATGCTTCCTCCACATTGCCAGACCTGGGAGAAGAAATAACAATCACATGTTGGGGGAAGGGGTTGGTTTGTTTTCTTCTGTTTCTTTTCAGGGGCATTCCCCAGTCAAAGATGGGCACCATCGAATGGTTCAGAATGACCATCCAACTTACCTTTCTCTGGACACATTGACTACAGGTGAGTCCAAGGTGAATGCACCTGGCTGTGTTAGGTACATAAATTTACATGCCTTTACACACAGATCTGTAAGTCCTTCCCCATACTGTCACTGTCCTTGGAACCATTAGACAGACAACAAATTGTAAGGTGGCAACCTCTATCATAGGGATTAATTTAACCTAGTGCTTTTTACTGAAACTTCAAAAAATCAGTTCTGTTGTCTGGCTGTCTACATGGGGATTACTGTGTCTGCTCTCCAAATCAACAAACTTTTAATAGCTTAAATGTGACTGCCAGAAAAGTCTGATACATATTTAGTGTACATCAGCATCTCAGATGACTTGTTCCACACCACAGTCTATTATGTGGGGTTTTAAACACCACCTTTGGGAAATAAAAGGAAACAAATTACCCACATGCACAATACCACCAGAAAAAAAGGCATGGAAACACACTTACTTGCTCATTATGGAAACTTAGACTTTGACTGTGAGTCAGTCAATTCCTCTTTCTAATCCAGCCACTGCAGGCTTCACTGATTTTCAGTGCAGCAATTCTCCCATCACAGATGTGCTTTGTCCTGCCTTCATCAGTAAGAAACAAGCACTGACTTACCTGGTCAGTACAGGATGTCCCATGGAAGTTTTACCCAAGAACAGAGACTCCAGTCTCAGCTCAGGGTGCCCTGGTGAATCTGGCCATTAAATGAAACACATTTATTTAGCAACAGGGGTTACTGCTGCACTTGGCAGTGGACGTGACAGATGCAGTTCTCACCCAGTGCTCCTGTATCTCCTCAGCTCTTACCTGCCAGCCACAAGGGAAGGAGAAACCCCTGGTGCAACTGTTCTGTATACCTTTACTTGCAGCCTGGTCACATCAGAAGCAATAAATGGCCACTTATCTCTCTAACCCCAAGCTGATGAAGATGGAAAAAGGGGCTGAGTGGAGACTGTATCACCCAGGCACAGCTGTGATGTACTGCACAGGTTTGTCCTGTTGATTATTTACTGTCTGAACTCTGGGATGGGAAACAATGAGGACTTTTCTCTTTGAATTAGTGAGATACAGAGTGATGCAGGGTGAGTGAAGCTTATGCCTTTCAGTTCCCCCAGGTCTGTACCCAGTGCTATAATATAGCTGAAATAAACAAAAGGTAGTAAAATACAAGCAATAATCCATTACTTTCCAAAGTCACAGAAGAGCATAAGGGCTCATTTCTAGGCAAGATGCGCTCCAGAATACCACTGGGCCAGTTCTTCACCTAAGATGCCTTCTTGGGGACAAAGATAAATTGCTTGGGAAGTGGCAGATAAAATCTTCTGCTCCAGTTTGCCTTTTTTTTCTTAAATACTCTGATCGGTAATATGTATTTGCTGCTTTCCAAACAGTTCTGCAGTAAATCACTGGCCACTGGAATTTACATTTGATAAATGAAATACACCGAAAAAAGCACCACTCGTAAATTTGGCATGACATATGCTGAGGTTTCCAGTGCAAAGGGGAAGTGCTATGAAAAAAGAAAGGGATTAATTGATTTTCATGGTCAGAAGGGGAAATGAGCAGTACACTTCAGTATACTGCTATTTGCCCAACTCATCCTGGAAGTCAGCTATTTAATGCATGGCACATTTTTCTTTCTCTTGCTATGCTTAATGACCTTGTAATTGTCATTTATATATTTTGGTAGCAATGGCAAATGCCTTATCTAAGCAGCAGATTTATTTCCTTCAAATGCCAGTGCTCATGCAAACCTGAAGAGGAAAAGGTACTAAACTGCAACATTAAAGGAAATGGTTTAGTTCATCTGTAAATTCAACACAAGCAGTTATTTATCAGTGATAAGTTCTCTCCAGATGAAATCCACAGGGAAGTCAGGCACCTGCCTTCGAAGGAAACACAGTAGAAAAAGGCAGCAGCAGCCTCAGGCCAGGCAACACGCACCCTGTCACCAGGATCCTGGTGCAGACAGCAGGAACCTGCACTGTTACCACCACAGCTGCAATCTCTACATTGCCTCACATTTACAATCAGTCAAATCTTTCTTGTACCCCTCAGCCCCATTTTGCTCTTCAAAGAAACAAAAATCTGCTGAAGAGGGGAAGGAAGGAAATAGCCAGGAAATACTCAAGGAAATTTGCTTCCCATGGAGATACTGATTTACCCCAGATGACTTGTTTTCTGGGGGGGACATACCAGAAACCCATGGGGCTGTTTCTCAGGAGGCAGCCAGATGTACATTGCACAGGGTAAGAAGGGCAGTGAGGTAGTGCTGTATCACCAGGCATACACTCTCCCACCATTCATCCATGTCCCAGATAAATGCTACAGCTGCTTAACTGTGGGCCATTTCTTTTTGGGCCAGACAAGGTCTCTTGTTTCACTTCATCAGGATTAGTTGCTGTTCAGTGGAGCACATATGTGTCTGTATCCCCACACACCCTTTCGGTGTACTACCAAGTATGAAGCAAAGCTCTTGCCCTCTCCCTTTCCAGAGCAATTACTTAAGCTTAAATGAAGAGGTCAGTACAACCAAATACATGCACCCCAAACCAGACAAGATCCCAGTAGTTAAGAGCAGTCATGTGAGATTTAAATGGTTCTGAAGACTTGTGTCTGAATCTATAGGGTGGGGAGTTTTAGCAGCACCTTCCTCCTGCTGACGCAGAATTGAAAGACACATGCAATTCAGAAAGCCATTGCCTGTCTGCCTCTATCTACAAGAAGGCTCTGAAATACAATGAAGGATGAAGGAACAAGGGAAGTTTTACTGCATGAAGCAGATAAGAAATGTGAGTCAGTGGCTGCCCCTGAAACTGGTTTATTCTCCTCCTTTCTTCTTCAGAACTGTATTTAATGACCCATTTGAACAGTACTAAACAACCCATTTCTTTTCACATATAACTATGAAATTATGCCAGAAAAAATAATTACACACATCTCTACAGCATTTATCAAGCAGAGTTCTTGAAATGTCTTACTATGGGAAGCAAACTATTTCTACCTGTGAGCACAAAATGACATCCAAATAGACATGTTTCAGATAATCAGAGGAAACCAACTTCCATGTCTACAACCCATCTTCTGGGATAACAACATATTTCCAATGCAAGTTATTCCTCTGATGACAATTTGCCAACATTAAATGTGTGTTCCAAGGTTCACTTACCGAGAACATGCAAGTGGAATTTTGTCTTGACCATGCTGTACAAGGGTGTACATCACTGAAAACCTCACTCAGCTGCCTTTATCCTCATGGAGAGGTAGACTTTGGTTCTGGCATCACAGTGTGCACTCACCAAACCTGGACTGTGGGGCAGCAGCCCAGGCTCTGCTTAAGGTAAGGTAGGTACAGGGTCAAAACCCTTTTGAGCATCTGTATGATGCCGATGCTGGGGCACTGAAGCAGAGAAGGCTCCTGCTTTGTGTGCGCTTCAGCTCTGTGCATCTGCCACAGCCCAGGGATTCACTTGGCTTTCACATCACACTGTGCAGCATTTTAAGACATGATCAAGTAATTCCAAGAGACACTCAATTTATTTGCTAATTGTAGTTAATTTCTAATTTCAGTATTGCTCTTTAGGCTGCTATAAACAAAACTGATGGCAATATAAATGTTACCAAAGCTATGTTACCTGAGCATTTTCACTGCTCAATTATCTCAATCAACTTTCCTATAAACAGGCATATTAAGTATTAAGAAGAACAAGTACCCACATCAGGGGTAAATTACAAACTGAATTATAACATTTGTGGTTGGCGCTACAGTGATTTACTGACACTAATTATTAGCTGTTCCTGTGCACCTGAAATACAGTTGTTCTACAAAAAGTGTTCACCATTCACTCTGCAGCAATCAATTACCATCATATTCTGTGCATCAGAGGCAAACAGAGATGAGACAGTGTCTTGTCTACCATGATCTACACTGTTCATCACCAACACTGGTCACACGATTTAGAAGGGTTAATACATTGCTATGCTTTAACTCTTGCCAAACACGAAGGAACTGTATGAGGAAATGTATTTTCTCTTGTTGCTGGTAGGCCCAGCAGTGTGTTACCTGGCACCGCTGTGATGGCTCTGCCAGAGACAGCATTCCAGAGGAAGATGTTCAGCACATCCCCAAACAAAACCCTTCTGCTGGCACCAGACTGATGTGTTACAAAAGCAGTTCTAACCTCCACCTGAGCAGCACTTCACAGAAGTCACCCTTCAGACTTTCTTTTCTGTGTGAAGGCAACAGAAGAGATGGAGGAGTTCTCAAAGCAGCTCAGATATCCCTGTTTTATGATAGTCCCAGCGTGGGAATTCTTAAAAGTCAGGGATCTCAGGTTTTCTTCTATTTTCAAGCAAAGCCTACCAAAGACGGATGTCTCCTAGACTACCCACACACACCTACAGCAGGACTGGAAAAGATTCTTCTATCATATAAGAACTTCCACATGTTTCAGAAACCTAGCTGACCTAAATTATCAGAATAACGTCAATCTGCGATATTTTCACTAGTTGAAACACACACTCTTTGTCACCTCCATTTCCCCTCCAAAAAAATACCCCCAAAGTGTTTTTTCTTAATAAGAGCATATTTCAATCTGAAAGGTCAGTTTAAACTGAAAACCCAAACCTTTGCTGTAAAACACCATCTTCTCACAACATTAAAAAGAGGTATTTGTTCTCATTCAGACATTTTGCCAAACTACAGCCTTTTTCCATGGGATATTTTTGTTTTATCAGTTGGAAAAGCCTCAAAAACCTGCCTGTTAAACTTTAAGGAGGCCAGGGGCTCACAGCGCTTCTGAGCGCATGTGGTCTGGAGATAAAGGTGCTTTTAATCACTGTGACAGACTGTCCAAGTGATGGGTTCTCACAGGGTGATTAATTTGCGGTTCCTCAAGGTGAGTAAAGTCTGAGTACTTCCTAGCTAAAGCTGCAGCACCTGAAGGGCAGGAGGACACACAGCCCAGGTAGTAAACTCACAACAGCAGCACCACTAGGTCCTTCTCAGCTCCTTCAACACCACTGTGTGACATAAAACCCATGTGTACAGCAAAGTCAAACACAAAGATAACTCTTAATATTTCAATTACTGCAAATAATCTTAATTAAAATATGCATAAAAAGATGGTGCTGCAAGTCTGGCCTCCCCAGTCACCCATGGACCAGCAAGGTTTGAATCAGAAGGAATTCTTAAAAGTAGATTTGAAACCTGACATTAAGATCCTTTCCCATCTGAACCACAGGAGCTCACTAGTTATCCTCCAGTCCTTAATGGATGTGGCAACTCTCCCAGTGCCCACTCTAGAAACCAAAAATGAGCATGAATACAGCACAGTTACAGTTCTTGCATCTCTGCTATTGACAATTTACATAGTTCACTGAAAACTGATTTTTCAAAGCAATTCATAGCCTGACATGTTCTATCTTTTCTCATAGGGTTTTATGGCTATTCTTTTTTCCACATATTTTCAGTGCTGAGTAAAGAGCCATATTTGATCAGATGTGCTGGATAAAGTGCTCTCTGTTTTTCACTTCACATAGGAAGCTGTTAGAAACAAGGGGGCTGTCATAATCAAACACGTCATATGGAAAACAAATCACGTGGTCCCGTTTTGTTCATCAGCTCCATTTTTACCACCAACTTCAAAGGCAGCCATAATTATGGTGTAAAAATGTCCCAACTCTGATTTCTCAAAATAGCCTGTGCTATTTTATGGTGCACTTACAGAGCAGAAAGCTTTCCATGCTTGGACAAAGCAGCTTACATGAGAGATGCTTTTAGCTGCCAAGAGAACTGTAAAAAGGAAGAAATCACATCTCAAGATCCACAGATCATGTGTTTTGTCAAAGATTTCAGGATAAACTTCTGATCAATGCTTGCAAATTACAGGACCCAAAAGGGTCCTTGATTAACTGATACCAACATTGTCTCCATTGCAGACCTTGCCTCTTTGGTTTCAACTCCTGCTAACAGCAGTTTATAGATACTCTGCTAATAGCAGATACTTAGTGTGTGATAGAACCTCACACATAAAAGCTAATCCTGTCACTAATGAACGTAAATAGCTGGTGTGTATATACCTAATACCTGTATATACCTGGTGTGTCCCCATAAGGATGGGAACAAGCAGCGGTGTTTGTGGAGGGTTGAATTTCACCTGGGCCTCTCCTCATGCTTTCTTTTTCCTGGCTTATTGAGCATCAACTTGAAGACAGAAGAATAGATACAGAGAATAGAGCAGGCAGTCATACGAGTCTTTGGTGCCTCTTTGGCACTAGTATTATCTCGTCACGATTATTATTAGTATTTCAGTTGTCCCAGTGACGAATACTTGGAGCTTGCTGCTTTTCCCAAAACTATTACCACAGAGTTCCAGCAGGTGTGTATCCTCTTGCTGAGTTATCAAACGTGAGGTTTCCTGGCAGATTCCAAATGGCACCGACTCTTTGCAGGGAACTAAAACAATTATTTCACAGATACTTGATTTGCCTTTAATTTTTTCAGAGTTTGACTTTGGCCTCTTACTTTTGTTCCACTGGGGTTTTCTAATGTTTACAGATGAATTGCTTTCAGAGGAGAAAAGGCATCAGGACATTAATGTTCTTGCTATGAGACACTCAACTCGTAACTTATGTTGCTTTACTCTTTTACATTTCTCTGGTCATTCTCCAGTAGCAAACTTAAAGGTTGTCCTTCACGTATTTCTTAGAGGTTACACAGAACCTCACGCCAGCCCAGATCTCAGAAGTGACAACAGTGAGGAGATAAAACTCTTCTGTTAACCCCCTTACAGAAGAAAACAGATAAGCATGAAGAAATTGAAACATGTTCTAGAGAAACTCACACTCAGCAACTGCTATCTTGCTGTACAGATAAACTTCGTGTGTGAAGAACTGAGTCTGATAAATTAACAGACTAGCTGCTATGGGAGGGAGAGGATAGGATTTTAAATTGTATTAAAGATGTCTCATATGCTTTAACCACTAATCCAATCTCCATAAACCCTTATTTTGCACAGTTTCCACAAAGGATATTGCACCTCTGAGAAAAGCAGGCCTACGGAAGAAGCTGATGATTTCATGTGAGGTAAATTTCCTTCTGCAAGGAAAATTCCAGATGCTCTGAAACACCTTGGTGATGAGGGATGAAAGTTGCAAAAAGCCTTCAGGGAAACGAGCAGATGGATGCCCACTGGCTGGCTGCACTGTGCACATTGTATAGGTTTGGCTTTACACATGGATTTAAAATAGCCACTAGCTGGCACAGCAAACGCTAAAGTGTCACTCCACACCAAGGTGGTTCAGGAATTCCTGCTGCAGTGATGCTGGTCAAAGACAACCTGCTCTGAATGAGGCTGTTTCCTGAGGAGCTGGTGAGGAGCCTTCACAGCCAAGCAAAGCATGGCAGTTTAGCAGGAGGTTGAAATGATGGCAAAACACAGCTGGTCTGTACTCAAAGGAACAATAGGAGAGCTTATGCTTATACAGACTTCCATCACTGGGCTCTGGAGGCTGCTCCTCATTCCCAGTTCTAGGATCATGACATCTATCCTTCCTGGCACAAATGGATACCTGATGGCTCTGGGGTAGCTCCTGAGAGAGGCACCAGGAGAATTATGCAGTGACTCCACAGATCCTGATGGATCACTGTGCCATGTGCCATGCAGGGACAGCAGTTCACCCCTCTGCTAATGGCAGGATGCTGGCACATCCCTCAGCTGCAAAAGGGTAGGGAGATGATCTGTTAGTCCCAGAAAGCACTTAGGGAGCAGAATTTTGGGAGATGACATCTTGACAGGTAATAGCCAAGCAGCCAACCTCACAGACACAGTGTATAGGAAACACTGGCATGTCCTGTGCTGCTGGTCTTAGGTGCAGGTAAGCGTTGTTTGTCTACCATCAACCTTGTTGACATTATCGCTTAGGGATGGCATTCAGATCTGTCAGAACAGGAAGCACTGAGGAATAGGAACAGGAAGAAAGGACAGCCTATGTAAGGGCAAGGTTTTAATTTTCAGACTTGTTTTCTTAGCAAATGAATGAATGAATGCTGGCATCTCAAAATGCTCCAGGAGAGCTCCTATCACATAGATGACAGGCATAGAAAGGAAACTGCTCTGAGGCATAGCATTAAACTCCACAGACTAGAGATAAAAACTCTCCTTTCTCCAAATTCTCCTCAAGTCTGAAAGAGGCTGCAGATAACTTCTTTTGGCCTAACACCAGATATGTTGGGTTTTGCAAGCCCCAATCACTTTTCTTTGTATGAAGTAAGTGCAATTTGGTATCTCTAAATTAGTTTGGTGATTGTCACAGGCAAATGCTTCTCATAACATATTCTTCAAGAACACATTACATGAGAATAATTTTCTGCCTTCTTACGAATTCACTCCTTTTCCCCCAGATCAATAGAACTGCTGTCAGTCATTCCTGCAGATCTGTCAGCACAGACACTGTTTGTACTATAACTGCTAAAATTCAACAAATTGGCCTTGGAAAACTATGATCCACATGGGATACATGAAGTGGTGTTAAAGATGAGCCTGGCATCCTTCTTCCTTGCTTGTCAGTCATGTGATTTCTTTAGGTTGTTTCTTGTCATTCATCCCAAAAGACCATAGAGAAAATCTCCCTCTAAATTCAAGTCTCAGCAAGGGATAAAGACATACTATGTACATTAAGTTTATATCAGAAAGACTGCAGCTGAGCTCCTGCAACACTGAAGTTCTTAGGAAAATATCTGTTTTTACCAGACTCAGCTTTACTAACCTGCACCAAACCACCAAATAATGCTGACTGCAATTCTGAAGCTTCTCCTGAAACACAAGCACCACTACACCAGTTGCATAGTCCAGTGCTCCCTTGGATGCCATTTAAAAGAGGCCCAAGACTGGATCAGCTGAGTGCAGCAGTGGATCAAACAGGCTGAAGGATGCTGTCAGATGCCAGGAGAAGATTAGCACGAATAGAGGAGGTCAGAGTAATGGTGCTGTCACATATGGACACCCTTCATAAAGCAACAACTGCTTCAGAAATCAACTGTTCTTCAAGAAACTCATCTCAGTGGGGAAATAAAAAATAGTGGCAAGTCCAAAGGACCAGATCTGGTTAAATCCCATCACATTAACTTGTTTTAACACATCTCTGAGGTACAGCTAAAGCCAAAGACTGTTGTATTTAGATGGGCTTTGTACACACCTAGTTTATATTCAGGTTCGGGCTTTGGGTCTGTGATCAAATGAGGACAGTCTGAGCTTTTGATTTGTTGGGAAGAGTTGTTTTATGTTTCAAAGCCCTTCCTGTTTTAATTTGGTATCTCAGGTGAACAGGGATTATTTCTTCTGTCTAAATTAAAGCAAAAATCAACCTCCAACGTAGCAGCAAAATTAAAAGCCTTTGCCAAAGCAGGGTACCAGAACTGAAACACCCACACCTGAAACCTCTGGGGTTGGTCTCTTTGTAACACAAATTCCAGATTTAAACTTTTCGAACTCTCAAAGAAGAGCAAAACACTGCACAGCAAGTCTGGATTCACACACCAGTGCATGTGGCAGCTCAATTACAGAATCACAATGTGGCTGAAGACGGAAAGGACCTCGGAGGTCATCTGGTCCAACCTCCCCTTGCTCAAGCAGGGCCGCCTACAGCCAGTTGCCAGGACCATACTGAGTATCTCTAGTGATGGAGACTCCACTACCTCCCCAGGCAACCTCTCAACACTGTCTCTGATTTCAACTGCCTTTCTTCAAACTGGCAAATGAATTTCACACTATCTAGGGTGCCTACCATAAATATGCCTGGGACATAAACTACTTGTAACTTTGCAGGAAGGGCAGGCAGCAAGCGTAACTCAAAGGCACCTTTTCCAACAAGCAGGCAAACACATTAGCCTAAAACTAGGCAGAACCTCTAATAGCATCTGCCTTCACTATTACCTAAGGTAAGCCAGGATAAAAGTAAAAGGCAAAAGTTTTCAACTTCCCCTTTCTTGTGTAATACCATTAGTTCACACTTTCAGTCTTTTACTAAAGCAGTGATACTGATCGCGTGTTCAACCTTCACTAAGAAGACTGAAAATGATAAAATGCTTCCTGGCATTTTAGCTGAGACCACAGGGAAAAAGAATAAAGAGTGGAATTTATTGATGCTTCTATTAGAATAAAGTTACTCTTGAATAAGAAAATATTGAAACAGACTGTCTAATGAAGTGATCACAAAGGGTCTTTTCAAAAGACCCTAAGTGGATTCATCCTCATTTATTTTCTTTTTCCACAACAGGCCCTTAAATGATCTTTGTATATTGTCTGCACTAAATCCTGCAGGGTTGCTATTTCATTTTAAAGAAAAAAGCTTTTAGGCTGCAAGGGATTCATTCAGGCAGAGCTATTATGCTTATTGTGACTCTGCTGCAGAGCCAAGGGATTTACTATATGCTCATTAGATCCTGCTTTGTTCCAAAACAATCTTTTACAATGCAAATTTTAGCATGCTGATCTCCTTAGATTAACACTTCCAAAAAAAGGGCTATTAAAGTAAAAGCTTCTTCTAATGCAGAAACACTACAAACTCAGATTAACTGCTAATATTTTAGACCATGAAGACATCTGGTGTCTCAGCTGAAATTTAGCTTTGAACATGGTTAGGAGAAGGCACAGGACTCGGTGTTTCGGTACAAAGCAGTATCGTGGATGGTCACAGAGCTGAGGCCACATTATAAAGTCATCATAGATGAGGCACCTTTATCAGTTGGATTCTTGGTGGCTGGTGTAAAAAAAGACTTGATTTGTTGAAGCACTGGCACCTGAAACATCGAGGAGAAGCCTCACCAGCAGAGATGTTCATTCACCAGGACCTCTAAGGAAGCTGCATAATATGAGAGGTATGAATTCTCCTCATCTCTACCACATCTCCAGAGCAGTGATGATGAAAAACAGAAAGAGCTGATACAGTTTCCATCTCTGTAAATTCATGTTTGGTACCTGCGACCTGCAGAGGTATTGATGATGCAGAGTGCACTCTTGCTTTTGAAAGCATTAATTCTATCTTGTTCCTCCTCCATGACCTTCCCAAGGGAGCAGTTACACGAACACAGAACAGTGAATATTATCATCCAGGAGATATACCTGGTAGCTCATTCTTAATAGTTCCATAAATCTCACTAAGTCTTAGTGCTTTAAGTGTACAGCAGAGGTAATACTGCTGTAAGGAATAGTGGGAACCTGTCTCTCCTACGTACAGAAACCAGCCAGCCTAGCGATGGTAGATTAAAGCATTCTGTCTTGTACTCTGATTAGCAGATCTCAAACTGGAGGTAAAATTCACACTTAAAACTGATCTCTAGGAAGAGAATTAATAAAATATCATGCATAATAAGAAAAGAAAAAGTTTGCTAGCAGAAGCAGTAGCAAATCATTACAGCAATTCCAGCCATCCGTTACCACACGGCCATTTTAAATCACATCAGCAAACTATGTATGCAATTTATATTAAAATACCCACAAATCATTACCTGCTTATACTGGACAAGTTCAGCTGGTGGGGATAAGCACCTGCTCACTAAACCATCTGAATTCAGATGACATCTTGTTTTCACACAGTAAGTGCCAAATCCTTAATGAACATCTGATACAGATGTGCCAGGCCATGGCTTTCAATGAGCATGCTTCTTTACTTCAGATGGCAAACCCATGATTAAGATTCTCCTCCCAGGAAAAACACAACCAGTGCCATTGGAAGGTGCTGAAGGAGAGGAACTGCCTATAAACAACTAGAATAAGCTATGTGAAGCATGTCTGGAGTTTCAAAAGCTTGCCTACCCTTGGAACACATGCAAGTGTTCTTATACTGCAAGAACAACACAAAGACGACGCAAAACCCTTCTGTTGAGTCTGTTACAAAATGCTTTGACTTCACCTTTCTGACTAAAGGACAGCACGCGTCTGGAAGGATTTTTGGCTACCTTAGAGGAAGGGCACAAAGGCAGAGAAGAGGAACTGTAACAGAAGAAAGTGCTATTATGTCCTAGTCGTTCATCCTGCTTAAATGCTTTATTGCTGCTATTAATGGACAGATGATAACATTAATCACAAGCTGTGAAGTGCCTGACAAACTAAGCCATTTATATGAACAGAGAGCTTTGACACCTAAACAGCTGGCAAAGGGATGTGATTTAGGTAAACCACAAAAGAAAAAGGCTGTTTGTGCTTTGATGGACAATTCCCTAAAGAATCTCCAAATCCTAAGACTGCAAAGCAGGCCATCATGTTTGTAGATTTGCTGCCTCTCCAGGGAAAATTCAAGTGAGACCAGACCCAGCTCTTTTCATATCATTTCTTCAGAACCAGTTATTCCCATTTACAAAGATTTAGGCTTTAGTTGACAAATGCTGTAGTTTGGAAGATTTTCTTTAAATTTTTGGAATTTTGTTGCTGTGCTGCTATACAATGAAATCAACAGAAATGTATTGATGGTGACATAAAAGAGAGATTGCTATGCATGTTTTTGTTCTTTAAACTAGACAGGACACATTCTGTCTAGCATAAGGATGTGAAAATACACATACACGTTTGGCAGCATTTTTCCCAAGAGCTGAAAGTGTCCTCAAACTTGAACACTGTAAATATTAGCTTCAGCTTATTGCCAAGCTAGTGTTCTGTATTATTAAAGTGCTGAGCAAATAAGGGATGTTCTTTGTTTGCGAGAGATTTCTGGAAGTTAAATACAACAGATACAGATATGGCTTCAAACTGAACTAAAAATGTGCTTGGCATTTCAAGGTGTCTCAAAATATGGAAAGTTCATTTTAGATCAAGCAAAATCTTTTGTTTCAACAACATCTGAAAATACCCCTTCTGAGAACATAATTTAACGGATTCCTGTGGACAGGCATTCCCTTGATCACATTGATCGTCTCAGCGTTGTCCGTGACTCCCACGTCAACAGATTCCCTTTTCCCAACAGATGAATTTAGCTACAAATTTCTTTTGCCATATCTGTATTTTTTTTTCCCCCAAAAAACTTTGGAAAATTACTGTCCTATTGCAGGCAAAAATATCATTTGTTGATTATAAAGAAACATTGACCTTTACTTTTTGTCTTTTTAAGGCTTCTTTGCATCATTCATCATCATTCTCACTCCTAGGCTGGGGACCTACACACCCAGTATCTGCTGTGAGCAGGTTACATAAGAAACCCTTCCTTCCATCAAAAACAGCCTTAAAAACAAACTATGTAGGAGAAAGTGCCGTGCTCTGAGCCAAGTCCCTGTTCTCCACCTCAGACATCTACCATGCCGGGAATTGGCAGTAGGTCTGTTTCTGCCTTTGGAGGCAACCATAAGACAGAGCTCAGCAGAGGCTAGGAGGATGGTTTTGTATCATCCTTCCTTGCTCTTAACCAAGGACTTCCATCCTGACACCTAAGGATGATTTGCACACACCCACTGTGAGCAGGGAGAACAGTTCATGGACAAGGAAATGAAAACAAAATGGTTTTCAGTGATGACTCTGTCCTTATAAAAATCCATTGCCTCCGTGAGCTTCTTGGGATGAAAGGGTTAGAACGTGCAGGATATGTTAGATGATGATTTCAGGGAATATGTAGATAACTTGCTAACACAGCATGCTTCTCTGTCCCTCTCAATCCCATCCTTATTTACCCTTCCCAATCCCAGCACAGAATCCGTTCCCTCTGTGTTTCATGTATTGCTACACATTGAAAGTTATTATGGTGCAAATATGCCCTCACAAACACAGCACTGCCAGAGACAGTTGTATATAGCATAGTCATGAAATACAGGTATTGGTACAAAAGGTTGTCAGACATGACCAGCAAAGTATTGCATGAGAATAAACAGAGAGTTTAGTTATGTTTGCAGACAGCTGCTATAGTTTTACTCCAAAACATACACCTCACCTACAGCTTGGCTAAAATACATAAATAAAACCAATTCCTCTGCCACTCCAGTCATTTGTTACTTCTGGAGAACAGCAACAGCCATTAAATACCACTTTGCTGAATTAAAGTCTGGGTTTCTCACTGAAAAGGACAGTGCCACAGGATTAAGTAATTCTTTCATCACATAGCGGACGTGTTTTATCCCTGCTGGGTCACAAGCTCTGCACTTATCTATTTATTTGTGGAGCCTTTGTTGGAAACATTCTGGGCTGCCAACGAAATAATCATCTTTCCTACTTTTCTTTTCCAACTTGAATACAATTCTCTGTTAAAACCCCTTTTCTGGTAAAATGGGATGGATGATAGAAAAAATAATTACAAGGGCTGCATTGCTTTGTGTACCATGTATAAGAAAATGTGAAAAAAATACAGCTCTACATCATTTTTATGGAGGCACTTTTCTGGACTTTCAGTTCATTTAATTTTGCCCTGGAGCATCTTTGCTGTGAGTAACATGGAACACAATCCACTTGTCTGTCCCATTGCCTCTAAATAATCTCTTTCCATCTTCTCTCAGAGCCAGGCTGTCACAAGCAATGTAATACCTCTACAGAGATGAAATAAGACAAAAGCAATAATCACAGTCAAGGCCCCCAGGGATTTCTTCACTAGTGCTAACAACAATGTCCAGTGTATCAAAACCCTGCCTTATTGCCCTGTGCCAATATTTACATGCTCTGCTGCTCCTATCATTCACCATTTCCAGAGGAATTCCAGCCTCATCATCTGCTCTGTCAGGTGATGGCAACAACAATTTCCCTTCCCCATTTCTCCTGTCACTGTCACCTTCTGTCAACCAACTCCTCACAGCTTTGTGACTGAACCATGCTGAGCAATTCCATTAGTGTATGAAGGATGTCGTGTTTAAAAAGTGATTCAAGTGCCCTGTAACACTGCAGGAGAAAGGGCTTTATGGATGCTTGAGTCCCATTGCTGAGACTATGGTAACACGGTTTGTTCACCTGGGCCAGGTAAAGAACTTATCCCAGAGGCATTTGTGCTTATCCTGGTTCATTCCCCTGATCTCCATATTCCCCCATTCCCAAAAGATTACCACTGCTGGAGCCAGTCATGTGAATTCCCTCTAATCTGGGTAAATTATAATATGATACAGTCTGGTTTAAACACTAATAGAACCTGTGCCATTTTGAAAGATCTGGGAAGACTAAATATATAGCTGGGGTCTAAGGGGAACCATAATCTGGTTCAGAATGAAGACCAAGAGAAGACAATGTATTCTCACCTGGCTTTGCTGCAAGCTAGATCCCTGACTGTAATTTATGTTGGCATGGGTCTGTTAAGGGATGAATTTCAGTTTTTTAGAAGAGCATGATTGTGCCTGTTAATGTGACAGCAGTTATGAAAGCTTCAGTGACATCCAGATCCTACACATGCACGTATTAAAACACCAGAAGCATTTTAACAATCCTTTAAAAGATGGACATGGGCAGAAAGAAGTATTTCCTCCCATCTGCCACAGAACAAAAGCTGAATATAGGGAAATGAAATGAGCTCAGGTTTTCCAGTTTTGGGGCTAGTGCCTTAGCTGAAAGACTATTCTCGGGCAAGAAGCCATGGTCAGTCCATGGGCTCTGCATGGAACAGGCACAGAGTTTTAACTCATTAGCAGATGCCTGCAGGATTTCTGGCCACGACGCATCTATTCTGCTCAGCATTGCAGAATCTGTGATCAATACAAGTTTTCTCACCTTTATTATCTTGAAGAGAAATCCTCGTTGGTGCTCTGACAGGAATCAGCAGCTGAGAAGCACTGGCAGCCCCAGGTGGACCAGGATGTGTGGGCAAAGACAGAGCTCCAGTGAACATGCAGCCTGTACATGAGCACCATAGGGCCACCATGGGTGGAAGCCAAGTCAGATAAACAGTCTGTGTGGTGTAAGATGAATGCAACCAACCTTGCCTTCCAATTAAGAAATACATTCTTAATTTCTTTTCCAGTACAGTTTAACTGGGATCCTCCTTCCTGATTAGAGATTACTGATGGTTCCCAGAACACAGGCTAATAAATTCACATCCTGACAGATACATACAAGTTATGAGATATAAAGACACTGTCCTTAGAGTTGTCTAAATACTGTCTCCCAGTATCTGCGACGATTCATGTCAAAATGCCTTGGGGAGGGCTCAGTAACACCATCTGCTCCCCTGAGAGAACATGTCACATACATTCAGTGTCTACCTGCATCCATGCGTGTAGAGGGGGAGGGAGTAGAAACTGGTTTTAAACCACGACAACAGGTAACACAATCAAGTGGGGCATCTGAAGTTGGTAGCCAAAGATCACCAGAGAACTCTGCAGGTAAACCTGTCCTGTACCTGTCAAAGTGGTCAAACCTCAGGAGGGACAAAGTCTGTGCAGATGGACCAAGAAAAAGTCCTTTTCTTCCTCTGACAAATGAACTGTATTTCACTGGTGTTCTTTCTAAATCACATAATTGGGTTTTTACATCTCAAAATAGACTATACAGGGAGACTCAAGCAGCTCAATCTATTTTCCAAGAGAAGTCAAGCTGAGAGTTTGATAACCAGCTGCATGGGAAGAACTTATCTGTCCCAGCTCTTTAATGTATCAGAAAAAGACATTGTGAAATCTAATAATTGGTAGCTAATGCTAGAGAAATTCTAGCTTCAGAATAAATTTAGGTTTTTTTAAGCAATAAAAATAATTAAACATTGAACAGTTACTGGCTTACTATGGCAAATTCTCTACTACTATAAGGTTTTTTTGCAGTGAGGCTAGGCATCTTCTAAAGCCTGCCAAAAACCCGGGGCTCTCTGTGTAAGCTGCTGGGTCAGGATCATGGCTCTCCATTAAGCCAGTTTAATTAAGAAGCCTGCTAGAAGTTGGGGGATTTAACCTTGCATATCAAGTTTACAAAGACTTGTGGAAGAAAATACCATGGCTCAAAAGCAAGTCTAACAATCAGCAAACTACTTCTCCCGTTTTTATGAAAGCATTAAAAATGCATCAGGAAGACTGGGCTCAACCCAGCCTAATGATGCTTTGATGCAGAATTAGAATCAATTCAAACAGTATTTCTTTCCTTAAAGTTGTCAAGCTACAATTACTGTAACTACAGGGCAAGGGATACAGGTGGAAATTAGTAACTCTCACTAGGGGAAAAAAACAATGAATACATCGTGCATCAGTTTCTGGTAATCCGAGACACAATAGAACAATGTCTTTCTTTGCTTGTAAGCACTAAGGATGTGCAGTAAACCAGGAGTTATCAAGCAGAACAGACTTAATGCGCTTGAGAGAGGTACAGTCATGGTTTTATATTAATAAACTCAGGAGTAGGCAGCAAGCAACAGCTACTACTAAGTGGGCGCCATGGCCAGAACTGAGCGCACTATGTGACAACACCTCAGAAGAAAATGTTCTGTAAATGTCTTCCTCAAATAGAAAGTGGAAACTTTACTTAAGCTGGCCCCTGAGGACAGCCATCATGCAATGGAAAGGTTAAAAAAGGCAAACCAATAGAGCAGAGGAGCAGCAGTCAGTGGGAACAGGCCAGGGGAAGGGAGCTGCTCCCAAACCCACCTCCTCTCAGCAGCTGAGCAAAGCCATCCCTCACCCATCACAGTGACCATGGAGCTAAGGAACTCCGTGGTGTCTCTAGAGAGCAGCCCCAGGCCCTCTGCACATGCACTGGCTTCCGATGCTGTTGAGCTCTGAACGCAGCTGCAGTGTAACCTCCAGAGGCAGAGGGTGTTAGGACACAGCATCCTGGGGGATCTTGAAGCCTTGGCAATTACTGCTCAGAGGCAGCTCCCTGCCACCCCAGAGGCAGGCCTATGGACTGACCTTGTATCCCTGGGCGGATTGCCTCAACTTAGATCTTCCAAGCTACTTCCTATTTTTAACTATTAGATTGCAGTTTGCCTTTGTCGGCTGACACAGGTAAACTGCACTACTAGAAATCTTCTCTTTTATATCCTTTGAGATCACTAGGAAATCACTTCTTGCCTTTGCTGCTGATGCAGAATGGCATTACTGAGGGCAGAAATGCAATCTGCAATCGCCTGTAGCTCCTAATCCAGCCAAGCACTTCACTGCTTGCTTAACTGTACAGCTCCATGTTATTCCATTGACTGAAGCAGGACCACTCGCACAGCTAAAATTAAATGCCTATTTAAGTGCCTTGTAGGGTTTTGGCTTGTTAGCAGTTCACTGCCAATACCTCAACCTTACACTGTCGCTCTCACTTGCAGTGGCTCTCCGGTGTTAACTGGAGTTTAAAAACTCCTTTTAACTCCAAGCTGAACATGGAGATATGCTTCTGAAAACCCCCATGAGAAGACCTACTGAGGAACCTGCTGTCTTCCCAACTTATGCAATTTCCATAACAGAACTGTACATCACACTTATCTCATTAGCAGTCATCACCTCAGGCAGTACACACAGTGTGGGTGGGTTTTCTTTCTCCTGATTACCTACAAAGTCTTGCTGCCTCTAATTTTCCACGAATCTCATAAATTGCCACTGAAATCTTTATAGCTACAGTAACCTGGAATGTAATGCTCTAAACCCATTTTATATCAAATAAAACAATTTAATACCTAATAAACTTTATGACGAAAAGTGGCATATTTCTAAGCTTTTCTTCGTAATGAAATCAAACCAAAGATGCTTGAGGGAGAAGAGCTCCATGTCTGTGAGTAGCAGCCTTGGGTATGTGTAGGGTGGGCACTGGAGACCTCAAAACCAACCACTACAATCTAATTGTCCAGCCAGATTTGGCTAAGCTGTAGCCTTGGGTCCATCAATGAAGAATTACTAATCCTTTTCACAACAGACATAATGCACTGAAGCGTCCCAATGCAGATAAAGCAGGAACACCAAAATGCAGTAAAGAGGCAAGTGGAGCTCCTCTGACTGACAGGTTTGGTTTGGATGATCTCTGCAAAGCACCAGAGGCTTTTCCCCAGGACTGTGAGGACGGCAAAAGCATAGAAACAATCTCCCACCTTCCGAGCTCAGCTGAAGCCTGAAAATGCTGATGTGTGAAAATGGAGGTTAATTTTGCAAGAACATTCTGGAGTACTCCGATGTCAACCTCTAGAATCCTGCAAGAGACGATTCCTGGATTTCACTTAAACCAAGAACAGGCACCCCCAGATGAAATCTGATTGGAGAAGGGGCTCATCCTTTTGTTCCTCAGCACGGTTTGAAACAGATCTGATCAAATTATAATATGGTTTAGCTAGAAGGGCAAGAAATTAAAACTGCAAATGAAAAGAGGATGGGTCACAATGGTAACAATGACTTACAAGGGTTAACTCTCACATCCAAAAGCCCAATAACTTGTAAGCACCCAGCCAGAAGTACGTTTCTTTTGTGCAACTAAAATGTTCTGTCATGCATCCAGTCTGATGCACTGTAACAATTTGTCTCTCTCTACAAAACCATACGGAATGTTTCCAAAAGCACTCCAAGAGCCACAGAGGGTAAAAGACCTCCTTGCCTGCAGAAATGCCCATGCTTCTTCAATCATCAGTGCCTTTCTACATTTAAAGTTGCTTAAGTGCTCAACACTCACAGTTTGATGCTTTGTAGGAAGCATGCCCTACAATGCATCACTAGCACAGAGCCTATGTCCCCTATTTCCTTCTCTTTCTTCCTCTGGTACCCTTCATACAACAAAACTAAACTGTACTTTCAGCTTGGCTGTTGTACATTTATGATCACATCACTGACTTGAGTGAAACTAAACTAGCCTGAAGACATCAGCTGGCCCCACGAGCAGCTTTTGTGTGTTCCAGATGTGTTCCTCTCCATTCACCTTATCTGTTATCACAACTGGGCACAGCAATACTCTGTGTTTTCACCATATGCAACAAAACCCCAAACAACAAAACCCACTGCTAAGAAAACTAGTAGTATATTTCTGCAGTTTGCCTTACAGACCTCTTGGAGTAGATTGTGTCCTCAGCTTTGTAGTGAGAGGCTTCAAATTTTAAACTTAAATAAAACCATGAACTTTTACACTGTCTTTATCTCATGGAGAAGTTGTATGGTAGAAGATGATCTCGTTCTGTCAGGGAAATAGTACAGATAATAGACTAAACTCCATTTCTCAGTTTCTCAACTTAATTGACAGCTTCAGGCTTTGAAGAAAAAGCCCTCACTGACATAATGACTGTATTGATGTAGGGACCTCTGAATGACCTCATTCTAGATAGAAAACTGCTTCAACTCTAAACTCTGACCAGCTTCAAAAGGCAAAACAGCAGCCCATGAGATATGTTATCTAAAACAAAGCAGAAGATGTCAGCCCTAGTACTTCATCCCAGCTCTGGATACCACAACTGGAAGAAACCAGTCTGTAGCCCTGACATGCTCATCTTTGGTTAGCTATCAGCAGTGTGGTCTTTATCCTATTGTAACAGGACTTGCACATTTCTCCTCCTGTCCATATCCTGCTCCATCATCCATTTCTCCAGTTGCAAAAGAAAAAGATCTACTCATTTCAGAGCTAACGTGTATATTCCTGTGAATGGGCAGTGTGGGAAATCATGGTAATTATGACTGTGTTATAAGAAGTTAGGTGAGTAAACCATATGCCTGGGTATGGTCAGTAAACAGTATGACTGAAACGGGAAGTGTCTCAACACAAACTCTCAGTGTACCTGCTTGATTCTTCCAGTAGCACAGGAGCTGTGAGTGCTCCTTCAGGCAATCATCTCTTACATTCTCAAGCAGATACACATGTTTAAGCATTTCCCACAACAAGTGGGAACTCAAACACTGTCCTCAAAAACCTTTGCAACATCGGGACAAAATTAAATCTGTGCTTGCCCCGGGTGCTACTGCATCTGTGAGTGACGGATCTCTATAATCATCTTCCACTTAATCAAAATACAACTCAGCATAGCTGTGATTACACAATTTCAAATGATGAGCAACAGTCTTCATCTTTTGTTTTGATGAATTCAGAGTTCTCTACATAGATAACAAGGTTAATTTGTTATTCAGAAATGGCATTTAATCACTGAAGGACGTTCTGATTCTGACCAGAAAAAAACACCCCGACAACCAAAGGAAGAATAATCACAAAGTGTTTGATAAATGCAGTGTGCATTGAACAATTTTGTCCAAAGTGTTGAGCTTAGTAAAAGCAGGCTACGTGAGCAAAAACTGTACTGACAAATGGGAAAACACCCCAACCCTGTCTTGTTTCACTCCTCTGATATCTCACAACATTTACAAGTTGCTACACAGGAGGCAGTTTTTAAAGGAATTTGCAGTTTCTTTGTATTCTGAACAAATCCACTTGCTCAGCAAGAGAAATGGCATTAAACTGCTGACAGAATATGTGAAGCAGAGCTGGTTTCAGATATTCGTACTTTAGATTGTGTCAGAAGCGCTGCAAACATCAATATCAAACCGTGACTACTTCTAATAGAAGCTATGAGAAAAGTCAAAACAAAATGTGTTTTCTAAAGCAGGCTGAAAAAAACATGTCTTGGGATGATAAAGAGACTGTAGAAAATTCAGGCACTGATCTCATGGGTATTAACTATGCATAATAAACATATGTAAGAAAAGAGCGTAACCTTGTGGGTAGGGCATTTTTGTAAGTCAGAGAAGGAGAGCTGGCTTGAATCCTTAGTTCTGCCAAAAGTGGAGTGTTTGAATAAGACACACACCTCAGCGTACTCATATATAAAGGGCAGACAATAAAATTGCTTTGTTTTAAAACCATACTGGAATCAGAAGCTTAAAAAACGCATGGAAATTAAAAGCCTTCCTCTGTTTTTAAAACAACAGCACAAGTGTTCTAACATACCCACAATGTGCTTCCTTGTGCAGAACTTGGTACTGACTCAGAGTAAGGGTCCTCCTGCCATTGCTGATTATTGGGGTGTCAATTTGGGACTCCTTAAAGAGAGTCAATGAATGCACCTCTTTTTAGCCACCTACTGTTATTTCCCAGTTGAGTCACAGCAAGAAGACGATGGCTGAGCACGGTGCCTCCCTTTCTGCTGCTCTATACTTGACCATGCTGTGCAGCACATCCTGTTGTGAGCACTGCCTTTTCTTAGATGGATCATCAAAAGTATAAGGGCACAGGCCATTAAATATAATTCTGCCTTAACTCAAGTACCACTCTATGAAATGGTTACTACTCCCACCAATTTCAACAAGACACCTGTTAGGGCAAACCAGTATTTTATGTCAACAATGGATGATATCTACACCAAGAATGAAGTAGAGCATATTTCTTTATGTCTCTGATCTTCAAAGACTGCAATTTAAACCATTTACATATGGTGAACATTACAGTGTATACAGCTTTCATAATTTTCAGCCATCCTCAGCCACAAAGCAGGCCTGCTGGCACCAGGTTAGCATCCTCCCTGAACACCCCCTTTGGGTAATGCTGTCCCACAGCACCACTTTCCCAGTGTTTCCCTAGATCAAAATGGAAAGTGGCATCAAGCTCTGGGAGAGCAGGATTTGGCTCTGAAGTGGGTACAAGAGGAAATTCAAGGAAGTCTGGAAAACATTTCATCATCATATTCCCTTGCCTCTCTGCAACCCTGGAGAGAACCAAAGCATTGAGCTCCCCAGCTGCTAGGTGTTCCCCCGGGTAACATTAGTACCTGGGGTAGATTTGAGCACTCACAGTTTGCTCCAAGTTATATTATGCTGCCCATCTGTTGGTGCAGGAAAATGAACCTACCAAAGCAGAAGCACTGGAAGTGCTTGGCTGTCCCATCAGTGAGGTGATTAGTAGCACTGGCACACTTTCAGCAACTACTGCACTCAGAGAGAAAGAAAATACATTTTCTTCGGCTGAAATACAGAAACTGAATCTATAAACATAAAGCATTTGCTTTGTGGAAGTGAAAGAAAAGAAGGAAAAAAAAAGAGAGAAACATCACAGCTTTAAAATGATAAAAGGCCCTCTAAGAACAACATGGTATATTCGTTGAAAAGGTGTGCAGCATCATTTGTCAGTTACGAACTTTTAAAGCGAGGATCAAAAGGCACTGAAGATGGAGCGCTTACATGACACTGCGCTATTTTTCTCTTTCTGAAAACCTTACAGAACTTTTAACACAAGAAAACATCAATGCGGCAATCACAATTCTGCCAAACAAATCTTCAACACTGACAGTCAGTGCTTAGTAAGCCTCTTGAGTGCAACTAGCGATTGCAGGGATGACACCATTGGACATCAGACCACATGCCACTGCTTGCTGCTGAAAAAGAAACCAGCCTACTCAAAACACGTTGACACTGCTTACCAAGTGCCTCTCCTCTGGTGACCACATTCTTTACTTCCATCTTGCCACACCATGGCACTGGTGCTCTTACAAGCTGTTCTTCAAAACTCAAATAAATATACAACGGATTCAGGAAAACAAGATCTAGTATTTCTCCTGACATTCTTTAAAAGCAGCCTCAGGCTGTAGAGTTTAATAAACCCCATCTTTTTCATTTTCTTCAGCTGAATGATATAAACCAAATTCCAGCCCTGTTACAAAATTATGCTCTAGTGATGTTGTAACCATGATGGTTTAGGTACAAAACAGTAAAGGTCTCTGAGCTCATACTTTCTCTATGCAAGCGGCTTCAGCTATGGAGTACATAATTCCCTATCTATTTTACTACTACTGTTTCCTTCTTCCATTGTAGTATTTTGGAAATCCAGTCTTGGCCCCACACACCTTTGTATCTTGCACTTACAAAGATCCTGGCAGACACCATCTCTTTTCATCCAGTCACACATCTTGGCATTACCAAGTGACACTACAATGAGTGACATAAGTAATGTGGATGGGAAGCCAGTCTCTGGGCTCTGCCTAATCCACAATAAAAACCAACACATAGGAATTTAAAGCAAAATTGTGGCTGAAAAACCTAGGAATGACCCAACTGTCACACTGCTCTTATATACCCTGCAGAACGCCTCAAAAGATAACTTTATCTCTTAAATAAAGCAAAGAAATAAAGTGCTACTTGGAGATAAGTGCCACAAACTGACAAGAGTTTCGCCTGACAGAAATCAAAACACAGTCCTGCTCAGCCCATCGACTGAAAGATAATGTTCCATTAGGGGAAGAAAGAAATAAATCCAGCTGTTGTCAATTTCTTCAGAGGACAAATGTCGGCATCCTTACTGTTTGGCAGTTCCACTAGTATAAGAGATGTGAATCATATTAATAACCCTGTTTCTTCATGATGCACATAGGAGATACCTCCCATGAACCTGTTCTTTAAAATGATTGTAATCTTTCTCATCTTAGGTGGACTCCTAGCAAAGCCAACACCACTAAGTCAGAGCATGGGCAGCCTGACCAACCCAGCTGAACAAAGCCCATTAGTGTTTGGACAAAGCTCTTGCACCTGCTTCCCATCACTCAGAAGAAACAACCCAAAGGCAGCACTTAGTGATTTGAGTCACCCTGAAGAACACAAGCTCTAATTGTTCTACTGTTCAGAAGGTACATGTCAGTTCCCACCATCACTCCTGGCAGTACAGCATCACATGAGGACATCATTGTACTGTAAACACATTACAAAAACCCCAGCTTCTACCTCAAAGTACTTGCTGCCTTCAGATAAATGGTGAAAATAAATGAAATAAAGGCAGGAACTTTCCCCAAACGTTCAATTTTTATCTGAAGAAAGAAACAGCAGTGGAGCTGCTCTTTTACTTCCTAATATGAATAATAGATTTGATATTTCTCCCTCCCTCCCAAGTCAGCATCCCCTTCCTTCGTTTTAACCTTTCCATCCTAGTCACTGTATTCTTCATTTTCAGTGGAATTTTCAAGTGGAAATCTAACGGGATGTCAACATGCAGGTCACTGAGCATCACCTGGCATATTTCACCCCTTTTGCTGCTCTTTACTTCAATCAGAATGCACACCTCCTAGCATTATAAAGAAACAGATGAGCGTGACTGCTCATCTGCTTGGGAAGGAGGAGAGAAAGGAAGGGGCACTAAATCACAGGGCAGGATGGCATCTAATATTAAAATTACTTTACTGTTTCCACTCCACTTCATTTTTGGGCTAGCAATCAAGCCAGATGGATTTACATTAGCACAGGATGTGGCTTTTGCTTTCCTTCTGAACTGTCTTTACTGGCTGCATGTCAGTAGAGACAATTCAGCCTTGGGCATTTGACAGGGCAAGAAGCCAAGACTGCAGGTTCATGGATGTTTTTTGTTTGTGCTTTGTTTTGTTGTTGGGTTGTGGGTCTTTTTTTAAGCTTCTTTTGGAAAGGTTTAGTGGTATTTATCTACTGCAGGCAAGTGGGCAGGGCTTACAAGGGAAGCTTTGTGCAGCGGGCTTTGGTGTCATGCAGGCGTGCTGCCTTATTTGAGTACCTCTCTATTGTGCAAGGGATTTGTTATTTGTTTGTTGTCAAGGCACCTCTGGGTATTAGCCCCTGCTTCTTATAAAGAGATTATTTCTCTATTATTTTTCACACCGTTCCCCTCCAGCCGCTTCAGCCGCTGTAATACTTGAGGATGTTCCAAAAGGCAGAGGGATAATTCAGGGACACTGACAAAAATTAATGTTGTAGCTTCAGATTCTTTTTCCTGAAGTCATTTTCCTTTGAAGTGGCTTCTTAGTCCTCAAATAGAAACTCCTTTTTCCTTGCTTTCTCTCAATTCCTCCTTGATATCTACTTTAACACAAGTTTTTAATGCTGTGGCTTTACTCGTGTCATAACTACTGTTTATGTGGTGCCAGAACTACTGTTACCAGATACATACACCTGCAAAATAAAGCAGGATCAAGAACCCTGTCCCTTCTGGCAAAGTTGACCCTGGAGAACAGAAACTCTCCTGGCATCCTGATGGCAGTCACAAGGACTTTGTTTTCTTGAGAATAAATGGTTTTCTCCTTGAGCCATAGACCTGGGAACGGACCCAGTTCCAGCACCCAGGCTCAATTCCTGCACTGAACCACCCAGCCCTTCACAAAACCTAGTGTGCACCTGGTCTTTAAAAAAGGAGAAGAGAGGTCTCTCTGAAGAGGAGGCTGAAAATAAAACCCAGGGGTCAGCACCACGGAAAATGCCATTAGGGTAATCTCAAGTATGAGAAAGACTAGGCAGATCGGGGGGGATTAATATTACAAGGCTCCCTACTTCTCACCTCAGTGGGCACAAGGTATAAATTAGACAGGTTTGTTCTCTGAGCAGGTGAAGGAGTAACGCACACGCAAGAAGTATGAGTTCCAACAGCATGAGGCATTTCCAGGCTTTCCAAAAGCCAGCACTAAACTCAAGCTGTTCTAATTCACTGGTACATGAAAGCAGAAATAGCGAGTCTGGCACCTTTCAGCTTTCTTCAGGATTACAGCTCTGAAAGGACTATGTCTGGAAAAGCATCAACAACTTTCAGCTTGCTAAGGCAGAACTATTTGACATGAGGCTTCTGAACACATTTGAAAAATAAGCAAAATTTAAGGGGAATATGAATCTGGATACACTACAGCAGCCTGGTTTGTACCGTGAACTGCTGTGGACTGCCATGCCACTACCAGTTCCAATGAAGCCACACTCATCTCTCAGCAAAGCATCAGACATAACCCCTTTATCACTGGCTATAAGTGAGTCTTCGGACATATCTCAGGAATTAAACACCATGCAGTATCAGCAGGTTTACACAGGGTAGATAAATAAAGGCCTAAAGGGAGGGATGGGTAATAACTTGCACAAATGGGTAGTTGAGGTGCATGAAAAAGAAACATTAGATTGCTTCATAAAAATCAAATGGAAATGCCATTCAAAGAAAAAAAGTTCTCGAGATGCCGCACTAAATCTGGTGATGAATGTAGTGATAACTCAATACTTTGGTTTGTGTCATTACTGTAAATCAGACCATTGTTCAGAAGTCTGAATGTTATTCTCTCTTGGTCCATCTTCAGCTAAAGGCTTTCAGTTTTAATGGCATGAATAAAATTTATAGTCCAGAACTTCAAGTTGATTCTCATTCTAGATGGAAGCTTGTCTCCAGAGGTTAGGCTAACATATTTCCTACTCTCATGGATGCTTGGAAGACTTTAAGGAAGTCTGAGGTTGCCAAAAAGCAGAATGAGAAGGAAGAGCTTAGGACATGGGAGAGAAAGAGGTCAGAATCAATATTTTAAGTCTTCGTTATGCAAATTCTTCATTCTGCAAAAGCTGCCTTGTTCTTTACTACCAGACTGATACTGAGTTGTCCTTGTGATGTCAGTATAAAAATTTATCCACAGACAACAACCACTGAACCCAACTCGCTCTCATCAGCCTACGACATGGGCTGAGCACAACAGAGTATCCACTGAGAGGTTTTAGTGGTGCAGGACACAATTTAACACTTCTCCTTTTGATGTTTCAGGGCTTGTCAACACAAAGATAATTAAGACTGGTTAATTAAAAGATATCAAAGTGAATGCATGTAACTAAACAAACATATTGGACAACTATGAAAGGTCTAATTCATGTGCAAGTGGCTCTACACTGAAGATCTTTGTTTAGTGATCTAAGGCCTCTGCACACATGCATGCTAACTTCACACTTCAAATTGATTTACTCCTGAATCAAATCAGCAAGACATTCCTTTAACATCCTCACTGGAAGGATGTGTCAAATTCAGAAAACACTTTAGAATTTGTCACAGACATGTAACTGAGACAAGTGATTTAGTCTTTAGGGTTGACATGAGTAAATAGTTCACTGCTACCTTCTTGAAACACTCAAGTGAAACACTGAACAGTGAAATGCATTTATGTCTGCTGGAGAAGCAGTCTAAAACTGGAGTGGGTAAACACACATCAAGTCAGAAGACAAGAAGGAAAACAACTTCACTAAGGACACTTGGAACAAGTGCATATAAAAGTATTTGTACTGTGCTGGCCTATTGCACTCCATCCAGGATTTGTTAAAAAGATAGAAGAAAACCTCACAACTCTGCAAACACCACTGCAACACTGGTGCTTGCTGCCTACGTGTCCTGAAAGTGGTTCATGCACCTGACCAGACCAACTAGGCTGGAAATACTGTCTACAACATCTGCTTACAAGCTGCTCATCTTTCATTAACACATTATACACCTGTAAACTTACACACCATTAGGTTTCTGATTTAGAGCTCAGCATTGAAACTAATGCCATACATCTATTTAATAAGCTCATCACCTGTATAGCTGTCCTCTTTCATTATGCCCATGACAAGGAAACATAAGACACTCATTATTACCAGCTCTGTTCAATTATTCAATCAGGGTTTTTCCCTTTGTGAAAGAACAGCACAGACTGCACAGCACATGCTGGGAAAACCCATCTAATGACTTTATGGCTATCTCACATTAAAGATTCAGTGCAGTGAGCCCAAGGTTTATACTATAAGCTAAGGCTGACATCCTGAACAGCCTTTTCAAACTCACCCATAGCCTTCCTAACCCTGTAAACTGGCTGAATTACAGTAACAAAGGCTGCCACTGTGTGGTCAGTTTTCTTAGTATTCAGGTAAACACAATCTACTTTCCTTTCTTTATTCCCTTACTTCAGATGGGAAACTAGGAAGCAAGCTGCTTCATCTTGCTCTAGTGATGACCTGGGTGCAAGAACAAATTGAGGCTTTACATATACAGTGGAACAAAATAAATACACAGTGCTTTGTGCCAAATGCTGTCCTCAGACACATCTCTGCAACCCTGCTGCTATCAGCTACAACAGACTAAGGGAAATGACATGCTTTTTGCTTCTGCCAGAGAAGAGAGGGAGCTGGGAGAATGCACTGGTGGATGCCAATGGATGGGAAAAGGATCCTACCTTAGCTTCCTCTGGTTTCAAGCTTGAGAACTCAGTCACATTGCATGGATGTTATCTTAATAATGGTTGGGGACTGATTACTAATGTAATTCTTTTCTGGTCATTCTTAACAGAACTTTCATTTCAGCCTTTAAGTGCATTCATCGCATGGACTGACACAGTTTCAGCACTGCTCATGTAGCAATGGCATGTAAGTCCACCCAGCGAAAACCTCCCCTTCCTGCCCACCCTACTAGTGAGAGCAAAATCCTCATTATACAGAGTCAGCCGATGCATACAGTGAACACTGATGGCTGCTGTTACTTACTGCGATCTATATAAAGCTTTGTTAACAGGGACTCATGTCTTACACGACACTTTGCCTACAACATCAATGTGTTTCCTCTGATACCAGCACATCACACTACTTTAGAACAAATGATCTGCACACACAAGCAAAGATGCGATGAAAACATGGATACATGTGAATGATGCAGAGAAAACCCAAATTATAGACCAAAACAAAAAAATCAATGCTTCAAATCTGTCCCAGTGCAGAAGCTCTGGGCAGCACATGAAGGAAGTACCTGACACCCATGAATGACTGCATGCCTTTGCTTGCAGAGCCACAGTAGAGGTGCCCTACAATGGTTCAGAGACGAGCCTGTTTGTTCAGCCTCAAGGTACTGGCACAGCAGGGCTCAGCTCTGCTCTTGGAGTGGAATAAGAGGAGTTGGACTTCAGGGTTTTCTGTTTGGTGGGACAACAGGAGACCAGAACTGAGTCTCAAACAGCTACTGCACCTTTATACCTGGCCGTAATCCAAATGAGCTTTCACAGTGTGAATAACTGTGATATTCTGTCCATGGAGGAGACAACTAAAACTTGCCCCCCTGTTTTCTCAAATGATTTCTCTTCTGGTCCAAGCCCACAAAGCCAACAGATACAGTGCAAGAAACAAATGTTAATGTGGATCTTTCTTGCCAGCTAATTAATAGTTCTTCTCAGAAACCATTTAGTAAATTATTTGGATGATGAATAGTGCTTTGAAAGGGTTTTGCAGTTACTAATAACACCATTCTGTCTTCCTGTTCCATAGCTGGTTTTATTAATAGAACCCTTTCATAGATGAGGGCTGCTCTGCAAGAACATTTGCTAAAATAACATGCAGAAAAATATTGCATATGGGCTGTTTTGAATCCCTAACGTCTAGGAAGCACAGTTCTGTTTTAGGAAACCATCAGTATGCTGGCTGAAGCGAAAGGAGATGGACTGTTGTGAGGAACAGAGCCTGACATTCTTGTGCAAAAAGCTGCAGTGAATTTTCTAACTTTTCCATAAAACACCAGAGTTTCTAACAAGGAAAAATTCACCTGCTCCATCTCTTATTGAACTGTATCACATCTAATGGGCTCTACTGATTCATTTGCACTTAATTGGCTCTAAGATGTTACCTCATTATTAGTTGAGCTGCAGGCATTCATACCATCTTGGAAAGGTAAATTGGCAGAGAATTTCTCCTTTAATTAGGCTGGATTGATCAGAAAGGCTACAAAGATCACTTGCATTATCTACAAATCAGCACATGAACCCTGCCTAGAGTCAGGGAGTGACAAACGACCATGAAGGCCTTGTCTGGTAGTCCCCACCTGTGTTAAGACCAAGATATGAGATGCTCCAGTAAGGCCATCATCCATCGAACAGGCCACAGGCTGTAATCATGCTTAGCTGAAATTTGTTATTGTAATGAACTGAACCTTCTCAAAGCAGCAGATGCCAGGAGGGAAGGAGGTTATATGGATTTCCAATACCAGCCAAACAGCCTCAAACTTGGAGCCAAAATTCTGTCACTCTGCTGCTCTGTGGAGTATCTTGTTTATGGACTTCCATTACTTACTCAGCTTTGTAAACCACTCATTCCAGAGCTCCCAATGGTATAAACAACTTATCATCACTTGCCATCAGCTGTTGTATATTATGTGCATTAGTAAGGTTCCCCATGGAAACACAGCATAATAGAAGCAGTTAATTTTATTTTTCCCGCTAAGAAAAAAAAGAAATAAAATAAAGATTTCTGCAGAAATAAGCTTCTGAATATATAAAAATTAATAACAAGGTACTAAATGTTTCCATGCCAAATGACAGAGTAGGGCAATGAAAAGCTGTTCAATATGTTGGTGCCTGGCTTACTTAATACACATTCTAGGAGGGATTTTAAAAACTGCCTAAGTGCTTTTTAAGTGACCCATTTTCAATGACATCAGTGATCAAAGCTGCTCAGGTGATCTTGAGGTTTCTCCCTTTTCAACCTACCTTTCCCTGATGGCTCAACCTATGCCATCAGACTGCTCTCAGTAAGAGCTGAAACACATGCAGTGGGGTAGACAGACAACAGTGCCATTTGGATGGTGCCAAAATGTGTTTTACAAAGTTGCTTGTTGCTTTATTCATTTAGAGTTCCATTGAAAAGCAGCCCATAGTTAGGATACAGATACCCCTGCTTGAAAAAGCTCATAAACCCATCTTGGTTATATGCAAAACATCTGCACTCTGTATTCTGTTATGGCTATAAATCTGCATTATGTTTCTTTGAACATCAGTATTTATCTTCATTGTTTAGTGCACCTCTGCACACTGGAGAATTCATTAGGAAAACGACACAGTCATGCAGTGCAGCAATAAATTAGTGTTCTGCCTGAAGAAATGCTATTGATTTTGCATGGCACTCCTGGATTTGCATGTTTGCCAGTTAGCTTAACCATAATACTGTAACGTACATCAAAGAATATCCTCAAGAGCCGAGTCTGCAGCCTAAGTAAGGCTCATTTTGGTGGCACGTTAAGTCTGCAGAATGCTGGCCCCCAAACCAATCAATTCAGTGGCTTAGGTTTAACCAAGCATTAAAAGGAAAGCTAAACTTTGTAGCTTCCCATTTTTAAGCAGAGCCACAGTGAGGAGTAAGCTCTTCAGCTGATACTCTAGCATGCTTCTTCCCTTTCCAGCCATTTGAGGGCAGACCTTGGCATGCTAATCCATCCAGCTCACAACCTCTGAGAATGCTCCTTGCAAAACAGGTCCAGCAAAATGGGGTAAAGGAGTTTAGCTACCAGGTAGGAGAATAACAGATCGAAGGACAGAGCCAAAGATGCATTCCAGCACAACCACGCCATTCAGACTAGCTTATCCATTTCACACCTTGAAAATGCAGATTCCTAGAAGAGTAGAAGCAAACACAAAGCCTCTGGCTGGGGTTGAGTAAGAAAACGCAGAACTTCATCACACCACCAGTGATGCCCTGATAAAGGCAATGGGTGAAGAACGCTCCTTGTGGGAGACACCTGCAGGACTTGCTATGAGGGATGCAAGTCAGAGGGAAACTGGAAGAATTTACACCAGGAGTTAGAAGATAGGAGTATACAAAGAAGATATGCTCCTTGCAAACCTTGGTACCTGCTATCTGTGAGCTGCCCTGCCATTGACAACCATGACATGGACACCCTGTCTTTTGTCAGTTGGCTATAAAATCTTAGAACTGTGTGTTGGCTTTGAGTAGCCTGCAATCAATTACTGCAAGAAAGCTAATTGATCACATATGATCAGCCAGATAATTTGCTTCATATTTCCATTAAGGAGCCCAATGGGTATGATTAATCACTGCACGGGGTAGAACTTCAGCAGGGCTAGTGGGAAACTTGCTTTGTAATATTGTGAATCCCATTACTCTTAATGGAAATTTAAAAGCCAAATCCCCTGTGGATCACTTAGAAGAAATTATCTCTTAAGGTTAAAGGGGATTTCATTACTAGTATTCTTGGATGCTCTGATTTAAAAGTACTGTAAGCCTCCAATGTCATGTAGAAATACGCATCCTACTGACTTTTGCATGTCCCTCATTATTATATCACATTACTCTTCTCAAATAGAATTTCAAAACACAGCTCAGCCTATGAAAATATAAAGCATATCAAGGGTAAATTTTCTAAAAGTTATTCAAGGAGATTTATCTGTTAAATTCCTATGAATATGAAATAGGAATTGTCCAGCCACATTGCCAAAACACTACTCTTAACAAACCTCAACAGCAATTTATCAGGCTTCTTGAATTCTGACGCCCACATATAGCAGAATGTACATTACATATGAGCCTAAAATTTGGGCTGGAAAGCCACATACCATGTTGTTGTGGTTAATGACATCTAATGCTTCATCTTGCACTTCTCTGAGATGTTGACAGAGTCTTATAAATGACTTTTTGGAGTGTTTGGCATCAAAAGCCAATATATGGATGTCACTTGAATCTAGCTAAAGAATATGTAGAAAAGTATTAAGTTGTTATTGTCAAAGTATTAAGTTGTACCTTACTGCCTATCAATCACAACGGAGCACTGGTGAGAAAGAGCTCCTATTGTTGGCCAGCCAAGTTGCCAGAGTCAAATTCCCCCTGAAAAGCAAGGCTTAGGTTCTCTGGAAACCAAGAGCCATTAAGATGAACACCCAAAAGAGTCACCTTTCAAATACACATGAAACAGAAGAATAGCTGCAAATATTAGACAGTGTCTCCAACTGATGATACCAATCATTTCAAATAGATTTGGCTATTTACAAGTAACTCACAAATTGAGCAGCATTTTCACAAATTCATGTTTTGCTGATTAAGTTTCTGGCCATTTATTGTTAACATACGACTGTGACTAATTGTTAAACAGCTTGATATTGGCCAAAGTCAAACAGAACTGCATCTATTCCTTAATCAACTGGATGAAACTCTTCACAGAGGGAAATGAGAACAATCAGTGTCAGCAGTATCACAGTGTGCACATGGACTCACTCAATTTAACCACAAACATTGACCATTTACTAAAAACACAGTTTTGCATGCAAGCAATCAGTCTGTGCACACCTATTTGTTAAGGTGTTCAAATCCCATTACATTGGATGTCCACAGAAACTGCTCCCTAAGACACTTTCCTGTAACATTTTACTGATGCAAACCAATACACACTCATAAGTGATTGCTTTTTTATATATATATATATATATATATACACACACACTCTTTGATGTTTCAGATCAAAGTTAGGGAAAGACTGACAGGATCAGAAAACTTTAAGTGGGCAGTTATGTGTCAGCCACTGCCTGACACCACCCCAGCCAAGTTGTTGTAAAAAAACCTGGCTAGTTTAGGAACACTCATGCACGTAAGCTGAAACATCCACATTAACCAACTAAATCAACCCATGTATAATATCAGTCATTAGCATTAAAGCCATCTCTAAACAATTTAGCTGTAATAAATATAAAGAGGAGATCACCTTGCCCATCTCTGACAATATCCAGGATATACAAACATGTGTAAGTCCACTGAAATAATTTTAAATATTGTTTTCTATTCCACTTCTACACTCTACAATTGTTTTTATACCAAAACCTTAGGTTTTGGTATAAAACCCACTTTAGGCAACCTGATCCTTGTGTGGTGTGGTGCCTTAAGGTCTATTTTTATTAGCTTGATGAAAGGCAACATTGGATTCTCTTTCACATGAGAGAATTTCTAGCTACTTTGTCCATCTAACTAGAGTGATGAATGGATGAGTAGAAAGAAGGCAGCACTGAAAACAAGCGACCACACAGAGAAGGAGAGACCAAAGAAGAAGAAGAGTCAATGAGGCAAGAAGCAGCAGAAATAAGTGATATATGAGACAAATCTCAGAACAGAATTAGTTCTAGAGACCTTGAGGATTTCAGAGACTTCTCCATATGCACCTGATCCTGGCTCTCCTCTGTTTGCATCCACCTCTGGGTTCATTTCAAATTTCAGATTTTCCTTTCAAATGCACAGCATCTCCAGAACTTTTTATCAGTCTACAGTCAGAGATGAAGTCAAATGCCAGCTCTGTTATCAAAGGCTGACTTCTCTACAAACCAGAAGCCTTTTCTATTTTTCTTCTGAATTAATTTCAATTCAGACTTGAACATTTCCTTTCCAGCATCATTTCATGTCACAGATGGAACCCCTGCTTAGTTTTTATTGTATTAGAAAGGGTTTCTTTTTTCCCTACCCAGAGTAATAGGTTTTCCTCCTCGCCTAGTGTAGACTTCTCTTAAGCAAGAAACTCCTCAAACCTCTAATGCTTCCCTTACTTTGAACATCCATTGTGGAAGACATTTATGAGCTTTCCTGGGAGCTGCTTAGGTACTTAAGAGGTCTGGTGTCCACAGCAGCACTGAGCTCATAACTAACTGGTACAGCTCAATGAGAGTGTGGAACATTAAGGCCTGGTGGAGCTGAGCCAGGGAAGTCAGAGGGATAGGAGAGTGATGAGAAAGAGTAAAACACATTGGCAAGAGCAGAAAACAGAAGGTAGAGAAAAGGTCTAAAGACTTGCCATAAAGAAAGGATTTAGGATTGGAAGAAAAGCTGAAACAAAGTAGGAAGGAACATTCTCTGAATTTTCAACCTCCCCCCGCCTACCTCAAGATGATTTGGTTCTGCCTATTTGTCTCATGCACTTGAGTAGCATCTCATCTCCACTAACCCCATGGAACACTTCCTTCATTGCCAGCTCAATGTACAGAATGCAAAAGATGTCCAAACCCCAACGATGCCCCAGAGAGGATGAAATGAGTGCTGCTCACATGCTTCCAGGGTTGGAAACTGAACAAAGTCCAACACATACCTCCCTCTGCACCTTGTTTCTATAGTTCTCACCCTGGGGCCTAACATACAACCACTGTAGTTACATTTACACCCTCCTTATTCCTTGGTTGGTTCTGTATGTTGGAACACCACCAGGCAAATCTGCTGTCTAACCCAAAGGCTGTTGTGAAAGCACTATAAACAGTGGGGTGGTTTTCAGTCAGCCATTCACGTTACACTCCTCATGCCCTTCATTACCTGTACTGGGCAGGGGATGCCAGCACTAATGGGGAAAAAATAAAGGATACAAATAGTCTTTACTAAAGACCTCATGTGTCTGAGTTAATGGAGAAATACTTTGTGAATCCCTCACAGTGACAGAAGCAGAAATTAAGGCACGAAAGGAAAAGGGTTAGTATGTCAGCTCTTTATTAATGTGATAACAAGTGCTAAACAGCACTGGATTTACCAAAGTTGTTTCGATAACAAGTGCTGTTCAGATCGATGGTAAACTATGATCAGTGGCTGCTGTGCCTCTGTACCTAGAGCAGCAACCCACCCCACACACCAGGAGAGCATGAATATCATTCAAACTGGGTTGGATACTCCCTTTTGCGGTACATCACCATTAAAGAAGGTCAATATGCAGCTGGTTGAAAAGATTTATCATGCAATCTCTAGCAGGCTCATGGATCCCTGTTTGTTAGTTAAAGGTTTTCTGTCTTGCTAAATCACGGCACTTTGCTCCTATCTAAGAGGGTGCAGACATTCAGCTAATGCCACTGAAGAAGAGTTTTTCCCTGTCCTTACTTATCAAAAGAAAAAGATTACAGGGTTTTTAAACTACCTTTTGAGATGCAATTCACCCAGCTCACCATATCATCATTCCTTTCTCCTGCTGTCACATCTGCCTCAATTTCTTACTTTGGCTGTGCCTTGACTCATTGCTAAAATGCTAGACTGCACTATATCCTTCCTTTCTGGCTTTCTCTGCTAAAAAAAAAAAAAAAGAGAAACAAAACAGAAAAAAGATCAGTGCCCCACAAGGTATCTAGATGAACAGTTTTTGTATGAAGGTCTAAGAAACATCTTAGTAAGTGCTAGAATTTGCTATTTTTCATGTAGAAAATGCTTTTGACATTTGAAATGCCAGGAAATGTTGCTTCAGTAAGATGGACAGCAGGCTATGCTTAATTAAAATAGACAGACAGAATGGAAAGGGGAGAACTTCTACCACATTTGCACATCACTATCTTCCTGAAGAGATATTGAAAACAGACTAATGAGGGACAAGAAAAATGAACCCCATTTTCCTTAGTGATAATTTTTGCTGTGCTTCCTGCTGCAGACAACCATGAGTAACCTGTGTAAATGAAAGCATAACATAAAGAGCTGCTGCTAAGCACAGGATGACACAAACCTGGGTCTTAATTCTGCTTACTAGAACACTTCCTTCTTCTGCTCCAGCACAAAGAACAGGTCAGCATGATGCTACAAGCAAAACACACGGACCCTCAAGTGCTCAAGAAGCCCAATATCTAGAAATACCAATGATTTTCTCTTACTTATTTAACAGCTTTTTTGCCTGATTTCTAAGTCTAGCACAACAGTTCCCTGGCCATTGGAATATAATCTTCATTCTCTTCCTGACCACTTTGTGAACACTTTTCCCCCCTGTAATACCAGTAATCAGAGGAGCACACGTTTTAAGGCTTGAAGCCACCTGCCTGCATTGGCTAATCTTGCAAGAGCTGCTTTACCATTCTCAAATCCTTCTTACCAAGCAATTTGCTTCTTACCACTCAGCACTGAGCCTGACCTTCCTTTCCACCAACACACCCCGTTTTCCTTCTTCTCCTCATTGCTGTTCTTAACACCCTGATCACAGGCATGGTGTGTGATGTATACCATTCATCTGGTGAAGTTCTTGTAATAGGAACAGCCCTTTCTCTTTCCCAGCCTTCTCTCTCAACCTCTGTCTACATTACCTAATTTCTACATACATAAAGGCTGTCTACAGTACCCAATTTCTACATTCATAAAGGCAATTCTATACAAGTAAAAATCCTTTTTGTAACCCCTTCCATTCCAATAACATACATACATGGGGGTCTATCAGTCCAAACAGTTCGGCATGTAAACAACAGATTTATAACAGTTCCTTTTAAATTGTACAAACACTATCAATTATATATAATAATTGGACAATTTCCATGCAAAACTGATGGTTGTATATTTATAGTTAAGACAATATGAAGCTATGCAGAATGCTCACAATGAAAATAGACTGTTATACTTTCATTTTGCAAAACTGAAGCCAAAACAAAGTTTCTCCCTTTAATGCTTTTGCTACAAAATAGGGCACTCCCATACATTTCTGCTTTTGGAGGAAAAAATGCTTCTGTCTTTGAAACTGTGCATTTTGATCAATCATACTATGATTAATTCAGCATAAATCCAACTATTTCACAGAAGCCCTGAGAGAAATGGCCCAAAATGAGCACTAGTCCATGATCTCTAGATACATATAAATATGCATACACAGACTTGTATATACACAAACACACAGATGAGTTGTCAAGATATCAAGATGGGGAGACAGAATGTGTGTACAATGCTGCAGAATGAGGGCATGCTTAATTAAAGGGATAACAGTACACAGAAAAGAACAAGTGTACATGTTTCTGACAATCTGGCCTTCTGATATGTCTTATATTGGAGAGCAGTGCAATATTTGATTTTAGATTTAAGAAAACTGAGTTCTTAGAGACACATGAAGTTGCATTGGAAAACAGCCACTCTACTCTCAAATTCTTTTCACATCCTCATTTAGCAATCAAAGATAACAATTTCTTGCCTAAAAAATAGAATAATTAAGCAGTGATTGATATTCCTAATATTTATGAATAGGAGGGAAATGAAGGATCTCAGTTATATAGGAACACACAAAGCAGAAAGCATGTGCTACAAGTCACACGAGTTTCTCCCAATACCTGCATTGGTTTCCAAGTAAAAAGCCCCTGTAAGACAAAGATCACAAATGAAGCATGGCCAGAGTTCAGTACACTATTACAGCAAGTAAAGAGCTACTGCCAATGGCCCTACTTTTGTTTTATTTTAGCTGTTTGCCTGTGTCCACTCTTGGGAACTAGAAGGCCTGACACCGAGCCATTTGAAAGCCACTCTGGATGGCTAAGGGAAGCTGGTGCAAAAGGCAGCCAAAGCGCTCTCGCTTCGTAACACACACTAACCCAAACTCCTTCCGACAAAGGAAATCAATACTTCAGTAGGAGACATGCCCCAGCTTGGCAATGAATCTCAAATGAACAAAAGGCCTCCTACTGCCTGAACATCACCCCCTGAGCACTGTATCAAGACTCACCTCATTTACTACAAGCATCTGCAGAGGGTATTTTCCCCTCCAGGCGTCCTGTGTCTTTCTTTAACATTTACTGTTAGAGATCAGTAGCCTATACAATTTATCGTACCTGTCAAGGCTAATTTATTCATGTGATCTGGCAGTAATCAAAAGGCCTGAGATCGATGTGCCAGCAAACCTTGACATTTATTCATATTCTGAAGTCCCATTTGACCTTGAACTGCAACTAACTGGAGCCAAACTTGTCAGCACCAATTTGGGGTTTGTTGGGTCTTGCAGATCAATGCCTGCAGGCTAAGGGAACAACATCAGGGCAACAAATGCTCAGACCACAGATAGAGGGGTAGGGAAGATGACACCATTGACAACACAGAGGTCACAAACCTACCAGTCAATCCAGCACGTGCATTGGTGCAGCTTGTACCTGCCTGCTCCTGCACTACAGCAGTCCAATGCCAATGAATTTCTGACAAGGAATAAAAAGGGTGAGGGAAAGGAGTGAAGAAGGAATATGACTTGTGTCTGCCCCAGCAGCACAAGCACGATACCTGATGTTGTGATGCTGTCCTTGGCAGGCTGCTGCCAGACTGGCCCCATGTGGGCCACTCCTGGTGTGTCAGGGGAGGCAAAGGAAGAGACAGAGAATAACTAACATTACCTTCCCTCTCTGGGGGGGGAACAGAGACAGCAGCTGGTGATCCAGCCAGAAAGGGCAATGCAGAAGATATATCAGAAACTCTGTGACCAGCTAGGTACCTGACAGCTCAACGTGACAAGGTAACAAGAAAACAGATCTCATGAGAACTGCTTTGAATGTGCTCAGTACTACTTAGGAACAGGCCTTGGAATTTGCTTATTTCTCTTGAAGCCCTTTACTCTTGTCCTCTCCTCACTCAATCATGCCCTAAAGGAACATAAGAATTTGAAGTGCATTTCTAACACATGCATGTGCTGCAACTTCCAGTAATCATTTTGGGCTTTGAATTCAGGACAATCAAAAGGAAATACAATTAAGCCTATTGAAAACAGTGACTCTCAAACATCCACAGAGGGCACTGTTAGAGCCTCCTGCCTCAATTTCCCCTTGGTCAAATGAAGGCATACTGCTTTACCTGCTCCCCCTGAGCGTGCCAGGATTTATAGGTGTGACACACTGTGAAGTTATTGAACTGTTTGTTTTTCTGCTAATAGGAAGATATTTGTGTAAATGACAAGCTATTAGAGATGCAGAGGAAGTGTAAGTGGCATTTTAGGTAGAAATATGAAGCTACAGCTTTATTGAAACACGCAAATAGATTATTTTATTACAGTCTAAACACTTGAATACGTAATACACAGCTGCACCTAACACAGATTTCACAGGCGGATTTTGATGCTTCTCTGGGTTCTCCTTGACTGTTTTTCTCCTGCTATAAATTCTGTATGTCATATTAAATATGATTTTTCCATCAAGTCTGCCTTCTCTAAGCCTAAAATACAAATAGAAATGACAAATATGCCACTCTGTGTTTGCTTTTTCCTTCTTTTAAACAGCTAACACCTTTCTGCTATGTTGGAAGTTACCAAAAGAAGGCAATTGGCACTTTGACCAATGCATTTGCACATGTTATATACACATCTAACCCTAGCAATCTAATCTGGTACTCATGGAAGAGAAACAATGACATATGAAGATGCAACCATCATTTGTCTGTATGGATCTAGACTAACTGCAGTATGCAACCAACAAAACTACATATGGAGCAGTAAGTTACAATAAATGTGCTAATAAAGCATTTCATCCAACCTGTTCCCCTATTTTAACTATGTACCAAACAAAACTTGAGAATCTTGGAACGTTTTCAGGGAGACTTATGATAGTTTTTTTTGAAATATATTATTGGGGCTTGTTTTCTTTTCCTTCCTTCCATATGGGAATGGCTTCATTTATTCATGCAGAAACAGAGCAGGAATTCAGCTCCAAAATAATGGTGGAAAAAAGTGCAGAACAATACAGTAAATGGGTATTATCAAGTTCCCAACACCTGGCAGCCAGTATGATCTAAAGGTATATTACTGCACACATCATGCTCCAAAACACTGCCATGAAACATTCCCCCAGAGCTTTTAAAGGACACTGAGTTAAAGGAAATGACATACCTCTGCAGGATGAGCTTTTAGTTCTGCTGTTATTGTTTGGACAATTGACCACAGGTGTCCTCCTACAACATGAGCAAGCAAAATGCTCACTGCCACCAACACCAAAAAGGACAAGATCATAAAACTAAGGCAAGCCTGAGAAAGCATTCCAGTATTTACTTGCACAGGAAGATTAGGTGGCAACAGATGAACAACTCACCTGCTTGCTGTTCTGACTCTGTGCTAAATGCCCATCATGCCCACAGACACTCACACCTGTGTATTTTCTGCCTGTGCTCAGGCAGATCTGAACAGGGATCTGTGCCCCATTCCAGCCCCTCCATGCAAGGTTTTATTCCTCTGTGAGCCCTTTGAGGGAGAAGCTGTCCCTTCCTGCAAGGTGCCTAGCCAACAGATGCCTTTCTGAAACATTAACTGCAAAACAAGTAAGAAGAACTGGTCCCCACTCCTTTCAGAGGGCATTTTCTGCCACGCCAGAGATGACAACTGTGCCATTCTCTGTACTGTTTTGCCCACTACATGGGTAACGTTATCACAATAATGCCATTAGCAGATGAGCAAACTGAAGAGGAAGGGTAGGAAACAGACTCCTCGAGATCATGCAGCTGGTGAGTAACCCCCTTGGTACCCAACACAGCCACTTTGTCTGGATATTCCCATTACACTACACAGACCAGTAAAACCAGATTTATAGGAGGCTTGCATTAAAAACTTCTCACTGGTGGCTAAACAGATGCTGCCCTAAACAGAAAACAGCTCATCTCTTTCACACACAGTGTTAAATTGCCTTTTTTCTGTGTGCTACACACAGTGCAGAGAATGATACAATTTTTTGGCACCAAAGGAGGGAACCTTCATTCAACAACAGGTACATGCATTATTCCTTCCCTGTTCCTGCTCCTCAGCTCAGAGGTATCTGTCACACAGGTCAACTCAACATGCTTTGCTCTAGTGAGGCAATGCTATTGCAAGGGTTGTTATTAGTCAGTTAGACATTTCTTTAGCAGGCTGCAAAACATACAGTAAAAAATGTTCTATTACCTCCCAAAGTTTTCCAGGCAGAATTAAAAGAAAACAACCTAAATCCCACAACACTTTCCTTCTCCAAACCCACAACTCATCAAAGATCAGCTCTGTTTTCCTCATGCTCACACAATAAGAACACTTCCACCTGCCAGGGATAAGGATTTACACGCCCCTGTTTGGCATCATAAATAATGGTGACTTGAATTTTCCTACACGGGTAACACCTCAGCGACAGATGGCAAGTTATATATCTCAATGCTTACAATCCATCTCCAGACCCTGCACTCAAGAATGGAAGATCCTGTAAATCTCACCTCTAAGGTACGTTTTCCCACATGAGACAGTTTGCCTGGATCTGGAAAAACCCGCCAGCCACACAGCCACATACAGAAGCCTTGGCCACAGCCAAGGAAAGCAGTTTGGACTATGGGTCCCACATCCAGAGCCTGCCTCTCCAGGACTTACCCAGGCTGCTGGCCTGAGTCATGGAACCTTCATACAGAACACACTTGTTTGCTCTAACTGCAGAAGGACAGGCTAGAAGGATTCCTGCTATCCTAGGAGTCCTTTATACCTAGTAGAGAGTCAGATTAAACCTCTCCTCCCCAGAGAAACAAGAAAAAGCTGGGGAGCTAATCAAAAGGTCAATTAGCAAATGGACACCTCCCTGCTCTGGGAACAGCTGGTATCCTGCAACATCCTGAAACACAAACACTTCTGCATTTCATTTTTTGCGAGGAAAAATGATGTTTTCCACAGCACTTTTGTAAGAGTTCTGAAAAAGAGTGGCTCCAAAACCCTCGAAGTTCACCTTTTGCAGGTGTGCTGGACCCAGCTAAGGACTGATGGCTGCTCACCTCTGGGTACACAGCAGCCCAAGCCAGGCTTTTGGTAACCTGCATCAAAATGTAGAGCTCTACAGAACATTTGGAGCTCTGGATGAGCTGTCATTTTGCGACAGAAAACATGTTATAAGAGAAAGTTTCTGACCAGCTGTAGCTCATCTCTAGGCTTCTGGTTCAGTCTCATCATTAGGTAAGTGAAGCCTATTTCAATCTCAATGCAATTAGCACAGTCACCTTCCCTGCCTTTTTCCTCTCTCTCTCAGCTCACACTTGCCACTGCAGAGGAACCTGTGTCAGATTTAGACTAAACCTGCAGAGAAGTGGCTGAAAAGAAAGCCGCAAAGACTAAGGAAATATTGTCTTTCCCCAGTTTTTTCACTGTTGATCTCTTTCTGAAATTTCCAGCCTTGTGCCTTTATAATGTCCTAGTACATGAAAGAGTTTGTAACATAAAATGTTTCACTCGATGGAGCATGATGTGATATTGAAGCCAAATGGCCAGATGCTCTTTCCTGAGCTATTTCCAATGCTCCCAATTTAGAGTGGTTTTAATGGTGTTCACAAACTAGTCCTACACTTTGCTGGCAATTTCATGCTAGAGCACCATCGCACTGTGTTCTGATAAAACCACTGCTTTTCATACAAGGTTACAGCTATCTTCAATTTAATAAAAATCAAAATATAAAGAAAAAATGCACACTGTCATTCAAGGAATTGCAGTCAGGTTGCAGTTGGATTATCTCCCCAGAAGTGAGACTGTTATGTCCCATTTAGAATACAATTAAAGACTATGTAAATGGTCTGGTCAGAGAAAAACCCAAGCACCCCAATTTAATTGGAATGGGCCAAGTGCCCATTTTCACATCCTTCTCTTTCCTATGGGAAGACCTTTTACAAGGAAAATCCTTCAGTTTGTATCATGGTTGATGTCGCAATGTGAATCCTGGCCCTGGCTGTCACATGGAATTCAGCCTGTCCTCTTCATCTGCTTTTACATAGCTTCTTTGTTTGCTGACAGCAGTGCATCTCTTTGGTTCACTGCATGAAGGCACAAGCACCAGTTACTGGGAGGATGTGACTGCAAAGCCAGGACCAGAGTAACCAGAGCTGCTAACAGCTTTCTCCAAGCTGTTAGTACAGTTACTGGCACTCGTACGCTTTGGCAATGGGGCAGCAGTGATTCATGGTGACTTCAGACACTCCAGGGTTCAGCAGCCTAAGATTTCATGCCTGTATGAGTGTCCTCACTTACAACTAAGCCCATCTCCTTTTCCAGACACAAAGCATTATTGCTATATACAAATGTCAAGCCTAATCTCATCCTGTCTGAATCAATGAAACTCTGCTGGAATTAAAAGATGCTGAATGTTTAGACAGGCTGAGGAACTGGCTCATCTTACATGCACATCATCATAGAACAGACTATTCCAATCCCTACTTTGAAGAGGGAAAGGAGCTGTGAATTAATGTAATCCAGGCACCATGAATTCAATCCTTTCATGATTTCTTAATGCTTGACTTTAGAAGCTTAACATTCTTTTACCTTGAAAACGCCTATCAAAATGTTAAATTAATCTGGAATTGGAAAAGAGGACACTCTTTCACTTACATGGCTTATTTAACAGGTGAGACCTAGGAAATTTATCACAGAGATCTTTGCAACCTATGATAGGGCAACTGCCAATAACAGAAGATTACATTCTTACAAGGATTTTGCTTAGGCAGGGCAGAGTTCAGTGTATAACTGGCCAGAAACATTTTAATGGCATTTAACTTCATGCTGAAAAGACAGATTTATCACATTTCAGTGTGAGCAGGCATGTCCAGGGACAGAGTGCGCTACTATTTCAGATGCCACCAATTGTGTATTTTGTTAACATCATTTAAATGACTGAGCCTCTTCAAACTAAACCACTTTCTTTTAAAACTTCTCATTTGAAACGACATTAACTAAAAATTACAATCAAGATAATAATGAAGGATTTTGATTTACTGAAACAAGACATTTTGATTCAGCTGTATTTTTGTACAGTTTTCACTTGTATTTTACCACAGCATGTCACATAAACCCTGTCATTTTGAGAAACTCTCCAGACCGGGGCCCCTACTTACCTCTTAGCTCTAAGGCTGGGAGCCTGGCCTCACAAATCACACAGGGTTAAAAGCATTGTCCAGAGAATTAAAGTTTGCTATACACAAGCCTTGTGACATTATTATGACAGCATACCGGCCCAGAATCTGCATTTAAAACCCTGACTGCTCAAAGAAATCTAAACCTCCTTAGCTAAAGGTAATACAATCAGGTCAAGAACTCACTACTCAACAATCTATCATTAGTGCTTCTGTTTGGAGAAAACGCAGTTCATCTGGTTTTAAAGAAAGTAAAGCTGGGCCATAAAGCGTAAGTTTGGAGAGTACAATGATTTGCTTGTGTATGCAAGTGTTAGGTAATGACTTTCATTTCCTCATTCTGAGATTTCAGTGAATCTGCACCCCGATTTTTTACAGGACACACAGTATTTCTTGCCTAGCCCAGAGGTAGGACTGTATTTCTACACACAGCCCATGCCTGAGTTCAGCTAGGCAGCCTGGTCACCACAGTGAGGTAATCACAACAGCAGAGAGATTAAATAAGACAAGCTTTTATCCCATTTTCAGGTGGTTCTTTTCAGGCCTCATGAACTGTGCCATAACATTGCCAGTTCCCAAAACTGGCCAAAGTTACTGTGGACACATCTGCATGAGCCAAAGTCACAACTAACCATAAGCACTAAGTTATCACTTATATTCACCATAGAGATGGTTTGTCACATGGGTACCTAGAGCCTTCTTCAACTGATTACTCTGGCCAGGACCTCCTGAACAGTAAGTTTAAGTTACCTCAAATTGGGTAAGCCAGCAGTTTATGTGTGCGTTGGTTTTGTGATTTGGTTGTGGGGTTTCAAATCCCTGAGTTAACACTGACACCAGTTAACACTGAATCAGCTGATGCAGATTCTCTCCTTTGAGGTTTATCACAGTGATATTAAGAAGACAGTAGTACAGCCAGTTGATGCTAGCCATAAAAGACAAAAAGCTTAGCTTTCAGTTGTCAGTGTGGTAATATATTTTTTATTTAATTTATTTGGATTCTTAATGGTGGAAGCAGAATTTTATTTGTCCTGGAGCATCCTTTAAAATAAATGGTTGATCTCTTCCCACCCACCATTACAGTTGATGGGTACAAAATAAAATGAACAGCAATTCATTCACCTTATCACTGGAGCACTAGAGGAAGAGAGAGATCCTTAGTTCAATGATTAATGACTCGCTATAAAAAGATGCATTGTAAACTGATTGTATTAGGTTAAATCATAAACTAGACTTTTAATGTTTATATGACCCCTTTCTAAATAATTGTGTTGTAGCTCCCACTATGAAAGGAACTTTCATGACACTTGCAAACAATGCAATTTCTTATAGGGTCATAATTTGGGACCCTCACTTAAATGGATCCCTGTATTCATCTCAAGCATTGCTCTGATTTCTTTAACTACTGGGATATCTCTCTGTTCTACATGTCAGAAAAACCATCTGATGTCCAGAAGCAGCAAAGATGAACATGATCTGTTCTGAGTTTAGGGTGTCTTCTTCAGGCACAGACACATCCCACAGCTTTGCTGCAGGAGAAAGTACCATTGCTTTTCTTTCTCTCTGCCTACAGGTTGGGAGGTGAGCCACAGCTGGAATGAAAACAGGATACGAGGAGGCAGAGCAGCAGTGTGGTGCTTGCCTGAATGCAGTTAAATAAGCCAAGTTGCCCGTGCTTGTGAAGGGCACCTCATCCACAGAGAAGTCAGCCACGATTTGACTTCATAAATTGCTGGCCAAAATCAGCTTTTAGGTACTCACAGACAATTCCAATCAACTTCAGTAGCTAGTTGGTGAACACACAAAGAATAGCACCATTTGTCCATAACAGAATTCAGTCCTGTATTTATCCATCTTTCACTGAAACTGTCATCTTTGAAAAATACAGTACAAGATGACATTAGATAAGTGTCCATCTATTCCTCACTATCACAAGCCTGCAATCATGTCCATCTCCCTTTCATTTCCCAGAACAGCTGATGCTTTTCTCAACCAAACCAGGATCTCCTGAGCTTAGCAAATAGACACTGGCCTCACTGCAAAGCTACTCCACTGGGAGAATGTCACAGCTCTAACCAATATGAATGTTACTCATAAAATAACATGCATTAAAAAAGAGCAGCGGAGCCCTAAGTATTTTCAATAGATGTGGTAGCTCCAGTCAGTTTATGCACTGCTTTGTGAACACAGAAAATCACTCAGACTAATTACTTAAATATTTCCATCTATGGAATTTAGAAAACAGAAAAGCCAACAGTGGAATACCCAAGATGATGATATTTTAATAAACAATAGATTTAAGGGGGATTAGCTGTGTTATCAACCAGTATCCTCCCAGATCAGCTCATCAGTTTCACCAGCTCTCCCTGTTTCACTTTATTAAAACAATTTAAATGAAGGTTCATTAAATGCAATGTAATATCATTCAGACACTCCAAACCTAATCCCTTTTCTTTTAGTAGTAACATGATAATAGTTGGCAAAAAAATTCACAGGATTATTGTTACAACTATTTTCAATAGGGTCTGTTTTCAAACGCATGCCACCACTTCCCCACATTTTACTATTTCTTATTATGTTATTCCTTGGTCTTCATTCATTCATGCATTTATTCCTTCCCTTTTCTGTGTTTCATTGCTCCACACAAGCAGAACCACACATGGGCACCAGCATCCCTCTGTGCATGTGTAGGGATATGCTGAATATGTCTGCATGGGTCAGTGCAGCCAGGCTTGGGAAATGAGGGACTTTTTGCGGTTTATGTTGAGATTCTGAAGTTAAAAAATTCACAGTGATTTTATAAACATCCTACAGAGAAGGGAGATGGTTCCTGTGCATTTTCACACTGTTAGTTTCTGACAGCTCTGAAAGACACACAGGAGGGGATCACACATAGACTTGCAAATTACGAGGTAGACACTCTGTATTACTTACCCTGCTAGATCCAGGCTGAAAACAGAGTAACAGATCCATGCTACCGGCATACAGCTTATTTCAGAATGAACTCACTCATAACCCTATACTTACATAAAGCCTTTTAACAGCATGGTTAATTACACTTTATAAGGCAAAACCCCCAAACACTGCCATTGCCCCATAACAGAAAAACCCTACAAAGAATGACAGCTGGTTTCTCGGTCCCAGGTTTCTGCAGACTTTAACAGGTTCCCTACCCCTGTAATCCTGCCCTCAATCACTCCAAACCCTTGTCTCTTCAAACAAGTGCCATTTCATAATCCTATTAAAACCTTTGCCTCTGTTTACCAGGAGCCCTAATTGTACTCAGCAAGTTCTTCTTGCCTAAGGAAGAGCGACAGCTTTCAGATTTCTTAGGAGGCTTATTCATCAGCTACTCCAGAGTTTTGCCAGAGTGTTCAATCTGTTCTGGGAGCAGCCATGTGGAAAAAGTTTCAAACAGCTCAAAGCCCTGCACAATGATAAAGGAAAGCTCACACAATCCTGGTAATAGCCTGACCCTCTTAGGGAAAATTGGATGATTTGTGGTAGCAGTTTTTCTGTCCCCTATGTGAATTCTGCACCTTAAACTATAAGCAGTGTATTCACACAGTCCCATTACAAACCCTATCCCTCCTGAGATGCTGGAATAATAAATACACACCCATATGTGAAAATAAACTCTTGCTGCAATGACCTTCTTCCTCAGCCCACTGGTGTGAAGGAGTTTGTAGCAATTTTAGAAGAAAAGAGTCAGATAAAGAATGGACTACTTTGATGTTCAGTGTTTCACCATGAGCAGAATATATGCTTTAATGAGCACATTACACACACCAGGGACGTGTTACTGTGAAGCAGGGAATAAAGAGTAAGGGAAAAATAATTAAACAGTCAGCTTTATAATGAGGAAACTGTGTTCATGCAACATTAAGTGGCCTCATTTTCAAGTGCTAAGCAAAGACATGTTCCTTGGACTTCAGAAGGACTTGCTGGCAAGTACCACCTTAAAAACAAGGGCAAAGGATCACAAGTATCAAAAGTCCAGAAGCACAGGGTAGGCTTATGCTGTCCCAGAGTCATTGGTCCACACTTTGCACTTACCTACCTGACAGGATCAAATACCTGTAACTCCTTAATTCTGTAAGGAGGAGCCTGAAAGTTCTAAAATACCACAGCATTCATCATGCATACTATGTAGAACATTAGACTGACTCCTACCAGCCTGGCCTTAGTTTTCAGTTGGTACTGCATCTGCCAGGCCACAAATATCAGTTCTCTCAAGGCCAGTAAGGCCAAGAATATTCATTTACTGGGACTGTCAGTACCAGACAGCTTTGAAATATCAGTTACTTTAGTGTAACTAAACAGTTTATTCTGTTGGGCCACAGCTCCCTGCCTTTATTTGCAGCACAAAGTCTCTGTTACTCACCCTCATGCCTAATTCAATGTTTTCTCCTCCATAGACCTCCATACCAGGGTCAAGCAAGCCAATCTCACCAAAATATTCTCGGTCCACTACAAATGAGCATCCAATCATGGCTGGTGTCCTGCATGGAGAGATTACAGCAAGAAATTAGGTTGCTTATTAGCTACCACAGAACCCACCTCATAACAAGTATACAAAGGCAGAACAGTTCTTAGTCTTCAAGTTTACATTTTAAACATAACTACTAATGTGCAATCACATTCCACTTCATTTCCCAATGGACAGAGGACCTTGTGGGACCAGAGCCAACTTAAAGAACTAGCACAGTGTCAGGCACACTTGGACCAGCTGCCTGTGAGACAGACAGAAGATGCAAAGTGAAGCTCTCCAGGCATGTAAGTGAAGCATCAGGCTGCTTTTCCTTTATTTTATAGGCACAACCTTTGTCCTGGAGCTAAAGTCCACCACCATACAGAGTAGCACAAGAACGATACAACACTAACACTTCATTTGAAGATTAGCATACAAGAAAACCCCATGAGCTTCGTCAGAAATGAGAAGTCCCGATACCCACATACTAAAAGTAAGCGCATGTCAAGAGCCATGGATCAATCATGGTAAGAAGTCCAGCAAGGGACTTCTGGAGTCAACTCTGGCAGATAAATTTCAGCCTTTGTGAGGCTGTTCCATGATCAACACTTCTGTCTTTGCTGAGGTCAGCCTTCAGAAAAGGAAGAATTTTCAGATGAAGAGATTCTTCCCCCAGACCAAACGGATGATTTCACATAAATCATTTCCCTTCTCTGAGCATCAATTTCTGCATGTTTAAAACTATGGTTCTCCCCTCCTTTACAAAGCAATCTGAAACCTGTCACTGAGCGTGACATGAGCAGCACTACAGGACAATGGATTTTGAGATCATTTACTATAGGAACACAAGCATTATTTCAGTGCAATACAAGCTAGTTACATCTGCAGTTTTCATGTGCCCACATGTTCTCTGTATCTCTGGTTTGGTCACAACACCTTCATCTTCAAAGTTCAAGATAGGAGCTAGGTTTTCCTACCATAGCCCACAGTCAAGAAATATAATTAACTAACTTTAAGGTGGAAAACCAAACAAGAGCCTGCAGCTCCATGTTTGACTTGCAACTCAGCTGCAGGTTGCATAGTGCCCACTGCAAGATTATGGGTAGCTATCCTGCAGTCACATCTATAGGAAGTACCAAGGCCCTGGAGACAGACCCCCCCATTTTAGCAGGATCCTGACAGGCCAGATTGCTGAATCAGGGAAATTGTGAAGTCATTTGAGAAACGGAACACTTTTGGAGCTGTCATAAAAGAAAAACTGTGCTCCCTCTTGCACTGAAAGGAAGGTGATTTTTAGGCCATCTGGCAGATACAACATCATTCCTAATGGTGCTATTGTAAAAAGACATCAGGAAAAATCTAGTTTATACTTATTTTCTAGTAGAATACAGAATGCTCAATCTATGGCCCAAGCTTATATACATACACCATGAAAAGGCCCTAAGGAAATAAAGATGATGGAAAAGGTCTAAACCCTATTTTAAGAAGTCTTCTTTGTAATGCACCAACATTATACTGTCACTATCAAGTCTCTTTTGTCCCAGATACCTGTCTGTTTCTTCAGTTTGTACAGAAAACCATTCGCAAGGTGTTTGCCCATGACATCTGAGAAACATATTTATGAGGCAGTTTCATACGCATGTGAATAACTGCCCTGGCTGAGAAAATAAACACATTTTCTACCCATGGATCCCACTGGTAGCAGCAGGTGGCTGCTGGAATGATGTTATCACACCAGGTCCTTCCTCTCATCAGCAGCTCACCATTTCTACAGGAGGAGGTTGAAAAGGTTTGTGGTCACAGAAAACAATTAGTTTCCCCTGGGCATAATGCACACCCCAGCATTGCAGAACACAGCCCAACCTAGGGCAGGAACTGTTTAATACCCTTGAAAAGGTTCATTTGCTGAAGTACTTACCTGTAATGGGCTCCACTGCAGCACTCCCATTACTGGTACTGCTTCAGCATCTCCCTTTTTCAGTATGAAAGCCATTGCAACCACTCAGATCATTGCAAGCCTATGCTGCAGTGCACACTATCCCTCTCATGTTTTTGCTGCATAATTGAAAAAGGCAGTTGTTGACAGAAGCACATTTGATTGGCACTGTTCCTGACAAAGAAGCTGGAATACTTTGATAAACTCTCATGTTCCACCCTTATAGAGTGAGATACATTCCCTGGACCATAAGCAGAGGGGACACAATTCAATGGCAGTTACAAAGGCAAGCAGCTGTTGTTACAGATGACTTTGGACCCAAGCGGGTCTCTCAGCCAGACCTCTGCACCCATTCAGTCAAAAAGGCTGGAGGAAACTGAGGTCACATGTCACAAACCCCACAAAGAAACTGCAGCAGGGTCACCACCACTTCAATCTTCTGTTGATACATACATTTATAAATCAGGATCTTTGCAGGATGGATGGCATTTAAAGATTCGAGTTATTTGGTAAAATGCATCTTCCAGCTTATAGTTCCTAGACCATATCTGAAGACAGACTTGCCTAAAAAGGCTGAGAACTCAGGACCAGACATATCTAACGTGTATCCCACTGTAACATCCTCCATCACTGACAACCATGTTTTAGGCTACCAAGAAATAAATTTGGTATAAAAATTGAAATAAAAGAAGGACATGACCAAGGAAAGGGAATTCAGCGGCTGTGAAATAAAACAAGCCTCTGAGGGAATATTTAGGTATCTCTTAAGTGTCAACCACAACAAAGAAAGGCGGTGTGGACACTTTCTTCATTTTCCTGCTGATGTATTTAAAGCTAAACACAGGCTTCACTAGATGAAGGCCTGAGCATCACTGCTTTGCAAAACTGAGCTGCTGGTTTGGGCTTTCCAGGCCCTCCCTCCCCAAACCCTCTGGAGGCAGCTCCTTACAGCAGTAGGATGCTCCCATGAGGATGTTTCTCTTTCCTTCCTAATGAGGAACGGTACAGTCAGGCTTGCAGACTGCTCTCAGGTGCTGAAATCTCCCTCTGGGGGATGGATTTTTGCAGCTGTCGGCTCTGACCATTAAAACACTGACTTGTTAATTGAATGGGGGTGGGAAATAGATTTTAGATGTAACTGCATAATCATCACTCACAGTGGAATGCCACCAAGGGCTGCTTTTGCATCTCCCTCCCTCTCTTCTAGCTGTTATTTCTTCTCATTAGACATATTCAAACAGACTTCACTAACCTTCATGGCTTATTCAGAAGAAAAAGAAATGTTTTCAGGAATGAGCAACAATACCAGTGCAATGGCAGAAGGAACCACATCAAAACTTGTCACTGTCACTGCCTTTTGCTACCTGAGTTTGGCTGCCTGCTGCCACTGCTCTGCACAGCAGCATGGCTGTAACCCCAGCAGCTGAACCGAGATGCCTGTGGCTCTGCCCTGGCCACATCCTTATGTGATGGAAGAACCTGCCTACGATGCACAATGCTGAGTTTTCTGCATACCGTATGTTCAACACTTCCATCAGGCTCAACCAGTTTTGGACATGCAGTCATCAAGCCCATTCCCTTAATGTCCCCATGCTTTGAGGGACCCAGCTGTAAGCCAAGTGTAATGTGATTGCACAGCCCAGTGAGCTGGTAACAGCGCTGTGAGCCGGTGGACCCTGACTCTATTCCTTGCTGTCATTCAGTGAGTCACCTCCCTCTGCCTCTGATTCTCCATCTGTGAAACACACATAATAATACTGGGTAAAGTCTGAAAACTGCTTCAGCAGTTTAAAAACTGAAGATTCACTTCTAAGAGCATTTTAAGCATATAGGGGGATATTTCTGTACTGGACTCAGTGTTATATTTACATACTACAAACATTTAAAAATCACCCCTGCTCCCTAAAAACCATGAGACCCTCACTTGTCATCACTGAATTTTCCAGGACCTGAAGAACTCCAGTGTATCTACCACTTTCAGTACAGCACAGCAAAGCCTTCCCTTAAAAGTTAGAAATGGATAATGAGCAAAAGCAACTGGGTTAGTATGTCTTAAGCACTGCTTACTAGCCATGGGGCAGCAAATGAGAAGGTGTGTGCCTTAGCACTTCACAGTTTCAGAGCAGAATGTGTTAACCTAACCCACACTTGCTTTATGTAAAAGGACTTTCCCCCTTAACTAATGCACTTTCTAATGAAACAGTGACACTATTAGAGGAAGGTATCACAAACCAGTAATTAGAGGTGTACTGTTTTTTACCAGTACCTCAAAGGTGTTGAGAAACTTGACTGACCTGTGGAATACTCTTTGACACAACTGAGGATGCTAGAAGCATTAATTATAACCAACAGCAGCACTCAAAGGATAATGTGTGAAAGCACATATTTTTTTTGCAGCTAAAACCTTAAAATGCAGCACTGAATAGTATTGATTCTGCAGTGGAGGAAGATACAGCATAGCCAATTTGTGGAAATGAGCTGATGGAATAGCTGTAAGCACAGGAGAACCATTGCTCTGGGTAATACCTGGGGAAAGGGAGGGAGCTTCATGGTGGTACACACTCCTTGCTGCAGCAGCAGGTACAGAAGGGTGGCTATGAGGGAAGAGAGGCAGCCTATGGAAGACAGCAGCGCCTGCTATGGGGTGGGTACCAGAAACAGAAGATATCATGGCCAGAAATGAAAGCACTTCCTATAGGCCTGCGTCCCAACTGTTTCATTTTAGGAAGATCTCCGGGAACACAGCTTTGTCTGCAGAACTCCAGCAGGCTTTAGCAGAACTCCGACACCTATTTCCCTAGAGAGGTGCATCTCCCTCCCTTACAGACAACTGAGGGATGTTGCCTGAGGGCTTCATCAAGAACAAGTGAAGAAGAAAGGGATGAGCACCAGACTCACATAATGCACATGATATGGTAAGTTTTCCTCTCCTCTTCACATCTTTCTCCCTCTGCCTTAAGGTCAATGTACCTTCAATCATGTCACATTTGAAAGAGTTTTCAGAGCATAGAACAAGGCCAGTTTCCAGGAGAATGGCTGCATCACCATTGCTACACAGACCAGCATGGGGCCTCACTTGCACATGAGGAAGGCATGCACACTCCAAGCTGAAGCAGGCAGGCAGCACAAACCATCTCACTGAGGGCACATCAGGTGCTAATTTATATCCATGAGCAAGACATGCATGCTTTCTGCAGCGCCTGATCCAGTGTGTGTACATACACATTCCTACTGGTAGCCAGCTATGGCATATTAAAGCAGTAAGTGAGAACATATGAAACAATGAAATGCACCACTGCTGCTATAGGAAGATAAACTGGAAAGATGTGCAGTGCTTGGCCGAGTGAGGCTGACTGAGGTCTCTAATGTTATTGGCTGCTGATCAAGAAATCAAACACAATGCAGTCCATCATAATCACGGCAGGTGAGGGAAGATGAGCCACAGCCAGAACTCAGGATACCAGAAACCTTCCTTGCTGTCTCAACAGCCAGTAGCATCTTCTGCATATAGAAAAAAATCCCAGCTTGTTTCAATGCATAGTCAAATTCATCAGAAACCCTCTGAAACAGGATCCTTTCTTACACAGTTTGTTGCCAGATGATAAGGATGGGTTTGGGCAGTGTGTTCTCAGGAACATAAAGGGAAAATGATGTGATGGACACAGTATGTCAAAATAACAATCCTCATTTATATCTTCACATTAGAGGCATCTTACATCTCAAATGTCAAACATACAAATGACTGCCTGCAGAAGGCGACTCAGGGAACATCAATTGTTCTGAAATTCAGAGTATTAATGTGGGAAGAAAATAAGAACTGACTTTAAACAGTATCAGAAATCCTTACCAAATCTGACGCTTTGTTCTTGCTATTTTTTTTACCTTTGTTTGCACTTCAAGGCCACATCCCCTCTGTCACTTGGACCACAACAGCTGATGTGACATTTTACGGTGTGCATTTGACCTGACTGCTTATACGGTGCCCCACTGACTGGAAGGACAGTTCCTGCTCCTTCCCAGCAGGGCTCTGAGTAGGATCACACCACTGTTAGTGTTCAAGCAAGCAGAGGATCAGGCTTCAAATAGAAAACTTCTGAGACAAGAAGTAAGCACATCTGTTGTGTAATCCCAGCATAAAGCACGGATTGGGTTCTAGTTTCTAAATGTCTCACCCAGTTCTGCAGATCGATGACTTTCATGCAATGCAAACATCAGAAATGCCAGGGCTCTGATCCACACTGATAGGAGGGTAACGTTTTTCTTTTTCACACTGAAAATCTTTAATCCCTTTGGAGACCTGGGAGGAAGTATTCAGCTACACCACCACCAAAACTATTCATGGGGTTATTAGTTATTAGCTTTTTTTCCTACAGAACACACAGAGAGATAGAAAATAAACCCACTACTTGCTGGAGACAAAGGAAGCCTTAAGAGGAACTATCAAGGACTAAATGAACTTGTAGTTTTCATGCTGATGAATAGCCCTGCAATCTTATGAACATACTGAACAGACACTGAACAAACACCCTCAGCATGGACCAGTTTGCACATCTGGCAAACTGGACTGACACAGACTAGTCAAGGTTGCAGTTCATGGTTTGGAAAGCTGGCTACAAAACCAAAATGTGTGCCAAACCCCAGATTTTTGGAAAGGTTCTCTTACTAGTCTGAATTCCCCTTCTTTTTGAAAGTATACGTTAAATTTTCTACAGCTACTAAGTTCCCATCATGGATGCTTTCAAATCTCATTTTCAAGTACAGATTTCCTGAACCTTTTCATCAACAATACTCGCACGTTCGTGCTCTCCATTACCATAACTACATTGGCATATCACTTAAAAGCCACGGAATTGCACTGTATTTCTATAGCCAGGAATAACATGACAGCACACTCAAATGCTCTAGCAAATCTACCCAGGTGCTACTGCTTCAGAGGCCCATCAGAAATCAGTGCAGTATGGCTATGAAGTGGATACTTTGCTCTCCCAGATTGCTGCCTTCAAAGCACATGTTCCCAGGGAGACAAGTGTTCATGGTTCAACGTTGGTGTCTCTGCATTTCAGGGCATGTAATTCATAATTTGCAGGAGAGATACTTATGCAATCACAGGATCTCAGTGCTCCTGGTATTTGTCAGCCAGGGTTGGGCACTCTCCTCCTTGTGCTGCTTGTTTCATCTGTCCCTGAGCAGTTGCTGCTCTGTTTAATTGGAGGGTTTCTTCACTTGGGTTCAGAATAAAATTGCTGCTCTCAGGAGCCAGCTACTTATGTGCATCAGATTTTAACATCACTCACTGCTTAAGTGTGGACCTTATTCACTCCTATGTCAGTCCAACTCAGTGCCAGTGCAACTCCAGCAAGAGCCTGAACATAAACCCAAGAAAGCCCATGGTTAATCAGGCCCTGTATTGCTGAATAAAACCTGTTATCCCATTACAGGGATGACATTCCTTATTCTCTATTAAAAAGGTCTTTAGTTCCATTTCCAGAAGTGCTTTGCAGATGCAGCCTCCATACCTCAGGAAATGTTTGAGCTACCACCACTGAAAATCATGTCTAAGAACTTGCTGAGGTTAACCTCTTAGATCAGTTTTATCCAATATGTGATCATTGTCTCCAGAACAGAAGATACTCAAATACTAGAACAACTCATATGGAAAATGATGCAGTGATTTCACATATAAACTGGAAGTCATGAAGTGTGGAAAACTTTTCAGGAATAGAAGACTAAAACCCTGATTTCAGGAATAAAAGCTCTGGCTGTTTCATCAATAAGCTGTTTCTCAGGGCTAAGTGAAACAGATATGAAACAATGTGAGGAGACCAGGGCATATTATCCAGGAAAACTGATTGTCTAATTAGTTACTTTCCTGCTTACTGAGGTTTCAAACTGAGCAAAGGGTCAGTGATGAAGGACTGTGCTGTCTTGTAGTAAACTTGTCGTTTACTACACACAGCGTTTCACTGGCTTATTACTCACACTAGAGTCCATTGGAAACTAAAATCTACAATGTGAATTTAGAATCACAGAATGGTTAGGGTTGGAAAGGACCTTAAGATCATCTACTTCCAACCCCCTCTAGTTCCAACTTGAACCACACATTTACAACTACAGCACATGCACTTCTGTGATGAATTCAGAGATACAAGACATGCATCCACAGGTTTGTAGAGCCATCTGCTTTTCTCAGTTCCATTTTGCTATCCCTCTACAACACCTATAGCCTTGCTTCACTTCAACTCCCCCTCCACAGACAGCTGAGATGGAAGCATTGCTTGTACCGAAATGACAGCACATGGGAGATTTACCTGATGGGAGCTGACTCATCCCCTTTATCGAGCCAGTCCTGCGGCGGGATTATGTACATGCACCAGAGGCCCCAGTTATAGCCGTGGGCTGCGTTGGCGTATTGCTGCACTTCAAAAGTGTTGTACTTGATATTGTCAATTGCTGGTAGGATGATCCGCTTTCGATCTTCTTTGATGCGGGTAAGTGCAGGTTCCACCCTGAGAACAATAAAACCAGCAAAATCTTTTACAGCCATCCAGTAATCCCAGGCCCTGCTTTGCAGTCTGATAACACAAAGTTCTCTAATACAGACAGCAGTATTCCAGCCAGCCAGCAGCCCGTAACACAGCGGGATGGAACACAGGTCATCATCATACACTGAAGAGGCTGGAGACTGGTGTGACATACTTCACATAGCAACAGCATGTGAGTTATTACTTTTATGAAGCTATCCCGGAGTTGAACACCACAAAATTTTACCGAACACTTATTCTGTCAGTTCATTTTGCAATGGACAAGTGTTTAGAAACAATATCACCAAGAGTAACTAAATGGTTTGCTAACGGCTACACCACCAGGATATCACGTAGCCATTAAATACCTGCTCTTCCTGACAAGGCCTGAAGAACAAAACCCATGCCAGGGACTGAATGAATCTGAAGGTTACTCACAGGTTTTAATCTTGTTTCCTAAGGGCTGACCCCATCAGATCTAGTCTGAATGACAAGCGTGGCTGCATTCTGCCTTCTAAAACCTCTTTGGTGATGAGGAGATTTCAATTGCCAGATGGTGCAAAAGCAGCGAACGACAGGAAACATGCCATCATTTCAAAAGGCTTTAAAACAGCAATGTGCTTTCAAGAAGCTACATTCCAAAGTGTTTCAGGAAAGTAAAAAGCTTCAGTGCACTCATTTCTGACCAAGGTAGGCTGAGGTTGCTAAGAATTTACAGAGAAACAGATCCAAAGAGGTAGCAGACTTGCAGAACGGTGGAAAGCACTTCTCAAAGCAGCATTAGAAACAGCCACTGGTTCACTCCTTTATAACTGTTTTCCCTTGAAAAAAGCTTTGAAGATTTTGCAAAGCTCTCACGTGTATCTTTAAGGGAATGGTGGTTTGCTGCCATACACAGAGGTAGCAGGATTTGAAGACTGATCTTTTCTCTTTTGTTGGTGGTTAAAAGGCAATTGTTACTTTGTCCTTCCAAGTTTGTTACCTCGTATTTTGTTTGTTATATTTAGTTTGTGTAGGCCAACAGAAAGTTTCAAATATGAAATTAACTTCTGGTTTCAGTCTTCACCATCCCATCTCATAAGACAGCAATTTCTCTCTATTTGAATACAGCCAAACTATTTGTCTTTTGCATGCACAGATTCCATGTTGCTTACATGAGGTCGTGCACTATTTGCTTTCCCTTTTACTCCTCCTGTTTCAGTAAAAACACAAGTAGGTTCAGTGAAACCCCTGAGTACTGATGATGAGCTACTTACTGCAAATAAACCATCAGAAACCAACACCATAAGAGCATAGCTGACAGAAAGACATGGTACCACAGCATTTCATTTGGAGAGAAGTCGAAGAGAGTTAAATCAGTTCTATTTAGAATCCTCCAGAAGAATGGCATTTGAATTTATCAGCTGGATGCCAGTAACACAGAGCATGGAAGTTTGAATGAAAAGGATGGTGGGAAGAGAAGAACAACATTGCAAGTTGCAGAAATTCCCCCCCTGGCCAGGAAGGTTATGAAAGAGATGCTCATCTCTTGTGCAAATGTATTGTTTGGTTACTCTACTTGATTTTCTTTGGAAATAAATCAATGCATCACTCATGAATGGAGTAGCTTGAGGTCTCTCTAACTACTGCCTGTCACCTGCAGCTCGGTGAAGTACTTCTGCTGCCAAAGCCCAACCCTCAAGGTATCAAAGACCTCCACAGAAGCATGAATGTGCATCAGCCCAGAGGACGCACAGTCGCTTCAGCTCAGGCATTTAAAGAACTGCACCCAAGACTCAAAAGAAATTTGTTTGTTTGTTTCCTGTGGGAGAGACAAGAAACAGCTGAGGTTCAGGACATGATTCAGAGTGCCAATGTGTATCATCCTTAGGCCACACTCATGCGTTCACATGAAGAGCCAATGTGACCTACCAATAATACGAGATTATATTTATGAGATTAACTGTTTTAAAAGCCAGTGGGTGGATGGCAGAGAAAGTCTTGCAAATCCAATAAAGCAGAGAAGAATGCAGAAAAACTAAATCTGCTTTGTTCTTTCCATACTGTTATCTCTGTTTATCAGCCTAGAGAAAATACAGCAGAACAATAGAGAAGTCAGCCAGACACCCCTCTCCCATCAGGAACCAGGTGCCTCCATGCATGGCTGTGGTAACCCTTGTGCTTAATATCAGCAGGAGGCTCTCCCACTCCCTTCTGGCCTCTGAAACAAAGGCTTTCGAAATAGCAAACAATAGGTATAGATGTCACTAATAACAAGCCACTAATTGTTTTATTCTTAGAAGAATCCTCCTCTTCGTGGTTGTAGAGCACTTGCAGCAGAAGCTTCATTACAGAACTGACTCCCTTGCAAACCAAACAACACCTTAGGAGGTTGCCCACTTCTGAAGCGCTTGGGCACTGCTTCAACAGATTTGGTGCAGTGGGCAGGTCACAGAGCAGGAGGATTACATTCTCCAGTGAGATTTGGTGCACATCACAGGACAAATTTCACCCAGTGACTCCCATAGCATGCACAAAATGACTATGTTTGGGTCTGCAAAGCAGGAAAACTGACTGCATGCCTTCTGAAGCATAAATCTGTAAATGGGTTTCCTTTGTAAGACTCAAATTCTGTCATTCTTATGCACTATCATCTGATTCTCAAAAGTCTTTGACAGGCAAAGAGAGACTGGGAACTACTTCCATCCCTCTTGGTTATACTTCTTTGGTCACCAAATCCTCAAGTCCTCAATTACTGGGATGTTTATTTTGATACAAAGCAAGATGGTTTAACCATCATACTTTATCTTGAAGTTTAAATTTCTTTCTACAGTTCCTCCTCAGGTGCTCATTTTGCAAGTATTTTACTTTGAAGGGTAGATTAAGACTGTGTAATGAAAAGAACTGAAAGAGATATAGATTTCTTCTCCCTTAATGTCAGATGCCTGCAATAGACACCCCACATCCAAGGTAATTGCCTCAAACTTTCATTCTCAGAGAGAGAGGCAGAGGTTGGCACTTTCATAATAAGATGCTTCTCATAATAATGTAGACACTGAAAATAGGTGAGATTAATAATGTTCCAGAAGACCTGATTTTGAATACAAAGGGAATTTAGCCTGCTACTTTGCAAGACAGCTTAAAATCAGGCTGATGAAAGTGCACCCCCAATAATGGTTTGGGAAAGAACGTGAAGAAAATATTCAGCAGCCACTCTGAATTTTCAGCCCTCAATCATATTTGTGGCTGTGTTCATCTGCCTTGTGTCTTGGAAATGCTAATCTGGGTCCTAATTTTCTTCGTTACAAGAACAATCCATTCCCTGTGCTGGTTCTGCTGTCACACCAGCCATCAACAAACCATTCTTGTCACTCTATGGTTGACTGAATTCTTGTGTTTTTCCAGTTGCATGGCTTACATTTCTCACCACCTGACTTGGTGCCTTGCATCTGAATGTCACAAGGAGGGATCTCTGAAGTGAAATACAGCAGTCAGATCAAAATACACAATGAAATTTCATTAATCTCTATCAATCTATTAACTTGAAATCTCAGATTTTGAACTTTCGCAAAATCGGAGGTGTCTAGAAGCTGTCCATGTGATGGAAATTCTGTTTCAGTCCCCTGCACTCAAGAAATACAAATGCTGAATATCTTACTACTGTGCCGATAGCTCTACCCTCAGCTTACAGAAGTAAAATGCCATGCCAAGACTGTGCAGTGAACTGGTATGAAAGCAGCTGCTGGAACTTCATTTTCTCCTTTTCCCGCTTTTCCCCCAGTGGAGGTGACTTTCTTTCTCTGTCTGTGTCCACGTGTGAAAATCTCATCCCTGCAGGTATTAGGAACAGTAAAGGTTCAGTATGTGGACAGACTGCAGTAATGTGCAGAATATGCTTGTACCCGCAAGTAAGAGAGCAGGCTCTGAGTCACAAATGGAAGGAGACAATCTAGTGTAGAGTTGTTCTCCATTACTCAGCACAACTCAGAGTGGAGAGCCTCTTAATTACGCATTTTACACCTGAGAGGTTTCACACTTAGTCTTGCCTGATCAGGGACGGCAGAAATAGCAATGGGGCATCCAGACCCAAGCACCAGCTCATCCCAGTGAGATCCACAGGAACATTCAGATCCCAGGTTCTGCCCATGCCCTCCGCAGCACCATCACTGCTCATGGTCTGTTCTTCTGTCTGCCAAGATCCCTAGGCAATGGCCAAGGAGGACTATAAGCTTGCATAGGGCTGGGTAATGAACTGCTTGCATTGCTTATCTTAGGTAATCCATGAGGTACGAGGGGTTCTTTATTGCTATTCATTGCTAGCAAAATCCAGCCTTGGAGTAGTTCTATTAGGCTCAATAGACTTACACAGTGTCTTTGTCTCTGTAAGCTGAGCTGCACATTCATCAAATCCTTTGTCAACATGGTGGGTAATTCTGGCTTTGTCTAATTGCTTCAGGTTTTCAAAGGATTATGATTAAATCTTTCCTAGTAATTTCTTTTTTTTCAATACTAATTTTAAGCTGCTCCATTATTATGCAGATTTACCCATGCTCTTTATAGACACCAGTATTCTTTCCCATATGGGTTTGGATTTTTCCCTTTTCTTGCTTTTTCCACTGTGCATTTGCAGAAGTCAGGTGCTCCTGGCAGCTCCAGGCCTAGAAGTGGAAGAGGTTGCTGAAGTCCAAGTATGCTCAACATGCTGTGCTGATGAGCTGCAGTGAGTTGTTTGAGTATTTCCTTTCCGCATGGCCACTGCTGGCAGAGAGGCAGGATTCAGCCCTGCCTGATTAGGTACAGATGTGAATTTTGAGATCCATCTCTGTTTTTCACAGATAAAAAAATATTAGGTTCCTAGCTTGTATGTGAGTCAACATACTTTATGGGTATGGAGCAGCATATACTGTTAACAAGTTATTTACTGAAGCATGAAGAAAAATTCTCCCAGGCATATTCATAGACATGATGGATTTCAGCAAACTAAATATAATGAAAAGATTCAGTTTTATAGGTAGTGGATCACATCATCCAGTTCTTTGTTCCACCTAATAAAACCCAAGCAGACAATTCAGGATGGAATTTGAGTGACATAAGAAATTCCTCCCATCTGTCCTCTCTAAAAGTATGTGTCTGTCAGTGTCCTCCTCTCACTCTGCATAGATTTCTAGTGAACGGTTAAAGCAAGAAGAGAAAGGACAATAAATTTAGTTCTCTTATAGACTCCACTAGACTAAAGGGCAATTTTCATCTGGGTTTTATTTATCTGGAGCAGCTCCAGAAATACAGTAACACATGGCTGAAGTTTCATCCCCAGGACTTGGCCCTGTGACTGGGAGTGCTAGGTTGAAGCTGCACAGAGCACACTGCTGTCCCATGGTTTTGGTGGGCTTCCCACAGGCACAAGGATGTGCTGGGAGGAACATCCACAACAGGTGCCTTGGTGACTGCTCCTTACAAAAAAGTTTGTGGAAGGAAGCTCTGACCAGATGCAAGTTTACAACAAAAGATGTGTTGATCTGTCAGACTGCTGAGCAAATTCACAAACACAGCACATGCATTGAATGCATTTAATGCTTTTGCCTACCAGTGGGTCAGTTTCGATTAACACTGGGTTTTCCAAGGTGTTGAGCACCCATGACTTTAGTGGGAGCTCCAGCAATGCCAGTACTGTGGGCCTCAAAGAATAGGTACTTCCAAGATAAAAGAGTACGAAAAGAGTTGTAAGGCAGAGTATAGAATAAGCCTGTAAGAAGATTTGAGAGCAAAGGCAGGGGTCATAATGTGATCACACAGGCCTCTCTAATCCCATTGTAAGTCTACCTCTGAATATATATGCATTCTGTATTTAATACTGGGCCAATCCAAAGCAGCTCAAACCCCCAGAAAACCACAGTAAATAGAAATTGTCTGCTGTCTTACATCCTTATCAGGCAGTTGGAGAGTTCATGCTAACAAGGAACTCTGATTCTTCATGATGCTGAAAAGAACAGCATTTTCCAGATGAAAAATAGATAAATCCAAATTACTCATAAGCTCCTCACACACATAATTATATAATGCACCCCTATGTAAAAACACCTGCTAACTTCAAGCAGACTTTTAGAAAGGTATGATGCAGGAGTAAACATGCATGATCTAAGAGAAACCACACACATGCTGCAGGCCAGATCCTCTGCTGCCCAGCGCTCCTGCTTCAATGGACTTCACAGCTTTAGGGATGCTTTGCTAACATGCATCATCTGAGGTTCAGACCCAGAATACGTTTCAGTTCTTAATTACAATGACTGTACTACAGCTTGTTAACACCCTCATCCCTCCCCCCACCCACATGTCCCTTGTCCTGAATTTCTCCAAAAGTAAAAGTCCTTTCCTAAGTGACAGGAACTGCATTGGGAAATGTCTCAAATTCTGCCCTGTCCAAGCGGGTACCCAAATACCCTGATTTGTGGGTTCCTTTGAGATAAATAAGTCTTTTCTTCCTTTTCACCATCACTATTAAAATTTTTACTTCAATAGAAAATGAAGACATAATATTAAAAACCATTTTATTCCCCCATTTCACAAATCAGATTATTTACTATTTTTTTCCCTTGCAAAGACTTAAGAAAGAGTCCTCATAAGACATCTATGAAAGACAACATGGTCTCATCTAGATTTTATGGCTCAGTGGGTTTAACACTGTATTTTACTCTGGCTGTACCACTGTCAGGTACCACAAAGTAAAAACTTAACACAGAAATGTAAGAATACACCCTCTGTAATCTGAGAGCTTATTCTGCATGTGTTTTTACACACTACCGCACATTTCACTGATGATACACATTTATCAGACTCAGACAAGCAGATCTACTGACATTCATAATTCTTCACTGAGGCCAATGCAGGAATATTTCATGCAGGACGCTTTTCCTGTAAATAAGTGTTCCGAGAACTGAAAAAAAACCCCTAAATTTCATACTCCCTTTCTCAGTCTCTAAGAGGAGAGAGAAATTCCCATTTGTTCTACCTGACATCTCTATCAGCATTCCTCTTTTCCAGGGGAGGTTTCAGACCTACAGCCCCCAGCCAGAATGGAGTGAATGCAGCATCAACACCTGCTGGAGAGTTAAAGATCAGCTCTTAGGCTGCCAAATCTGAATAGCTCTTTTCTGCATCACTGAAAAGCAATGAGGATGCTTCAGTGAACACTCTAGGTTGTTTAGGTAGATGAATAGTTGAAGATGCTTTTTTGGCATGTCCTCTCATATGTACTCTGGCACTGTCCCATGAATCTGAAAGGCACACATGGCTAATGTTGCACACTCCCCTCTCCACTCAGATAGTATTAGCTCACTTTTTCTATCTAAAATGTGTACTGCATTAAATTACCAAGTGGAACCTAAGTGATGGTAGAGGCTTTGCACGAGAAAAAACTCCCTTAATAAACACATGTGCGTTTCTTTGCATTTGCATAAGTAAAACTTCCAGGTCAAACTTACCATGGTACCAGGCATGCTGCAATGAGCCATGTCCTGAGCAGGATGGATAGGCTGAACCCTCAAGGGGGAGGGACTGCACAGGAGAAGGAGTGCAAATGTAATTTCACTTGAGCACCTCTCTTGCTAGGAGAGGACCACCCAAAGAGCCACTTGAGCTTGAACAGGGATGTGGGGAGTTTGCTGCTTCCAGAGATCGGCTTGCTAGCATGAAAATATTAACAAGGAGCTTTCCGATAACCACATCTGTGTTACAGAGTACTTGGGATAATCAAAGTCAGTAGAAGAATAGGAGGAAATCAACTACCTTTTTCCTTTAACACATCTTCTTGAGAATCTGTTACTAACGGCCACGACAGCAAACGGCACCACATACTGCAGTATAAATAAGATCTGCAAAGTACTATCCATAGACCTGGGGATCCTGATCTTTACCTCTTCTTAGTTCATTAAAATACCAGTTTTCTATATTTATAAACACTGCCAACTTCAGGAATAATGCATAATGATGGGATGTGTGTGGCACAATCTGATGGCTACTCAGTATTTCAGGTCCTCTTTCTCATGTTGGGCTGTCTCTGTCTCTCTGGTCTATTGAAATCTTGTGATTAAATCCTCTTACTCCACTGCTTCCTTACTGATACTCCCCCTTTGTCTGGCAAAATTTTAATTACTATGGTACTGCATAACTTCATTCAGTGCTCTGATACTACCACTGTGATAGGAGCAAAAGCAATTCCTAAGATAGAATGCAAGTATAATACTCTATCATTATGTCTTCTTTATGGCTCCTAGTATCCTCTTTATGGCTGCTAATATACTGTGGTCTCTGCCTTTCTCTTACTGATTTCTGCTCTCCTCCACTAAATGTGTCCTTTTCCTTACTCAGAGATATAACACCCCATCTCTGCTATCTCTCTTTTCTGCTTCCAGATATAATGTAGTGAAGTTCTCTTCCCCTTGTCATGTTATTCTTTCCCATCTCTCAAAGACAGCAGTCTATATAATGTTCTACATCTTCTGCAACACAATTAGCAGCCAGGAGGCAATGGTCTGTACTCAGTGTTACTGTGTGTTGCTTAAAGCACAGTGGGTGGACCTAATACAAAAGTAAGAGCAAGAATGCTCAGAGGACTGAAGGGAAAACTGAATTAACAAGCTGAAATATGCCCCCAGAGGGGAATGCACAGGAGCTTTTCATACCTATTGGTTCTGCTGGGTTGCTAACTTCTCCTGACATTAAGTACAGTTAAAACCAGAGATGGCTCTATTGCAGGGCAGGTAGAATTTCACGTGAACTGTACACATACATTACCATGTAATTTTAACTTAAAATTCCATTTGAGAATCAATAATACTGGCCTCCCTGTCAGCCAGTCTTCTCCACTTCTGCTCTCACAGCAGCAGTATTGGTTCATGTTATCAGAAGCCTTAAGGGGAACAGGTCGGTAAAAAATCTCTGTTCGCGCTAATACATTCCAACACCTGAGAGGCAAAAAAGCAGCAATTAAGCACAGCAAAATAAATAATTCAATAGGTAATTTGACCTGCCAGGTTGTGGAGTATTTCTTTATATCCTACCAGATTGTATTTTAGTTTACAAGAAGTGTCTCTAGAGAGTAATACTGTGAAAGCCCATAAAACACTATAAAGTAGTGCAAGGTCACTCACAAATGGGGCAACTATTATTTAAAGAAGAGGGGGTTTTGTTGTCAGTGTTCTGCATATTTCATAAGAAAATGATTAAGTCCTGTGATTCTTTATGAATTAATCTGCCAACTGCTTAGGCAGGTAAAGCAGCCACAGATTGGAAGACTGAAATTGCACTGCTGGTACTTGAATTTTAGATAGAACACAAACCAAACCGAAAGTTAATGCTCTGTTCTGTGGTAAAGGAATTGGCTTCTTTTTAATTGCCTCACAAATAACCCATAGACAGCTTTGAGTGGGAGCAATCCATGTGGCCTCTGAAGACATGAATATACATTGAAAACGGGGAAAATATTAATGCAAGATGAGACTTAATAGGAAAACAGAACAGCAGTACTTTAGCAAGATACTGCTGCATTACTACTGCATTAATAGGGTTATGGGGTAAGGGTAATGTTAACCTGGTGGGAAAAATAAAGCTGCCCAGATGGAAGGATTTCCAGTCCTCCCCGTAAAAGATGAGATAGAAATTGAGATGACAGGCACTGCGTGTGCACAGGTGGACAGAATTGAAACTAGGGGAAAACAAGTAGAACAACATATGAGACGGCTGTCAGAGGTGGAGGGGAACAACAACAGCAACACCAGAAGGGAACTCTGAGCCTCCACATGTGGCTCTGAAACAAAGGGATCTGCAATGCTTCCAGGGAACATTTGTTATTCTCATTCATCCTGTGCGGCTACTCCAGAAGCCAAGTGGTTTCACAGCAGCTGGACAGACTGCACTGAGACTTCAACACGCTTGTTGAAAGCAGAGTACACCGGGGAAGATACAGGAAATGCAAATGCTCTTACCTCTGATATGCACACATTGTTATTTACTGAGTAGTCTAGCATCCTGCCATGTTATCTCAACCATTTCTGATCTTGATGCAAAGCAGTGAGATTTAAGAAACTCCAAACCAACCTAAAAGCCACAGTAAAACCCCCTTCATCCTTACCGACACCACTGCCTAGCTTATCTGGGTAGATTACATCAGTAAGATCTCCATGTCTGTACAGAAATGGTGACAAAATTTTCTGCAAGGGTCAGGAAACCTTAGCCTGGGCAGAAGCACTGAAACAGCACCCTCAGCACACTCCCCCCCATCCCTGATCCTGTCCAATAGCTGATGTTACACTGCATGAACAGTTGCAATGATCTCAAATATCTAGCTGCTTTAAAAGTAATTAAATAAATTAAACCAGCTCTTAAGCTTCTAGAAAATTACTACAACTGCTATTATGGTCTTTCATAGTCCTGGGGGAAAAAACTCATGGTGAACATAAACCAGCTGCACTACAAGACTTATTTTATTGCATCTTCCATTTTATCAAGATATTCATGAAAATACAAAAATAAACACTCTACTCCTCTGCAATTAAGTTTCTCTCTGGTTGCAAGTACAGCTATTTTTAGTTTTAATTTGGGGATATCTCCCAGAACTGCAGAGCATAATCAGCTCCACCATAACCCTGCATCATCAGCATCAAAGACAAGTCTATCTTTGGAAAACACACATTTTACACACTGAAGGTCCCAGCAGCCCTTTTCCAGCTGACAATGCATACCAGTTGCTCCAGTCCCGGCTTCCAGTAATGCCAAACATCGGCCACTAAGTGGTGCTACGAAGATTTACTCCAACTGCAGATATGGCCCATTAAGCCCAAAACTGCACTTGCCACAGCTGATACTGCTCCCTTGAGAAACAGAGGGGATGAGGAAAGGCGTGCTCATTTCAAGCCCCATTAAAAATGCAAGAAATAATTCAGTGTTTCCCTCCAAGGAAATGCAAAGAAAATTTATGAGGAAATCAGACTGGTATTCAAGTTTCTAAGAAGGAATTGTAGAAAATGACAAGAGATAAAAAAAAAAAAAAAGAGTAACTTGCAAGCATGTATCTGCCACCAGCCCAGAGCCTCTTTAATGGTGTCTCCCCATTTGACTGCTTTGGAGGTTTTGGATTCACTGCGGTTCAAACTACCTCTCTCTCCACTGAGCTGTACCAGAGCAGGCACAACAGCCTTCCTATGGATCTTGCAGCCATTGCAAAAAATTGTCATAAATGCTGCAATAATCAAGATCATTATTCAGAAGTAATTGCTAATGTGATAACAGCAGCCTACAGCCTCATCCCTACAGTTACGCAGTTTTCCTGTTACTGAGCAAATCTCTTTCACAGCCTTTGACATAAACAGCATGGTGTAACAGTACTGCTCTCCCTGAGGGAACAGGCAACAACTTACCAGCCAATGTTGAACTCAACGTGAGCATCAAAGAACCCAACAACTGGAGATGTTGCTGCTTTCCAGCCTTGGATTCTGGCTCGAATCAGCCCTTCTCGTTTGTTATTGCGTACGATTTTCACCAGCCCTGGGTATCTTTTATTGACATACTGGTCCAGATTAAATTTTAGCTCAACTGCAAGACAAAAAGAAAAAAAAAACCCAAATAAATATTCAGAATGAGAAAAGCCCTGAAACATTATGGTTTACTTTCATTTATTCTGCAACCAAAAGGGAAAGACATCCTGAACTATTCCTAAAGGCTTAGTCTCACAGATGTAAACCAAGTACCACAGCTGTGGCATGGACTAATTCCAGGAGGCTCAGCTCAGACAGACCTGCACAGGTTTAATCTCATGGATTTGTGTATTGTTTTGAAGAGGTATTTTGTATAAGTATCATTAAATGATCACCATTTTAACTCTCTGATTACTTGCATTAGGGTACAAATGGCCTCTGGAAGAGCAATTCTGACCTTATGGCACTGTAACAGTCTCCAGTTTCTTACAGTCTGGTGGTTTGTTTATTTGATTTATGTTATTCATTAAGAGTTAGAAAAATAGCCTCAATGGATTTTGGGTCAAGACCTAATTCAGCTCACAACTAATTTGCCTAAATTTTAAAGGTTTACCCTTAAATATAATTAAGACTCCTCAATACTACGCTTCTTCCCCATTGAACTAAATGGATACTGAAGATTTCAAATAGACTTCTTCTCTTTTGTTCATTTTCAGACATTCAACCACAGATGGAGCAGAACTCATTCACTGCTTTATTCAGCTTCATTTCAATAGGCTTATGAACAGGCGAATTACCAAAATGGTCTATTTTTTTAAATCAATCTAGTTTGGTAATTCATTTACACTGCAGCTTATTCATAATGAGGCTTTTACTCAAATATATTTATTAGGAAAACTAGTAGAAGCTTCCAAGACATTAGAAGCCTCATTTTTCTGATCTATATTACACAGTAGAATCATTATCAGTGAAATCAAAGACCTGATAAATCTCCAGCTATCTAGAAGAATGACAGAGAAAAGCCATATAAGAGTTCACTGAGAAACAGTGTGTCCAATTCTCCTCTGTATCAGACTGACTCAATGTGACTTTGCAATCTCACATAATTACTCCATAGGTTACACTGCTGTAACGAAAACAGAACTGGACAAAAACAATTCTTAAACCTATAGGTTTGGGAATTTATTTTTGTTTGGCACTTAATTTTTAGTGATTTGTTCTTCAACCCTCCTTTCTCTTTGGGGATGTGGAAGAGAAATGGCAACTTCAAACTGAATGATTTAAAGCTGTTCATCTGTGGAGGAACTGCTAAACTTGAGCCTTACTTTAATAAATATGATTTGAGAAGACGTATCAGTCGCAGAAGTGTAAGGTATAACGAGTTAAGTCACAACAACACTGCTAGTCACCTGTGTCCTGAAAGTTCTTCAAACCTTCCCAACCTGTGAAATGAGTTGATCAACAGCACCCTTATGCTCACCAATATTTTGATTTTTGAGTGCTGTAACAGAAGCGTTGTTTTTGCATTGATGAATGAGATAGCCTGAAATAGGTATGTACTTTGTGCCCATTCTGTTTCATTCTCATAATCTTAATTTACTCCCTAGCTCAAAATTGAAGAATCTGTTGCTACGCTTTTCCTTGGATGCACAATTTAAACTTTTAGTCTATTAATGATGATATTCTTCTGGATCTGAAAATTTGGAGGAAAGTGTCATTTCTAGATGAAGATTGCCCATACAAATGCCATTCATCCTGTGAAGATTTCAATGAAATCAGCAGGGTTTATCCACATCATGATTATTTGTTATACAAATGGTTCATATTTACTCACAGCTTTGTGTAAATGGCTCAATCAACCTTCTTATCAACAAACTCTTGTAAATTCTACTGACTTCAATAAGAGGTATGTTAATTTACACCATCTTGTGATCCCGCTTGTTAGCCATAAATCAGTGTTGCATGTATAACCTTCCTCCCCTGGCTGTTTAAATGCAGAATGACTCAATGCTGTTTCACCCCAGCATTAGAGATGGAATGGCATTTCAGCTAGTAGTGACCAAACTCCATGTAGATGTCCATTAACCACACAGTATTTGCAGAAGTTACTTGTGCTCACCATTGTCACTGTTGTCATCCACCAGAATGATCTCCTTGAGCAAGTGTGATGGGGTGTGATTCACAACGCTGTGCACAGAGCGCAGGATGACAGACAGTGCCTCATTTACAAATATAAAGACCACAGAGATCTGGGGCAGGTCATCTAGGTAGGTCATCTGTTTGCATCTGGGGAGAAGAAAGAAGTGTTAACAACCAAGCAGCCACTGGGAGGTAAAACAGACTAAAGAGTGTCTTCTCCTCATTGCTGTCCAGCATACAGGGACTTGCAGGCTTTGTTCTTTCTAACTCCAAAGATGGATGTAGTAAAGCTCAATAGAAGCATCATAGCTAGGAGCAGCAGCCTCAGTGAAAATCAAAGTGTCTGCATGCACACGGACTTGCAGCAGCTCTCATTCTCTGGAAGGTTAAAAGCATCTCTTGGAAACCAACGAAATACCAGCGAGTTTGCTCAGGAACAATCTGGAGAAAGCCCACAACACTACAGCCTATCTGTGCTCCCAAGAACACCATCAGAAGGTCTGCTCTTAACTCATAATTAGACCTCATGCTTTTAAAACCAGGATCTGCTCAAGCAACTTTTGCATTTGCTCACACAAAGAGCACTTGCCACCTTTCTCATTCTGCAGTTTGTGCAGCAAGAACAAAGGCAGGATGTTTGTTGTACAGACACACACTTGCCCAAATATTTGCAAAGCAGATCTGCTCCATCTGAGATGTCACCTTGGTAGGTACCTACATCCCGAGATTCACAATTTGCTTTTGCATTTGCTCACTGATGCATATATGTTGCAATACACTATTATGAGTAGAAAAATGGAGGCCTGGAGAAGTTACACAGCACAGAGCAGAACCTGTGCTCCCAAGCCCCCAGCCCATTTCCCCCGCAACACCATGCTGCCTTATTTAATGGAATTCTCTCCCACTAGCTAAGACACTAACTTAAAAAACATGTTCTCACAGTCAAAATCCATCCAGAATTACCATAGCAATTACTGAACCTGCTCTCTGAAACACTGCTAATGATATCACAGGAAATGACTTTTCCTGCTCTTATCAAACTTTCTGACCTCTTTCTCATTACTTTGGCATAACAATCCCTTTTCCCCCCACTCTTGGCAGTCAGGGGCATGAGGAAGGTGACAAAACGTTTGACTGGTGGGTAACCTCTGGAAATCAGTTATGAATTCTAGCAATTACTCATAATTCCTATTCAGCCCAGCTCTATTTGCTCAGAGACTCAAGTACCTGTCATTCAGTGTTACCACAACTACTTGCTAGTGGCCAGTACCATACAGAGGACCACTGTTTAGAACTTCTGGCTAAGCAGCATTCTTTTACGGTTTAAAAATAAACCTGGAACAAAGACAGAGATTTCCAGGAGGTGAATGCTCTGTCACAACCTCCTTTTTGAATTCTTTTTGAATGTGATTTTCCTCTTGACCACACCAACACATCAAAGAAGTCCATCAGAAATATGTCACTAACAGGAAAGAGCCATCGGTTAGAAACATGGACCTTGCAAGACTTCCCTTGATGAGGGCCTTCTTTGATCTGATAGCAATTTGCTTCAGAGCTTCACTTGTATCAGCAGGACATAGCAAATTGCATCTCAGTAAATCAGACTGGTACCCAGGGAGCGGGTGCATTGCTGGTGGAAGTGAGGCAGAGGAGGGATCCCACCCCAGGTCATGCATCTTGGTGGGGTCCTCTGTCAGCACTCAGAGCAAGCACAACACAAGGAAAGCTAGGCAACCATGTAGCCAAAATCTGGAAACAGCAAGGCAGAGGAGGAGGAAGTTCAGCAAGAATGAGAGTGCAGTCAAAGCAGCAGCTGCAATGTGGAGGAACAAGCACTCAAAGGAAACATGGGATGAACACAAATATCAGAGGCATCTGGGGAAGGAACAAAGTATTTTGCCTAGGAAAAGACAGGGAACCACTGAAATAGTACAGGACTCAGTGGATTAGGCTGTGCTTCCTTCATCTTCTGATCGCAAACTTTTGCTGAACACTTCTGGAGTAAGGTATTTGTTTTATTGGTGAGTGAACTGAAAGACCTGTGTACCAGCCACTTGCTCTTGTCCAGACAGAAAGGTTGGGTAGAACTGATATCCAAGGCTTTTCCTCCACCCTCCCACTTAGGTTCTGAGAAAATCGTGATTTCTAGCTCAAACTTTAAAACCAGCAGACCTAAACCAGAACCTCCACTTTTGATTTAGTTCTTCATCACACTAAAGCAATGCATTATTATCCTGAGTGCGACTCCATGTTCTCACTGGTTCGCTAGACTTCTCAAGACTTAGTTCTCAATGATTACTTACAATGATTGTAGTTATGCTTTAGATAAAAGGCTGTTTTGAATTTGTTATCCCACCTAGGTTAAGACATTCCTATCACTTCTCACTGCAACCTCCCTTCTGTCAATTGTCCCCTTTCCCTGTTAGCAAGACATAGTTGAAAAACTGCATTCTGTCTGCATTTGGGAAGAGCACACCAACCATTACCTATTGCAATATCTTGGGTAACTGCTGCAAGAGGAACACCTAAATGGGCAAAGGCCAATCTCAGGATTTAGCAGGGGTTTAAAGCTATCATATTTTTATTTATCACAGCAAGGATGAAGAACAGCAATAGCAGCTGCCCAGCTGAGCAGATGTTCCAAAGTACAGCAGTGATTTAGGAGTTTATTTCTTGCAGACTTCCAGTCAACCTTGAACTCCCAGCTCCTCAAGTCACTTCAGAAAAAGAGATGGATGTGCTGAAGTAGTCAGGAGAAAGTACTGGTCCACTATCAAACACTTCTGATGATGTCTGAGAGCACGAGCAATCCCAGCCAAGGGGCCTTTCCTTAAAAGTGACTGGGTGCTTAAGTGCTTTGTTGGATTGCTGCCCAAGTACTTCCCAATGTATTCTGTAATTAGATACCAGCTGCAGCAATTTACAGTTAATACTTCCTTCATTCCAAGAAACTCTAACCAGCTACTGACACTCTGAGGCAAACAGTGACATTAGCAAGTCACACGCAAGAACTCACCATCAAAGCACAGCCATCTTTGCTTGAGTAGATGCTGACAAAAGACCAAGTGCACTGCAGTGGGACATTCAGTCCCTTGTGCCTGCATGTAACACTGAGAAAGTCAGAAGTGGCAGGAGAACACATAAAGTCCTCTGTGGTGCAGCCCTTGATCTTGGCCCTGAAGCATGGCAGCAGGAGTAAGTTCATTTCAGAGAAGTTCCAGGAAAAATGTAAGGCTAGAATAAGCCTACTGACTTAAAAAGGCATAGAGCATCCTCTCAGAAAATGGACGGTGCAGCAGCCTGAAGAGAGAGGGAGAGCACCAGGCAAGAAACCAAGGAGCTAATGATAGAGGAGCTTAACACAAGGCTAGTCACTTTCAGTCATTCTTTTGAGAAGCAAAGTAATCAGAAGGTGAGGACATCAAACCATATGAAAATGTGCCCAGGTGTTTAAGAAAGACCTTCTTGGGGGGCAGATGCCAGCACCCTGCCAGGGAAGGGAGCTGGGTACCATCAGGCTTTCCACTTCCCTGCACGAGGTCTGATCACATTATGAACTGTGGCAACCAGGAGGGAGTTCAATTACATTAACTGATAGCTGAAACTTGGCCTCATTAACACCTGCCTAACACTTCTGAGTTCAGGATGAATTTAGAGCACACATTTGACCTTTGTGGTAACTAACGATGGCCTAAACTGACCAGGCATAGCTCACATTTAATATTACTATGAATCTAAATTAGTATTATGAACTGTCACCAGGTCTCACAGTGTATAACCAGCAAAGAACTTCAGGTCTGCATGAGAAGCAGTGTCTCTTTACAGGCAGATGGCTCTGCTGTAGAGAAACACACCACTGGATGCATCTAGGATTAGTGATTCCAGCAAACGCTGGCGATGCCAGAGGTAAATATTTCCAAGGACCAGCTGAGGAGGGATAAGACCTGATATGTAAAACAGCCCTTCAGGCACCTTTCATACAGCATGCCAAGCATCAAACCTGCAGCATCTTTGCTGTTGTGTTGGGAAGAGTCTTTTGAGCGCTCTTGCTCTGTATTTGCTACTTCAGATCTTGGCTGGCAACCCAGAAGTATTTCCTTTATATGCTAGTAAGACCTTGATGTCAGATCATTTTTCTCTATCCTGGAGATGATTTTCACTCTTTCTTTCCTTGCATTAAACCAGTTCCTTAAATGAACATCTCCCAAACATCTCCCTGAACCTAACTGTGAGCACTGTCAATGCAGACATAGGAAAACAGGAAAGGCTCTTCAGCTGGCAGACCAGAACCTTGGGAAAAATATAATGTATTAACACACAAAAAAAGGTCAAAGATTAGAAACTGGGGCACTGAGAGAACAAAAACTTCTCAGCTGCATGTAAGCCTGCTCATGGCAGCCCTGTGAGCTGGTAGGGAATAAAGGAAGGGAGTTTTCTTCGTCTGAACCTTCATTCCTCAATAGATGTATTTACTCTATTTGTGTCTGATCCAGCAGAAACCTGGAATTCCTGTATTTATCAGAGTTGGGCTTATAGTCCATTTGAGTTGCACTGGTTTTTGTAAAGGACTGACACTACAACCATGTGGGTAGCTCAGTGCATTATCAGGGAAAAAAAAACATCTTTCCTGCTCTCTTTCTGCCTTCTCTCCTGTCTGCATAGCTGCTAAGCTCCCAAAATTAGTTTTGCTTGCAGACCTTAATCTACTGAGTTTGGAAATGGATTAGGAAATGCATTTAGAGATTCCTGACAGCTCTGCCCTTCAGGACAAAAACGCAAACAAAATTAAAGCTGCTTCATGAATCTTTGAAGTATTTAATACAAGATACTTTCAATTTTCAAATCAAGGTTTTTCCAATGAACCACTGGGACAGAGATGACTGTGGGCTTCTTTCCTTCACAAACCTCACGAAATCGCTGGGCATGAAGAAACCTCCTCTGCAGCTCTAGCACAAAAAAACCCCAACATGCTTCATACCTTGAAAGCTGCGGAATGGCCTGTGATTGTGTTTTATAGCCACAGCAGGAGAATAGAGGTGAAACTGCACTTCTTGGGTACATGATCAATGAAAGGACAAAGATAAATACTAAAAGGACTATTGAATCCTTGCTTGTTAATGCTAACAAATAGTACTTTTAATCACCAGGCCGATGTGCATTTTGAACCCAGTTAAATCAAAGGCTAAGAGTAATCTTATATACATGGTTACCTTTTACTAGCTAAATGCTGCTGTGACTCCATAGGCATAGACGATTTACAACAGCTAAATCACTAATTCTAGCAGCTAGTTCAGTGCCTGACTTCTTTCCCCAGAAAACCACTGAGGCTTTGCAGCCAGCGCTGGACGTAACAGTAACTTTTCAGATGCAGAAAGAAATGCGCATTATGTTCTTATTCCACACTGGCACAATAGTGAACTGTGAAAATATGACAAGCTGGAAACATCTCCTTCCCTAGCACAGGATTCAACCGCTGACCAATCCATGGCAAAAGCAATGACAGGCTCCAAAACTGATTAGCTTCATGGACCATCAATCTGTCAGATGGTTCCAACTCCTTCCTAATTAACTCTCCTCTTCAATAGAAGGTGTTAACTGTACTATGCTGTAACATTCTCTTTCTATTAACGATGGATTTTTCTGCCCTATCCGAAAGGATAAAAAAAACCCCAAACAGTAAATTTTTGTGTTGAAGGCTTGCATTCACTAAGAACCATATAATATAAATACAACTGTGAATGAGAGAGCAGAGGTACAGAACACTGCTGCTCTATGTATCCTGAGAGAAGCAGCCTGCTGTATTTTCAACTAAGGTAAAAAGAGAAGTGACAGTTGTTTTTAAAAAGCCTAGAAATGATGATGGTACCAGAAGATACCCTTTAAGCATGGCTATTTCTTTACAGTTTGTTTTGCTTTATGGAACAGCTTCCACTTTGATTTCTCATAGAGAATAAAAATCCACACCTTCCTTTGTTCTGAATTTATCTGGAGAAGTGCAGATGCAGGACACAGTGCAATTCTTGTTGGTGCTGTAGGCTTGGTAGTCTAGGCAGCTTCAAAAACCCATCAACACTGATGACCAAAGGATTTGTACGGGAATTCCCTTCCATGAGTGACAGCTAAAGAAATTAGGGTAGTTTTCCCTCCACCTCTGGAAGTACTGTTAACACTCCTGCCAGTATTTGGACATTCAGCATTAACACTGACTTCCTGCATGCATCCTGTGGGGTGTCCCTGCTTATGGCAAGGGGATGGAAATAGATGATCTTAAGGTCCTTTCCAACCCTAACTATTCTATGATTCTGTGATTTTTTGGGGGTCCTCAGCAAAGAAAGCATTTGTTAAAGCAATGAAAGCCAATTTTGAGCTCTATTGCCTGATTCTTCCTGGAAGAACAAACTGATGACAGGTTTGCAAGAAATATGGTGCCAAAAAATGACTGCCCTTTCTATTGCTCTAGAGACCATCTTCATAGCACGTGCTGCTTAAAACACCCTTCTGTAAGAACTTTACAGTCTGTAAATGGTCAGCATCCCTGAATAACTTACAGCTGACCTCAGCAGCTCCCTTGGCCATGTTCTACGCAGCATGTCCCTGAAGTTATACCTGAAGAAAAACTTAATTAAAACAAAGACTACTGCTCAGCTGTTCCCGAGCACAAACTGCCTGTTCCTGCTCCCACAGTGGTTCAGTGCTTAATATTAGAGTCAGGATAAGTTAACTAAAATAATCTATTCTCTAGCTTCTCTGGTGCTCAGTGCTGTTGATGGTCATTTTCAGGCTTATAATAAATTGAGATCTTAAGTCTGTCCCATACTGTGGGAATTCCAGCAACGTTTTTCACATGCCTCCTTGACACATTATCCCTTATTTTGAATCCAAAAGTCAGAAAGAAGTCACTCGCATTCATCAGGAAGAAATCAGGCCAAATCCTTGTTTCTGTGCTAATCTCAAACACTTCCTGTATCAAGAAAAAGTGTCTTTTAATATCAAGTAGAAAAAAATCACTGCAATATGCCATGAATTTACCAGCATACATCTGGTCCTGGGAATTTCCCACATTCCCAGGCTGAACAACTGGGCCTCATTGCCTGTAGGATTTGCAGCATGAAGAACATCTGCAGCCTTTTGAAAATAAATCTCTTTTCTACCTTAGAACTCTCTATTATCTGTTCTCCTTCCTATGGAAAAGATTAAATTTACAGGAATTTCTGTTTTGTCACACTTCCACAAAGGAGAAAGCCCTTTCAAGCTAAAATAGTTCCACAGGTAGGTTAATGCTCCTCATGAAGTTTCTTGAGAACCAGACATGCATCCTTTGAAATCCCAGGCCAGCACAACCATGGAATTTCTCTGCACAAGAACTCCAACACGTTCCTGTCTTTTGGTTTTTTAACACACTTCCTGCTCTATTTGGCTTAATCCCTCCCTTCTCTATGACACATTATTTTATGTGTATGGTAGAGAGTCCTGAGAACTGTTAATCAGTGACTGATAGCACAATACACATGCATAGTTACATATGCAGCACAAAGATGGCCCCACTTGTAAAGAATAGAAACCCTTACATTTATGATTATTAGACTCTTCAAAAGTAGCTGCCATACACATAAAATAAGAGGCCTTATATTTCAGTGAGCTATTTCTGGCTTTCCTCAGGCAAACAATACCAGAAACACGTCATCTTGTCTAATACTAATACTGATTTATACACATAAAAATGTTAAAACTACTTCTAATCACTTTCAGAACAATCCCCTGTAATAACATGAAAAATGGCTGAAAGCTCATGCTCAGATCCTTCTGGAGTAAAATGCACTTGCCTTTCTTTGGTAACTTAACTTGAGTCACTAATATGTTTTGAAATACCATCTGTAAGAATTTTCCACTCTAGCCCCTAGTGTGCCTGTTCAGATCTGCCAGTGGCTGTATGCATCCTGCATCACAAAGCATTAGGCTGATTGGAAATTAATGGGAGAACCTGAAATCTGCTTTCAAATGCTCTTCAAAAATCCCCAAAGACAATGTATCCCCCATGCGACTTCATTTTTAATGATACTGCACTTAAGTTTAAGGCAGAGCCCCACTAAATTCCAAGTGATGCATATTCTGCCTGATTTTAGCTGATTAAACACAAATGGCTTATTTAGATTTGTCAAGTGATTCTCAAGATGTCTGGAAGATCCTGGTCCCTGTTCTAATTGGAGTTTTGTTTTTCATCCTTTCAAAGTAAAAACTATACAAGAATTGTCTTTAAAAAAATAAGTAGAAATATGGTCTTGCAATCTGCTTTGAGAATAGAGAGCTCTTTGAACTTGATGGGAAGTGAAATATAAACATCAATAAAACCCATGAAATGATACTAAATAGAGGCAAAACTAAAGGCATTTCGCCAATTCACAATAGCAGCGCTCTGACTCAGAGTTTCTACCTGAAAAATATACTTAGAAAACACTACTTTTTGTGCGACTTTTGAAGCTTAATTCTAGAAACCATGCTGTCTGTGGAGGAGAGAGTATACTTTCATCTCAGTTCTTCACCAGAACTAAAACCTCATCTTTCTAGTGGGGAAGGTTCAGAAAGAGCCATTCAAGAAGCCAACAAATATATTCTAGGGTGCATTCACAACATGATGCATTCCAAAAAGGATCTTTATGGCAAAGGAAGAATTAATCCCAGCATGTCTGCAGGTGCGAGAAGGTAACAGCCCAGGTATCCAGAAGTGCACTATCTATCTTAATGCCACCTTCTCTGGTATGTCTCTCTCACTGCACTCCAAGTCCATGCCAGATGTAAGGGAAAAACAGTGGAGTGGATGAAATCAAAGGAATCATATTCAATAAATAATGTATATGAGTAAACTCACCATTTGCACAGAACAGTTTGTTTCAAGTAGCCTTGAAGTTATTTGTTATTCAGAGAACAATATGTAAATACAGAAAGTTATTCTGGACTATTAAAGATTTTACTGCAAGTATTTAATATTAAAACTTCCAGGTACTTTTGTTTAACGCTGACTCTCTCAATCCCTCAGAGCAGGACAGAGGCTGAGCATCAGAGTGTTATCTAGAAAGGGAGGGCAATGAAAAAGTTGTCAAAGTAACTGCTGCAGAGCTCTTCACAGATTTCATTACAGGTTTGCTGTATGCTGCAGTAAGGAGGAGGACAGAGGAATGCAATCATTTTCCATGATTACTTCAGCTAACAATGTTCTTTATGGGCTTGGGAGGACATACAACAACGTTTGGCAAAAAACCCTTTCTTTAATGGGCTCCAGTGTATTTCTCAAGAGACCAGCTTTAATCTCTGGTCAAATCCTGTTATGCAGCAGGATGTTTCTTTCCACCTATGTACAAATACAGGAGAGCTGGAGGAATAAACAAGCGAACAGAGGTCAGTCATGAACCGAGTAAACCCATACCCTCACTGCCTGGCAAACCATAGTGAGCAGCTCTTAATTTTGCCTCGTCCCAGCAGTTGTAAGGCTGGTTGTAGCCCAGAAAGGTGATGCTTACCTGGAAATCACAGCACACGGTGTGTTGAGCTGATGTGAAAGCTGATCTGACTAACCAGCAATAGCCTTGAAACGTTTAAACAGTAGTCACAGGGGTTTTTTCTTGCTTTAAATGATCAATTTCTATCAGAGTGAAAACAGGCCAAGTTTATGGCATGTGCGAAGAATTATGGCTCACATAGAGCAGTGTTCCAAGAACAAATGCATAAAGAACATTGATTTAGCACTGAAAATAGGAGTATTAAATCCATGATGTTTAGATGCTTTATATGGGATTGAGAAGACTGCCTGGTGGTAGCAGCCGTGTGTTTATAAAAGGCATGTCACCAAGTCAAGCAGAGAGGACAAATGAAGGTGCATAGGCCACGTGTACTGCCCTTGGTAGACAGGGGTAGGGAACTGCCTGACAAACTAAACCTCTTTAACAGCAGATGATAAAACACATCCAAAGATCTCAACGAACTTTGGATGAGGACCCTGCAGGATAAATCACTGGGCAACACCAGTGTGGTGAAAAGAGATCCTGAAGTGCAGATGGGACTTTACTCCTCTTTGTATCTTTCCCAGTGACACTAGCAGGATTGTTCTTTGTGTGCTTTAACTACTTTATGAAATGTCCTATTCGAGTAAAGCAGTTCAGCATGTCTTAACTTCACTGGGGTTACTCAGACACTTAAAACCAGGAACATATTTAAGTGCTTCATTGGACTGGAGCCTAATTACACTTTTATAGCTTCTGTTTAAATTAAAGGCCAGCTAGAGGTGAACAGCACAGTATTCAACAACTTCATGCATTTAGAAGTTACATGCTAACAACAGTTTCTTACCTCCTAATTATTTTTGACACTTAGGAAAACTCTTGCATTTTAATTTAATTCTGGTTACATTTAGAAATAAAACTCCAGCCACATTTACTGTCTAGCACAGAGCTAACATTTAGGGCACACACTTCATCGCAGCAAAACACTTCAACGTATGGGGGATTTTTAAATTATCAGCTCTTATCCTAAGTCAGAAAACAGGTCAACATATGTTTTCCCTTCACTCAGGCTGACAGAAATTCGGCACACATCCTAGACCAGGCAAGGTGCTTCAGTGTGATTGTGAATGTCATCAAGCCAAGGACACACACTAGTCTTTTCCTGCCTCTGAGAACCTACAGCCATCCTAACACTTCAACACTCACACACTGCTCCTGCCCAATCTGCCTGCTGAGAACCTGTTTCCTTTTTCACTCTATGTTGTCTGGTGTTTTTCCCTACTAGCTCATAGACCATAGGCATTTTGAAGTCACATCTTCAGTGTTTGCAGATTGAAATGAATTTGCCATTAGAAACAAACCTAGAAGGGAGTGCTCTGCACTGGGGAAACAGGTTATTCCCATTAACTGTCTGCCCAGCCTGCAGTCACAACCATGCCGTTCTTCATCCCTCATTTACTGACAGACACATTCAACCTGTTCCATCCAGACTATTTGCTCAAACCTGTGCTTAGAGGAACTTTCCTCCCACTGCTTCCAGAGATTCCCAGATTGTCAGGCAAAGGAGCTAAGTGCTCCTCTATGAGCAAACAGAACACAAATTCCCCATCTCTCAAGTACGTGTGGGTTAATAACACCAAGGCAATAAGCCAATGAACTAGCTGTAGGTCATGCATTTGTTTTCAGGCAGCATAGAAAATACAGGAGAAAAGCTTCAATGTCATTTTTATCTTGAGCTTAATGTAAACTGCACCATGACCCTCTGGGAGAACTGTGTCCTAATGAAACATCCACTGAGGGGATAAAAGCTTACTCCAGTTGCTGAATGAGACAGCTGTTCACTTTATGGATAGAAATAACTCAGATTTATGCCTTTCCTCTGGAAGTTTAGGGGTACAGTCTAAGTTAGCAACAACACCCTGGGGTATTTTAGTGAACTGTTTTAATTATTATTGCTGCTATTAATATTCTACCATTAGTCAGGTTTGAAGTACAGTCTCTGCCAGAGAGGTGTTTCATGCTACCCTAGAGGCTAGCCCAGTGCTAGGTCATTCTGAAGACAAAATACATAAATGCAGACCAACAGAAGCCTGGGAGCATAGAATAAATAATATATTTATCCCTTGGAGCAAATAAGAAAATAAACTAATTAAGGAACTATTTGACAACCTGAAGGCATCTCACAGGTAAAATGCAGCTCCGGAGGGCTTCATGTCTAAAAACTGAGGAACAGGGAGCTTTGTGCATAAGCCGTACACAGAGACAAACCCTCCTGTGATATAAAGCTGCCTAATACCTCACTGATAAATCCTGTCATACCACCACCCCAAACCTGGGGGTGCACTTCACAGACCAAGGTGGTTTGGATTTTGCCTAATGTCTGCATGACAACTGTATTCCTTTTCTCTGTTAAATTCAATCACAGGACAGATGTGTATATGCACTGGGTAGCCAGCTCTGCTGTTCTCCACTGAATGGCATCTTGTCATTGCTTAAGTGATCCCTACACAATATATAAGCTATATCATAACTGTCTACATAATTTCCCCAGGGACCCCTGCCTTTCCAACACCTGAGCCAGTTTTAAAAGCTCCATCACAGTTCTGTGAAAAATGAAGTATTCCAGTTGTCTTCCCAGTGCTCCAAAGACCATTCCTCTCAAGGCACAGAACCATCAAGAACCACAGAGACCAGAAATCTGATTTTACGCTACATTTTACACCCAGACCTCCTCCTGCTATATGCAGAGAGTGGGTTTTTCACCACCTTGGAGTTCTGAGGCTCAGTGACACATACTGCATGATGCCAGCTTCACAAGGGTTATTTAACTGTGCCTGGACAGCCAAGAAATAGACAACAGTGATCAACCTTGTGCTGGCTTTACAAAGGAGGAAACAAGACACAGGCCTGGAGCTCCTGCTCCTCAGGGCTTGCACCATATTTCAAGGGAAGGCTCCAAGTGGGAACATTCATCTGCCGCAGGATTTCTTGTGGCCAAAAGGATGCAGGCCAAAACTGCACACTGATTTCTTAAGACAGCCAGTTGGTTTGGTAGAAACTTGGGGAAAAGAGTGCACAGACTACATGGGAAGCAACTGTCCCCAGACCTCCCTTGGAGCTGTAGACAGCAAGGTGACCTGGTTTGACTGCGGTTTGGTTTTGAGCTCACAGCAGAAGGTTTAGAATCAATACAACAGAAACAAAAAGCTTTTCAGAGAGCTGGAGAAACAGAAAACAGAGGCCTCATACTTCAACATCATAAAACCATCAAACAACTTAACTGACAGGTGCTGCTGCTTCAGAGAAACAAAACCTTGGAAAGCGTCTAGGTCAAGCTAGATCCTCCAAGGTACGGAGCTTACATTTGCTAGCCTGTAACTCTCAGGTACTTCTGGCTCTGGCTAGTTTTAAGAGTCTCTCACTTTTATTAGCACTAAATTCACTCAAACCAGGAGACACGGGCAAAACAAGCAGGAACTGACACTATGAAAATGAAACACTGCATCAAGTTGGAGTTCACAATTCAGACAGAAGAGTAAATTGCCTGACATTTTGGCCTGTTCATGTTTTTACCACAGAGACACAAACAACAGCAACAAAACCTCAATGTTATTTGACCTGAAACCTTGACTTTCTTAGACTATGAAACCTATCTAAATAAAACAGGAACCAAATCTAGCTAATTTTTAGGCATTTGGAGAAAACACGTATCTTGCAGTGTCAGCAGAACTAAATTTGCATGCACATTTGAAGAAAGAAAAGGGGAACATCACCTCAAACTGCTAGAAGAATTCCTTCAAAGCCATAAGAAGGATATCAGGTGTAGTGTAAGAAAACATAAAGGGAAAAGAAATATTGCCTTACATTCATTGCCTGACTTGTTCTGTTACTTCTTTTTATCCTGTAAATGCAGTATCATGGAGTGCGTGACATAACATGACAGCTCAGGAATGTACAGGAATACCCTTTTCTCCCTGGAAGTGATAGCAGGCAACAAACAGCCACGGACCCAGGGGAGGGAAGTGAACAAAACTGAAACGCCAACACAGAGCTGCAGACAGCTGTTAAGTCATGGCTGGATCTCAGCAGTGCTGCTGCATTACAGAGCCATATTTCCCTCTGGAAGGACAGCATGCACAATGTGAAGGCAGCACCCCACCAGTGCTCTTCTTACACAGGGAATACTCCTGCTATGAAAATACTGTGGCTCTCTAGAAAACTGCTGCAGTCTCTAAAGCAACTGTGCTTAAGGCACCTGTAAATGTGCAGGTCACAGGAGACACATTTATCTTATGAGCTGTAAGAAAAATGGAGGGATGCAAACCAGCTTTTTGATCATCTTTAATTTTCCCTCCCAGCTGAAAACTGTGCTGCATCCACAGTTTTGCCTCCACAGCTGCACGGTAGGGACCTTACCCAGGGTGCCCATGTTGACAGGTCATTCTTCAACACGTATTGCTAACACAGAAATTCCCTCTTGTTTCTGTATGCCTTGGAACTAACAGTTTGGATTGGATTCACTTGAAATCCCATTTAAGCTGTCTGTCCTAGGCTCCCAAGTGAGATATCTCCAGAGGACATTCACACATTATATACATCATATGCAATACTACCATGTCGTCTTCTTCTCCATTGACTATAAAGGCAGCCAAGTCAATCACCCTAAATTAGATGTCTCATTTTTAGTCAATGTTATGCAATCCACCTTGGGTAAACTATTCATGTATTCAAGAGTATGTTCTGGTGCAGACAAATTGCAGGGAATGGCTTCCAGTCTCACTGCATTTAAACACAACATTGCAATCAGTTATTTTTCATGCTCCCTAGTTAATCAAATTCAGCCTTCACTAAATCTACATTTATTAGTGCTGACAGTCATGCAGAACTTGTCTTCAACAATTAATGTACACAAAGACACTGCAAAAATGTAACGGGGAATATCACTGCATTTGAACATAAGGTGGGGTTTTGGAAAAGGTTGTTTACTTTTATGATTCTTTTTAATTTAACCTTGCTGCTCCTCCTTTCATTATCCCACGGGCCAGTGTTAATAATCAAGGTCTATGTTATGCACTTTGTGCTATAATTAAAGTCACTACTTAATTGGAAAGTCTAACACTAAACAAAAGGGAATCAATGATCTATCTAACGGGAATTCAGAAAACTTGAATCCAGTATCAAAAATAACTGAGCTATTGCTACGTGTCCAGCACTGCTACGACAGACACAGCACAGAGTCTGGCTCATGGGGACTCTCTGCTTAGGAGCCATGCCCCACAAGAACCTTTAGCACTGTGTACCCAAACCCTGTGGGGTGCCCACCCCTACGCAGAACAAAGCAAAAAGCAGAGATCTCATGGTCCTACCTTCCAGTCATGCCCTACCGCAGTTAGCCAAGCAAAATCAGTCTGAGAAACTTCCTGATAATGGCCTCAAAGTCATTGGGAAGTTTCTCAAGAATGTGCCAGCATTCACAGTTACAGTGTTAACCTCTTCTTCCGCCAGTCTCCTCACTGGAGCAATTTCATGTTGCATAACTCATTAAATATTAAAAGACCTGATGGTGACCTGGAGTTCTGGAGACAAAAGGCTTGGGCCCATATTCCAATTAATGTACTGTTATTTATGCAAAGCAAGCAGAGCTCCAGCAGAGGTTTGGAGAAGTCCTCCAATATCTCTATAAACAGGGTCAAGTCACGACTATAGGTCTCAGTGACAACTTCAGAGGTACTGTACAAACACAGAGCATTGGGGTGCTCAGTACAGGGGCTGGCTGCCAGTGCCAGGGAAGAGAGACTCCCTGTTGTGATTCACAGAGAGTCTCTCTCTTCCCAGCCAAAGGAGTAGGTGATTTTTCCCTCCCTCGAGGGCTTTACACTGTTCCAGTCTGAGCCCTTTACTGCAAATAGAAAGCACTTCCCAACATGCAGTGATAAGCCTTTGGCATACACAGGGGTACACAAATAAGCACAGCTGGCCCAGAGGCAGCAGTAGGAGCAAATTTAAGTTGCCAGCTGATACCCCAAATGAACTGAGTCAGAACTACAACACTAAACACTGCAGTAGCTGTTCAAAGCCTGGCTCTCCACAGAGGAAGCAGCACAAGGGATTTACTCAGACCACACCAGTTCCTTCTGCTCCTGGGCAAGATGAAAAGTCAGCTCAGACGTGGGTACATCTGAAGCTGTGTCACCAGTTGTGCACACAGATAACACTGTGTGCAAAGGCGTCCGTGCTATTTGTAGGGGATTCGCAGCCCGAGGAAAATGTCCAGCCTGTGTAACTTGGCGAAGCTGGCTGAGATCTATATAAAGTCCCAGAGCATGTGTATACACAGGTCCCCTCTGCACTGTTCAAAATCCACATCTGGACATTGATTTGGGATCTAATTAAAACACTTGAGTTAGTTTCAGCTCTTACTCAATTTCTCTCCAATAAACCATCCAATCTGTTGCCCAGAGGTAATTCTGTCTGCCTTGTTTTCTGTTTTCCCTTTTCTCTGCTTCAGCTTACATCATATGTGCAGTCAGAATGGCCAAAATGGGTCTGTCACTATTTAGCATGGGTTTTTTTTCTAGATTTATTGAGAGCGGGTACAAAAACATAAGTCAAAAAGTTTCCTATTAAAAGCCAGGCCTAAGCGAATCCCAAACATTGTGTGTGTACTGTCATCGTGAAACACTGTCACAAGAAGATGCTCCATTTTAACTGATATTTCCCTTTACTGTGACCTGACTACCAATCTGAAAGGACTGGTAGAATCTTATGATAGAGAATCATTATCTTAAAACAGGAAACTGCATGTTCCATTGCTCTAAACGTTTAAATAATCATTTTACGGCAGAGGTTTCAGCCTAACACAGAATATTTTTAGGAGGGTTCATTTCAGTTGTCATTTTCTGCTCGTCAGAAATACTGATTCCTGAAAACTGCTGGCTCTGTTCCAGTTCAAATATTCCTCGCAAAGGGGCCCATTGCGTCGCACTCTGGTTACCCTGAGAGGAATCCTCAGGGTCTGTTTTAATTTGGAGACTCTAGTGTCATTTTTCTAAGCAGTGCAAACACCCGGTGTCCCAGAGGATTTGAAAAGTGGGTCACAAGGCAGAGCAAGCCGCAGAGGTAGAGAAAATCAAATAATACCAGGTCTATGCTTCTCCAATCCACTGATCCAAAAGCTGATGCTCTTTGAAAGCCATCTGCCTTCCTGCCCTGCTCCTGCAGGGACATCCAACACAGACAGGCAGAGAAGCTGCCCACTCCAACAGCCTTGGGCAGGGGTCGTTGTACCAGACCGCTATCCTTCTCTCACAACACAGAGCTTGCAAACACATATTATTTGGCTCCAAAGTGCTGCTGATTGATGGCTCAAGTATCACAGTGAGTTCACGGAGCTCTACTGCCAAAAGAAAGGGTTAAAATCGAAGGTAGGCATCCCTTTGATGCCCATGAGCTCACCGGTCACTGAAGGACAATCTCTTACAGAAGGGCTGTTCTCTAGCTACCGGCCTCACACTAGCTACTGTTATTAAATCCTTGAATGAACAAATCAGAGGTTATTTACCAAGTCTGCCCTCTTGATAGCACTATTTGATCAATTCCAGAATCCTTTTTGATAGGTAATTAAAAAACCTTTTCCTTAGGTATAGAGTGGAGTGAACCATTAATTACACTTCAGAGCCCTAGAGATGCAATTCCTTCACTATTGTGAAATGTCTATAGCAAGCAACAAAAATGGCCGCCTCTATAGAAGAACTGAATAAATGAAAGTAATTTCCTTGAGACCTAGATTTCTCTGCCTTTTATGGCTAAAGACTTGAGTTACCTCGGCATTAATAAGTTTGTTCTTTAGGGCTAAATTTTCTCAATACAAACATCCATGACCATAACACAAAGAAATAACTTCTTTGGCTGATAGAGCCAGCAGACTGAATCCATATATTAGCATTATTGTTATCACCAAAGTGGCACAATGCACCCGGCATCAAGTTGCACAAAAATAGATCAGTTAAATTCAAGACCCTCACCAAGAGGCAACAACTTCTTGTAAAGGCCAATTTAGCCGTTATGGAAGCTCTGGGATCATATTAACTTTTCTCAAAAGTATGCATAATGCATCACAGCGAGTGCTTTTGACAAGTGCATGTGTGCCTATGTGTGGACGTGTCCCGCATTTAAAGAAACCCCAGAAGTTATTTAAGTTGCAAAGTCAAGTGATGGAATGTTAGAAAATGCCAGATTTACAGGTGTTCCCTTGCAATCCAGCCTATGCACCAGAATGAACAATGGAATTGATGCTATCCTGTGAGACGAAGCTCAAGTTTGAAAGCATCTGGTTAGCTGACACTTCCCAACTTTCCAGGATGCTGCACTGTAAAACAAACAGCTGTGGTGAGTTTGGGGGCCTTCCACCCATCTCTGAATGAAATTCACATAGGTTTTGACTTTTTCCCTGCATTCTTCATCTCTGGTAAAGTCAAAATGTATTGGCATACAGGGCTGCATCACCTCTGTCTCTGTGCATCACTGGGAAGGATGGAATCTGATCCTCTGTTACTGGAGCACAAAGATACTTTCTGCTACAGCTGGCAGCAGTGAAGGTTGCTACTCCCCCAAAAGCTGCTGCCATTCCTGAAGCCTACTGTAGTAATGCAGCCTGTCCCAGTTAAACCTGTTCTCTTTCCCTACTCTCAGTACCCCTAACAAATTAAGCCACTTGAAGACAAAAGACTACACAGGGCTGTAGGCGGCTGACTATGGGCACTTCTTTCTGAAAGTATGGGATCTTTATCAAAATGTCAGCTGTTTTGCTCCACATCTATATTTGATTATTCAGTTAAACACTGGCACTCTGGCATATTGGTAAGAGAGGCCTGGACACAGCCCAGCAGGTTTGATAGCATTCCCATGGGTAAGATTCAAGGCTCTTCTGCATCTACACATATTGGTAGGGATAACTGATATAAATAGATGCACTTATGCTTTCCTGTACATATACATAAGGGTGATTGGCCACCACTGGATTTATTTCCACTAAGTACTCAGGTTTATGTGATCACAACACACTCATTTTGGATATGGAAGAACATGAATGGGAATTAAACCAGTAATATTTCACCATTAAATAACACTTTTCCCAGAGAATCCCAAAATAAGCTCTAGCTTAGCCAACTGCTTCCACATATAAAATAACCTGTTCCTTACAAGAGAAGGATCTTTCCTTCCATTGCACAGAGGAAACAGGGTACGTTAAATGAGGGCTAGAAAGTCCTGCTAATACTTCACTGCTGGGAAAAGACGCCAGGACATTAAACATCCTGAGCTCTCTGCAATCTATTTTCCACAACGCTATGGCCCTTGAAAAACTTCAGATATTGATATTATTTATGTATCTCTGAAATATATTTTTATTCCTCTGATATTGAGAAGAAAAAACTGAGACATTTATTACACCACATTAAGATCAAACTATAATTCTGTAATTACAGTGTGAACTGTAATCACAAGCAAGCTAGTTAGTGACATTGCTTCTATTTGGCACACAAATAAAACATGCAAAATATCTGATGCTGTCTCCTGTACTTAGTGATTCCTATGTTAAGGAAAAGGCTTCTGAGTGAAAAGGAATATCTGCACTGCCAGCAGGAGGTAGGAAGGCAGAACACAATGCAACCGTTTAGGAAAAGCATCTTGACAGCAGTACTACCCACCCAGGTTTGCAGGCTTTACTGCAGTGGAAGGACATGGAGGTGACTTCAATTTAGGAGCCTTCATGGTCACGCTGTCTGACATCTCTTTAATGTAACATATTCTTTTGATTTGCTGCATGGGGATGAAAACACCTCCTGAAAAGCAATTAAACTGCTGTTTACTGAAGCTATGCTACTAGATGGAACAAAAGGGTTGCTCTATCAGAATAAGATACTGAACAACAATAAGACAGAAATTCAAAGATAAAATGAACTAAAAGATAATATTTCTGATCAAATGTCTTTTAAAAGAAGACTAAGCCCAGAATATTACAAGTCCCATGCAAACTTGAGCATAAATTCTCTTTATCTCTTTAATTCCTACTGCTGTATGCAGATCTGAATGTTTTAAATGGAAGTCAGAACAGGGAAAAAATATGGTTTAATACTTTGGGAATACTTGGAATACTGTGTGCAGTTCTGGTGTCCTCAATATAAGGACATGGAGCTGTTGGAGCAAGTCCACAGAACATGAGGATGATCAGAGGGCTCGAGCACTTCCCATATGGAAACAGGCTGAGAAAGTTGGGGCTGTTCAGCCTGGAGAAGAGAAGGCTGCTTGGAGACCTGATAGCAGCCTTCCAGTATCTGAAGGGGGGCTATAGGGATGCTGGGGAGGGACTGTTCATCAGGGACTGTAGCAATAGGACAATGGGTGATGGGTTCAAGCTGCAACAGGGGAAGTTCAGGTTAAATATAAGGAAGAAGTTCTTCACTGTGAGGGTGCTGAGGCATTGGAATGGGTTGCCCAGGGAAGTTGTGAATGCTCCATCCCTGGCAGTGTTCAAGGCCAGGCTGGACAGAGCCTTGGGTGACATGGATGTCCCTGCCCATGGTAGAGAAGTTGAAACTGGATGATTTTAAGATCTTCTCCAACCCAAACCATTCTATGATTCTATGAATGCAAATCCAGGAAAATGTTTTTATTAATAGACTGGCCATGGACTTAGACATTCATTCTAACTTCTCAATTTAAAAATGAAAAGTCCTCCCTTTTTAAAACTGAGAAGTTTTGGGAATGACATGAATATAAATCACAAGGAGATGGAGAAGGGCTCAGCAATGAGAGCTATTATCAGGAGATGGAGAGATGAGGCCATTGTGCAAGTCAGCATACAAAGCTGGACAAAACAAGTGGATAAAACTCTTCATGTATTAAGAGCTTCCATCTTCTCCAAACTTCCACTCATTTTTCATGGCAAATTCAGTATGAAGGGTAAGTATCTAGAGACAAGTGCTTCAATTTCAACATCTAGACCTAACTAGAACCACTTCAAAAATGTCAAAACGCCACAAGGAAGGCAGTTCTCCTGGTAACTCAGTTAGTTAATCATGCAGCACGGCCGTATGAGATTCCCAAAATGAGCATGTCAAAAAGCTTATCCGAATGACTCATCAAAGCTTCCAAGTAACACTGTGAAAGAGCATAATCTGAAGTGAAACTTCACTGCATTGCAAATGCTGTCATGCTTCTGACAGCCACTGAGCTCGATCCAAGCTTGCAACCTTTGCTTTTGTACTTCCTAGTGGAGCACTCTCATTTATCACCTACTTGACCGCAGCAGCTAATAACAGGCTAGGTCAAACCTCACTGGCTCTCATATGCTGATTTTTAAGGGTCTTTGGACCAGATCTGATGCACAACTCAAATATTTGCATAACTACAGACTCTGTTTTCCCCAGAATAATTCCAAGATGGATTTTAATGATCCATCAAGAGAAATGGAGAGATGAGACCACTGGACAAGCTATGACATGGTATCAAAGCAGATTTTCTTTCTTTGCCACTTCTTTTATCTAGGTTTTCTTTTGTATAGCAAGTGTCTGAGGAAACAAATGCTGCGTCAATACTTCTAAGATGACATGAATATGTAACACAGTTAATGAAATTTGTAGTTAAGCTGAAGTTTTGCTTTGCTGCATTTCTTTTTCTTTTTGGCAGCTCTAACTGCCTAAAATCCTAATTCAATTGCAGTCTGCAGCTGTTTTGCTTGGCTAAACTTTTCTTGCCACTTAATAAGATATTTTTTTATTTAACTTTCAGTTCTGCCTAGGAGCCCCAGCGGGTCTTTTAAAACAGAAGATTATTATTAGAAATTAATTAAGTATTCTTTTCAATTCTGCCTCCTGAGAGCAACTAGGCATCGCTGCTGATCTCCTCTGCATTAAGACATTACTGATTGTCATTCATAGGATGACAGCGTGGATGTCTCATCTGGAAGATACATAACTCCATAAATATGAAAGATCTGAAAGACATTCAATACAAAATATAATAAATCAGCACAAATAATAAACATATAATGGCAGTGTCAAACGTAGCACGGGAATGGGAAGAATATAACACTGGAATAGAAATAAATATGTATTCTAAAGACAAAAAAAAAATCTTATTGCAATCACAGAACACTGATTGATTACGCTCAGTCCTTGCTTCAGCACATCGTAAACCCTGAGTAAACAATTCTAAGAACATCAAATGCAATTAAAGAAAAGGCTGTTGATTTGATGTGTTGGGGCTTTTTAAGTGACCAGTATTTACAAAGTGTTTCTTGGCACATGCTACAAGAAGCACAGACTAAAGCTCCCACCTCTGATGGTGGGCTCAAGCTGACAGTACCTGGCTTTTTCTAAGTGAACCAAACCAACGAGCACCAATACCCTGACGCAGTTTTTCATCTGAGCCTTTGCATATGCATATTAATGTATTACTCACAGAATGAGCACACTTCATGCTTGAGATGGCAGTTGGTCTGTTTCATTTTCAGTAAACTCAGGTGTTTATGTATGACTAACTGCTGTCATTCTCTAACCAAGACGGGATGTGAAGAAAAGAATGTCACCAGAACAACCACCAATCTCTCTTAATAATAATGTGGAATTCAACTTACTTTTTTGGTCTGTAGTCAGGGATGGACCTGTCCAGTGATATCCTGTCACTGAGCTGGGCATTGTAACCATATTCTTCATACTTAGTTTCTGATTCATGGCTATCATCTCTCAGGGTAGCAGCCATTCCACCCTGGCCCAAGCCTCCTGGACCTTCAACTAAACCCATGGGTTTTGCCAGACCTGAATGAAAAAGACAAACAAACCCCAAATTATTAATATAAAGGAAATGGATCTAACCTCTTCTGTGACCACAGAATGTTGTCAGATAAATGAAATCTGAGCTCTCATGAAACTCAGCTCTGAAACCCTCACGGCTGTGTGGAAATTATCCTCACCTTTTCAAACCAGAGTCCATATTAACACATCTTGTAGCATCAGTGTATAATTAGTAATGAACAAACTATAAAGAATCAATTAGCAGCTTTTATGAGTTCTTTTTTCTGTATAAATCCCTGGAAACAAGAATCTTAACTATCTTACTGATAATTAGGCATTTTGGAATGTTTGGAATTAAGATAAATTTGCTTCATAAGAACTGAAGGCCAGGCCCTTTCCCACTATGGACCATTATAGCTCCATTCATTCATTAAATTTCTTCCACATGTAGAGCTGCCAGTTTAACTCCATCTTAAATGTCAGTTCTGGAGTAAGCTTTGGAGCTGAGACATCTGCTCTGTGGCTCTAAGACCACCTGCAGCTCCTGAAAGGTTCAGGTTTGGTTCCCATGCTGGGAATACAACTATGCAACAGGTCACCAGCTGCTGCTGGGCTGGAAATATGGGGGAAATCTGATTTCCCTGTGTGAGTCAATAGATGGGTCATTTGGACTCAGCTGCACAATTGTGCTGTCTGTTCCCACAAAGATGTACTAAAACTACTAGGGAGCTGATATCACCTCTCACTTGGGAATTACTCCAGATTTCCTCTGTCCTTCAGATCTCTGACAAATGAAATCTGTGTATTACACAAGAAACTCAGCTCGATACAGATTACAGGATCAGAAAGTCTGGACACAGCTGAGCTAAATCAATTAGTCCCACTTGGTTAGTGCTGAGACATTAGCCAGTCAGTGATGCATTTATAGGTTTCATCACTGGTATATTACTGGTCAACTCAGAAATACATGTAAAACAAAATTAAACTGACATTAAAAATGCCCATATGATCACATCGCCAAGAACCTCTTCCACAGCAACAGGCATTTAACTTGGTGCTGAATTTTCATAAATAAGCTCCTCAAATACCCTGTGTTTAATGTCAAAGCTTTCCCTTCCAAAAGGCTCACTATCAACAAGTCATTGTAAGTGAAAAAGAGATTTATAACAGTCTTGGGAATACCACACAGACATGTGCAAATATCCTCCAAAGCATTTCCAGTGCAGAGCAAAACAATTAGAGCTTGACCTACTCAATATTTTGCTAATTAGGATTTTTTTCAAGAGGAAGATGTCATTATTTCAACTAAACAATTAAAGAGATAGACAAGAAACTGTCAACATTTGCTCGCAGCAAACACATAAGGCAGTACATAGGTGGGACTGGCTTCTCCAAGTCACAATAAGGACAGTTTAGGACATGAAGGAATGTGTCTTGCACCTCATTGCTAACACTGTCCCCTCAATTGCTCCAGCTTCATCATCAGAGTCTCTGCCTAATCACTGGATAGAACAGAGACAGCTGTTCATTAGTAGTCTGAAAGAGTAAAATTAGCATTTTCCGCTGTACTGCTTATGAGAAAACCCTTTGCTAAGGTTAAGGGCAACACTACAAATGGTCTGAACATAAAAAGGAGTACCTGCAGTACCTGGGAATCTTGATACTGAATTTCAGACATTGCCTAAAAAATACATACCTTATACTCCATTCAGTGATTCCAAGTCAGGACAGACCTTGTTTGTGTTTATGTCTTTGATGTCTTCTTCATGATCATGTACTGAAATGCTCAAGTGTCTCGGAGTGAATCATGAGGCTTCTTAGCAGGAGGAGGGAGGGCAGAAGGAATAAAAAAGAACACCCTACAGAAAAACATTCTTGGCGTGGCCAAGCTTTTGAAAAATTCAGACAGCTCCAAGCATTCAAGCCCAGCAAGTTGCTGCAAAGAAGAGAAAAGAGGCTCATGCAGCCATGTCCTCATTATAGGTGTCTGTGGGAAGTGAACTCTAGGTCTCACTAGCAAGGGAGACTGAACAGAGGCTTGAAGACCTCTGAACAGAGGAATGTGACCCCCAGGCCACAGACCCATGAAGGGAAAGCAGGAAGACAAAGTTTCAAAACAGCATCTCTTTTCTAAGCTATTGTATTACCAGGCCACAGAGAGAAAAGACCAAAGCACTGAGCTACTGGGATTGACGCTGATGCTTAATCAATAATGAATTTCTTCAAGGCTCTAAGTGAAACAAAACACTAGGAAGAAGGAAAGGTATGCTCAAGGCAAGGGATCGTGGTGTCAGTAGACAGCTCTCTTCTTCAGGCAGTCACACTGCCAACCTAGGATCTTCAGTCTTTGATGACTTATCCCCTAACATGCAGTAACGCAAAACAGAGCCCTCCAGCTGCTTCCTCGAGGCCAGCTGTGCTTTCTTNAGCTCTCTTCTTCAGGCAGTCACACTGCCAACCTAGGATCTTCAGTCTTTGATGACTTATCCCCTAACATGCAGTAACGCAAAACAGAGCCCTCCAGCTGCTTAATGACTACTCTTCCTCGAGGCCAGCTGTGCTTTCTTCCTCTCCCAAACATGTTTTCTTCCAGTAAGGTATGCAACTATCCCCCAAGACAAGTAGGAAAGTGCTCATGTCCTGTCTCAAGCTCACTAAGCAAAGAAGTTCAATACACATTACATATTTCTGGAAATATTCTAGGAAGATTCATTTTGAAGGAAATTGTAACATTTGCTCCTTTTTCCCAATTGAGGATAAGAGGTTTTTTGGCACTTTGATGAGCTTTAGTAGTTAATATTACTTCATTTAGAAAAATTAGAACAGAAGGGCCTAACAGTGCTGCCATCCCTGGCCTGACAATTACTCCTTGCTCAAGTAATTAAAGAAATTACATGTCTGAGAATGTAAAACTCTCCCCACCCAAAAAGAAAATCATGGCAGCCTAAGATCCCTGCATGATACAGTCTTAGACTTAAAAAACACTAATAGCACACAGTGAAACAGCATGCCTCTGCCTTACTTGCTCAATATAGGGCATCTTAAAGGGGGGTTTAGTTTCACAAGGAAGGCAGCAGTTCCCTCAAAAGAAAAAGCACAAACAGGCTCTACTAAAAGGGAGTCAAATTAGGCACTTCAGAATGCAGAAAACTAGACACTTCATAAAGCCTATGTCCTTGAAAGACTGCTATGTGGAAATTCATTTGCTGATTGTTTGGACTCATCTGGGCTGGGTTCTGAAGTTACATCAAAGCAAATCGAAGACAACTTCATTAAAGTTAACTTGACCTGCTTTGATGAAAGGGTCTCCAAAATGTGCTGTGCTCGTTTGACTTTAAGCAACAATTTAAGTGCAGGAGTTGAAAACTTTATTTTTGACATTATATGCTCTTACAGTTGATGGAACAAAACACTTGCATATTTATGCCACAAGTCACAGGGGAATGAAGCTTTCAACCCACAGGAAGCACCAAGCACTTTGCTATTTTTCTTACAGAGAATACAGTATTTTTCTTACAGACAATAATTCTCTCAATAATTCTTACAGAATTAGGTAGGCAGCCTTCTAAACCATGCATAATAATAATTATTTCATATACATTTTTCCTAATCTGGTATTCTAGCTCTCCAGGCTGCTAATCTGACCTTGTTTTAGGGAAGAGTCATCATATGTCTAACTCACAGAAGATACTGCTGTGAAGTTTTCTCCACATTCATTATCCAAATTTTAGCCTAGTCAGACTGACAGTTACAGCAATGCAGTAACACTGACCAATATATAAGAGCAATTAAATAAATTGTGTCACATTGCTCCATTCCTCAAGAAAAGCACTGAAGTGTCTCTAGGATCTTTTAGGAGCAATAAATACAACATATTTTATATGTGTATGTGTGCTAAATACAGCAATTACAGGCAATGCTCTTCAATGCATGCTTGGTTAGCTAGACACAATATAACTATCTCTCGTAACTATGTTATCCTCTCTTGGTAACATTTCCATGGCATTTGTTATCTCAAAGTTTTATCTGTTGTTTCAGCAAACATTTCTTCATCAAAGGACTTTGCTCCATGAATATCCAAGTCAAAGTTATAACTTGCTAACCCCCAAATCCACAGTAATCTGCAGTGGTTGGCCTTTTGTGAAGCAAAGAGAAAAGGGGCACCAGTTCAGCAGCATCTTCTCACAAAAAGGCTGGTCTTCAGAGATAGGATCAGAAGGCAGGCAATGGGTCACAGTGTCCCCTCATATCTGGCTGAAGCAGAACCTGCTGGTGAACAAGATGCACTTTCTAGCACATCCTCCAGGCCCTCATCTGAGAGATGCCCAACAGTCTGGGGACCAGAATCATCTCATCAGGGCCTTCCAGCATGCTGAACATAGGAACAACACGTGGGAGGACATGCAGGAGCACAACACTCTACAGCAGTTCTACAGCAGTATGCATAGAATGGTTGCCAAAGACAGAATTAGCAAAGAGAAAGTTACTTGTCCTATAGGGCTTGGGTGTTTTCTGCTTAGCAAAAACCCAACCAGCCTTTCAGGACAGCTCATTCCCATGGGTTTTACCTACTGGAAGAACAGGGAAGGGGATGCATTTCTGGAAATACTGCTGCTTGGCCAACAGACAATTGCTATTGATTGTATATGCTGGGTGTTTAGGTCCTACAGTGATGTGGAACAGTATAAAACCTACAAAAGACAAATGGAGAAGAGCTTCTAGTTCAATATCCATCATATACCAGGGGTTTAATGAAGGCAGATCAGATGAGAGCATTTTTCTGCTTTCTTCCTTTAAACCATACTGCAGGCTTCCAGATCCTCCTCTTATCTCCGATATGGCTCTACATAGCACCCATTTCACCATTTTTACATGTGAAGCTATTGTAGGCAGGGTACAGCGGCATTGCTGACAGTGCAACCCTGTGGCTCATGTCAAAGCGAAGGATTAAAATCATGCTGCCAGCTCTGAAATGGTGATGGGCAGAGAGGGGAGAGAGGGAACAGTGGCTATGCCCAGTGAGCTGCTATTTTTACAGCTGTCTTTTCTATCAATTTTTAGACTAAAAAGATCTACACCCATAAGCTGGGATTGGCCATACCCAGCTCAACACTGTAGATGACAATGGGGTCACAAATAATTATTGTCTGTCATTCACTTCAAATTTATTGCTCTCACTGCAGAGATTTCTGTGGAAGACAGAAATTGCTGGGAGAATGGAGAGCAGAATGAACTGGCCTCAGTCTCTTAACCAGATTAATTACTCCATAGGATACATAATTTTCTAGGAAGAAAAAAGACTTTCTATTTTTCACCATAAACCCTGTCACAATGGGAAAATTACTGAAGAGATTTATGTGAGAAACTATGCAAAAGCAAGATCAAACTACATGTGCAATGATTTCACTGTCCTTTTTCCTTTTCATTTGCAGCACAATTACAGGCAGATGTAAATCAGGTTCAGCTGAGGTTCTCAGATGTAATTAACCTTCTGACAACTCCAAATAAAAATAAGCAATTGAAAATAATTATACAGCCACGTGCATAATAGCACAGGTTTGTTCTTAGCCTTTTTGTGACCTTCCTGCCACGTCTGGCAAGATCACCTCCCCTTCAGCTGCATCTCTGCTCCGAACACCTCATCCCTCGTTCATCAGAAGGGATGCTGTATATTGTGCTGGGCACAATCACAGCACCAGCTCCATCCTGAGGGCCACTGGGTCCCATCAGCACTGACAGAACTGCTGCAAAACCTCTGCAATGGCCCCTCTGACCTGTCTCAGGCTTAGGTTGAGAAGGGCTCCAAAGCCAAACTTCTGAGCTCTACCTACACTTAAACCATTTGCACTCCTGAATAACACAGAAGTGTTCTGATTCTTAGCACCTTAAAAGGAGGAAATAAAACATTACCTTCTAAAAAACCCTGGCACAGTCACCCAGCAGTTTTACTTGTGACTTTTAAACAAGAGACATAAAACTCACCAGCAAAACAGTCATTTCCTTCCTTTTCCAGTTCTGATTTCTCGGCTGAAAACATCCCTTGCATACCTTGTAAGGCAATAAAAAATCTTCTGATCCTAGTTTAACCAAGGCAAAAAAATTTCAGGGATAATAACAACTCTACATAGACTGATGCAGGTGTCTTTTAGCATTTCCAGTTACATCATCTGAAGGAAAATAAAAAGGTTCATAGGCTCTAGGGTATGTAACAGTGCTAGAACAAGTCTCAGCCTCTGATATTTTTCTTTAAGCTGCTTCTATATAAAATCACAGAATGGTTTGCATTGGAAGGGACCTGAAAGCCACAGGCAGGGACTTAGAAAATGGTTGTATTTGTTTGGGTGGTTTTTGTTTTGTTTTTGTTTTTGTTTTTTTTTTTTTTTCCCATGTGTTTAATAAACATTTAATCTCCACTCTTATTTTTGACAGCACAGAACAAAGGACAGTGCTTAAACCACCTTCTCTGAAATCTAGTTTGGTTATAGATAAAACCCTTTGGAAACAGGTCTTCAGTTTGTTGCACCTAATGAATCAGTCCTAATGCTTCCATCTTGAATTACTGCATTGTACTAATTCTGTAACTTGTTCTTTTGCAACTATAAGCTTCACTGACTTGCATCTCTGTAGGCATGGAGTTAAACACTGATTTTCATCCTTCAGGAGGTAACAGTACATGTTAGAGTGAAGCGGATGCACAAGAAAAGCAGCTGGCTGGAGGAGGAGGAAAGAGCAGCATGAGCAAGCAACACTAGCAAAAGGTTTCAGCTCACCAGTTGCCTTACTGTTTATAGCCCCCTTTTAGTGATCCCTAAAAATAACTAAGAGGAATGAGCTTTCCAAGATAACATGTTTACTTCAGAGAAAGGCTCAGTCACCTAAAGGGTGCCTTGCCTCTCATATGCACACAGGGATGCTCTGATGGGCTGCTCAGTGCAGTATGGTGCCCAGTCTGTGTGTTAGAGGAGGCACTTGGGGGAGGCTCAGCAAGCCCCTCTGGGGCACTGTAACTACAGCAGAGAGAAAAGATGCCACGACCTTTGCTGCACCCCACCAGGCAGACGGTTTCACAAAGAAGGGACATACAGAGGCTAAAAAAGTGGCAGCAGTAACTACTTTTACAAATGCTTTCACATCTCTGGATGAAAACCACCCAGGTTACTTACTACATACAAAAAGAAGAAGATTTGGGGCTTGAGATTCAGTATCAGAAAAAGATGGCCTTCTTAGCAATAAACCAAATCCTTCTACCTCAGACACTTCAGCTGTTGAGATGCTCAAGAACAATGCTGCAACAATCACTGAAATACTGCAATGCCTCCTGAACACCACTGAGCTTGGCTCCTAACCTTGAAGTTGGAAGGAATCATTTCACACACTTTTGGGCAGAAATGATCTGCTGAATGGTCAAGGAACCCCTCAGGACTGCATAAGGATATGGTGGTAGACCCAGAAATCAAAACCAGTGACTGCCTCAGTTCTTGTCCTGTTGTGGTTGATCAGTGAATGATAAAGTAGCCCCCTCAGTTTCTAATACAGGCCCCTTGCAAAAGCTGAAACATCTTTTGTCCAGTGACTCCTTGTGATGCCAGCAGGAGCCCATGTAGTACCACACAGCATCACACATAGAAAAGTATTTCTCTCTTCTCCATCCTACGATACTACCCTGAATCTGCCAAAATGCTGAGCAAGTTTCACAGCTTGTACCTCCTTTTCCCCTGCCTCTCCCATGCTATAACCCTCATTTTTGCCAAAGGATCCCATGCAAAGATTTACTAAACCAGGTATCTGCCTTTCCTTGCCTCCCATAAATACTGCACAAGCTATGATGAGAAATGAAGTTAATGAAGATATGACAATAGCTGTAGTGGCTCTCTGAGATTATTGCCTTGGATGCTGTAAGATGAATGGTTTGTCCTATAGGCACAGATTTGCTGAATGCATTAGCAGCTCAGTGCACCAAAACTGAACCTGGGAAAGGAAAAGCATTTCATTGTTGTGCCAGGATCAACAATATCCAGAAAAATAAACTTATTGGAAACTACTTCACTATTTGACACCATTTCAGTTAACTCTACAAACTGTAGCATGCAGCACAAGGAGTCAGTAGTGTCTGGCTCATGATCCAATCTAAATGTTAAACAGAGCCTGGCCCTTAAATTCTGCATATCCCAGCTCTCCATATCCCAAATCGGTCTCTCCCACCACAACCCTGCAGTAAGCCTACATAATGTATAAGATTTGCTGGCCAGAGAACTGCTCTGAATTTTGTCCGTATCAAAGGTGCTTACTTTCTGAACTAGAAGGAATGCTGTATGTGGATAAGATTTACATTTAGTTATAAATACAGAAACATTCACCAAATCACACTCTACAGGGACACAGCCTCCAACTCTCTGCAAAGAGGAAAGCAACAAACAAAACCCCATCCAATCTAAATGACTCCAGCACTTCAATTTATCTAAAATCCAAAATGCAGTCCTATTTTTTATAGTTGTAATCAAGTTTGCTGCATCCTTGCTTAAAGATTTATGTTCCCTAGAATCCAGTATCAGCCCCAAGTATCTCTGAAGATGTACCAGGGAAAAGACAAACAGTACCCTGGGGCTGATGGTTTGAAAAAGTTAAAAAGTACAATAAGTTGTAAAGCTGAAGCTCTTAATGTTCAACCTTTTGGCTCTAGAAACTAGGAGGTGCAGTGGTTTTGTACCTTGACCTCATCTCCAGACCATTCTACCTATTCAAGTGGAAGCCTGTGATAGTATTTCTCAACCTTCATCCACAGATTACTGAGAATCCCCTAAGACACCTGTCTGTGAGAAGACTGTAGAATGGTGGTGAAGGAATGCAGTGATTTGGCAGCTCTGCCTGTAGGAGGGCTGTTCCTTTGCTGCCTACAGAAGCTAGTCGGGCTATTAGTACAAATTACCTGGAAAGAGGACTAATAGCCAACCCCTTGTGTGATCTGCCCTATGTTTCTTCCTCCTCTTTAAAATATGGACATTTCCTGCTTGCAGAGGGCACCCTGAGGCACAGCCTATGAATATCTGTCAAGTGCTTGAAATGAGTTAGGTGGAAAGAGTCATAAAAATGCTCTGGGCTGTTACCAGCATCTGGACTGGAAGCTGACTCTTATTTCATTCTACACACTCTGCCCCTACCATACTGATGTATCAATCCTTAAACCCTTTCTATTAAGCCCTACCAGAACAGGATTTGGCCAGAACTGTTTTTTCCTTAATGTTTTCATAGCATGTAGTCTAGATTCAGGACACCATTGTAGCAGATGTTACACAAGCCCAGAAAGGCTGTTGCTAGATCAAAGAGCTCAGTATTGATGTTGAAGACAAGAAACTGATGCAGAAAGATAATCAGGGAAGAAGACAACAAGACAACATGGTTCAGTAGGAGAGACAGAGGTTGCAGTGCAACACTGGCCTGTGGATTTCACCCTTGCCATAACAGCAAGAAAAGAAGTTACTTCATAGCCCACTGGAGGATCATCTTTTCTTCTACTCTGAGCAGATTTTATCCCAGTGTGCCCCCCATACACAGATGGCTTCTTGGGAATGAAGAGGATTCCTAAGGAAAAGTAACCTAGGGCCAAGATTTATAGTCCTCTCCAAAATAATGTGATCAATATGTTTCTGAAATGGTTCCTTTTGTAGAAAAGCTTGTGATAAAAGCTCCCTACTCATTCAGATGATTTTGAGATGATGAAAGATGGCAGTTCTGACATATGTAAGGCAAATTTCCCACTGAGAAGGTTCAGCTCAACTCCTTCTATGTCTATCCAGGGAAGACGACCGTGGAGATCTCTGCTAAAGCTGCTCCATGCCAAATGCAAGATTCCTGATGTATGACTTAAAACGTTGAGGAAGAGGAAGGGACTGTCTGAGGAAATACAAATAAAAATGTATGAGACAGGTGTAGCAGGAAAAACCGTTAGTTCACCTTGGCACACTGCAGAGAAGGACCAAGTCCATCAATGCATACAACAGGTCTGCTGGGGGAAAAAAGGAACGTATGTGCTTGCACAGCCACCTTGACCTGCTGTTCAAATATGCAGTGCACAGACCACTGCTGGCTGCACCAGCCCTCTTACAGGCTCCATTCCTTGTTCATTGGCTTAGCAGAAACAGAAGCATTGTGCAGGCTACTCCCTCTCCAGACACAAAATTCATTAGTGCTTCTTAATTGGAAGAAATACTGCATTTTTATGTACAGATATCTAATATCAAAAGTAATTGCTTTTATAGAATACTCATTTGGAACTGGTTTCCCCTTGAGATGAGGAAATATATTCTAATTACAACAGATAATTCAAGAGGAGATGAACAGATTGATGACTGGAAGGGACAAGAAATAGGAGCTACACAGACCACTGGAGATGAAGATAAAAGATCCTCTGTGAGGCAGGACACTGAGCCCAATCCCATAGATGGTAAGAGAGATGCCAGAGTTTTGTCAGAGGCTTGATATAATCAAAGATCAAGGAGCCCTGCTCCTTAGGGAGAAGCAAGGGACATCTATGTGATGTATTTTTAAACTTAAAATTTTGAGTGACAAAAAGAAAAGCCTACCCCGTACGCATAATTGTAAATGATACATATGTGATTCTGATTTTATTTTTCATTTTAATGATCAAAAATATTATTTGCAGAGGAAGATCAGTTTTGTTTTCTTTAAATAAACAACAGATGTCAAGATTCTTCTAGAAGTTTCAAAATCCCAGATGACTTGTGGTTTGTGCTGGTGAAACACATAAAATGGATTTTTCCTCTTCAGGGCATTGGAGGAAAGCCAGAAAACTCCTCTGGTGATGGCATATATCTGGAGTTGGGAGAGGGGAAGCTGAAATGTTGGTGTAGCAGCCCGCTGATATTAAAAGGAAACAAAATCCAAGTGTTATCAGCTTGGTATCTGGCCCCTGGCAGTTGCCAATACCTGAGGCTTCAGAGAAAATGAAATGCAGATCATAAAGCCCTTGGCCAATGAAGCACTTCACAGCTCCTGGAAGGAAAGTTCCCTTCTGAACCCCACAGGCAGATAACTAAAGCCCCAAAGCATACTATTAGATTACCCTCATTTCTTAACTCAGGTGAAAATAGGGCTTAAAACTACCCAGCGCCCTTTAAAAGCCCAGCCAGTATTGAACTCAGCGGCCTCCTGCAGCAATGAATTTGCTGGTACTGCCACAGTGTCACTGACTCCCATAAAATGGATCACCTGTATCAATATATTAGATTTTCTTTATTTTTTCCAGGGAAACAGAGTGATCACTAAAACAGTAACAGAGCCATTCTAGTGATAGGGAAAGGAGCTTTTTGAAAAGCTGCAAGGTGCAAGAACTGAAACTCTGGGTCTGTTTAATTTGATTCAGGAACAAGCTGCTTCAAATCAAGCTAAAGGGTTTTCATAAATGAGGAAAAGATCTTTTGAAAAACAAGGTGTTTGCTTGTGTGGATCAAAGGTAGGGAAGGGAAGCAGTGAACTGTTGCAGGAAGGGAATTTTGACCCAAGGGCTGAAGGATACAGCCCATAGCTGGAAAGATGCTGTTAGATGCAATGACATTTCCATGCACCACCAGAGCTGACTACACATCTCCAACCATTACAACAGAAAACTTTGGTTTCTGTTGCAGTTCTGGATGAAAAATCCCTACTGGCCTGCTCTCCGACCAGCTCAACTACAGCAGTAAACACCAAAGGGTTAGGTTCCATATAGAATAAATCAACTTTAAATACAAGGAATCTAAAACCACCACATCTAACTTCAGGTCCTATACAGGCTTGTACTACTCTAGACTGATATTAAAGTCTAAACTAACTTAAGGCTATATGGCATCCCACATTGCCAAGCCTGCCAAAGTACCTCCTTTCAGCTCAGGTTTCAGTCAGGCACCCTTGGGACTCTGCTGTCTCAGAGGGATTGTGTTCAAGACTAAGCAAGACCCTTCTCTCCCTGCTCAAGGGTGTTGTGTGAGCTCTCAACAAGGGGCAAACAAGCTCATCTCCTGCAGCATCATTTTGTAATCATACTCCACGTTATTTGCAGACGTTCATACACCTCCCTGCTCATTTACCTAAACAGTCTGCTATTAAACTAATAATCACACAGACAGCTTTCCCAAAAACAAAGTTGCACACAACACTTGCTTTTGGAATGACTGGAAAGCTCATGGCTGTTCAATCCATTTTATGCAGCAGAGGACAACAGTATTAAACCCAGACATAGTAACTGCTGGAACTCACAACCACATCACGCTTCAAAGCAGGATGTCAGTTTTGGTTCACCAAGTCCACCTCTGCAATGCAACAACAATAGAGACAACCTAACACCTACAGACCTGCTGGCTATGTCCACTGTTCTCCCTTCCATGCTCCAAGAGTCACTGTCCAGTGTCTCTGTTGGCCACAAGAGAATCAAATGATGTGGAGAAGTCCCTAGTTTTGCCAGAGCAGTGCTGTTTCTCTACCTGCTGCTTCTCAATCTTATCACCAGGCATTTCCCCTCAAGAACAGATGGCAGAAGAGATCAGCTGCCATTGAGGACATGAGATCTCAGATACTACCATCAGATCATTTTAAGAGAACTGGTTAACTGAAAATCAGTTAACTTGGATATTGGTTTTGACAGCAGACAGAGAGTGCCTTGATTCCTCTGTTCTCCTTTCAGTGTGATACTGTACACTCTTTAAAGCTGGCATACTTTTCATTTGCATCCTTACATAGCAACATTGATGGCTGGCTTCAAAACACACTAATTTCTGTCAGACTGTCTATTTTACATCTGTAGATACATGTTATTTTTCTTCAACTGTGTTTGTGTGCATCTTTTTCAGGCACATCTTTGACACCTCTCAGAAGTTTGGCTTGGAAATTTGATTTCAGATAGAACTTACATCTCTGCTTTTCCATCGTGTTCCTTCCTTGTCTTTATCTTCATATCTCATGTCAACATGCACTACAGCTGTGCCTTGCCTGTCAATGCCAGGCTGCAGTGCCTTCTTCCACTAACCTCTTACTATATGTACGATTTAATTTTCTACCAGCAAGACAAGTCAGTTCAAAACCAAACAAAGAACACACTTTAAACAGCAAAAACACAGCCCAGTATCAAGCTCGGAATCAAAATGCTTAAAAATCAACAATTTATGGCAGTTTTGAAGCTATAACAGATAAAGAAATTTACTATGCTGAGTCCTCCTAATTGGTGAGATAAATTGGCAGCCACATCTATAGCAGAATCCATTACAGGATGTGCACAAATAAGGTCTGATTCTCTCCTGCTCACAGAGAAGCAGAAAGAGTACACGGTGCTGAGAATCGTACCTGAAATGCCTTGCTATTGTTTAAGGAAATGCTGAGCCTGGATTTGGTTTTGGCTCTTGAGGGGAAAGTGTTTGCTTTAGAAAAGAAAACCTACTTCGAAATGAAAGACACAATGTTGCATGGATACCTTATAAAATACAATTAATCAGGGATTTATCAGGAACAAATAAAAAGAATTAGGTATCATATTCTCCAGAGAAAGTAAATCAAAGGATGAGACAGTTTTGCAAAAGAGAGGAGAAATGAAGATAAATAGCAATTGTCAATAAATTTGAGAAAATAAAGATGTAATGTTAGGGAAAAAATATTGGCACAATGTTTTATTTAAAAGCAGTAATAAAAACATTGCTTGCTTTGATTTCTGCCTGTTCTAGTTTATTGTTGATATAAAGATAAATTGACTTAGACTTCCAGGAGTGGGAAAGCTATGATCCACTGTTACAGGCACTTTAAACCCCCACGCTGCTATAACACCTGATTCATTATTAACAAGATTGGCTTCATTGCATGTTGGTATTTTTACGAATTGACTGTGACCTATGGGTAGCTTAGGCCCTGACAAACTCACTGCAAGACACAGTGGCAGGGTGCATTTGGTAACAACACGCTACTTTGATCCACCTACACAGCCTCTTTAAAGCTATCACATACAGCACATCACGTACAAAGGTAATGGCCAAGTTTTTGATTGTGGATCAGACTTACCCAATTTACCTTCCTAATATCACTGACTACAACAGCGCTTAGCTGGTTTCCACCAAAGCAATGAAAATCCAAGTTTTTTCAGAGACCCATTTTTTTTTTTCAAGCATTCCTTTGCTTTACGCAGAAGTTAAATAAACGAATGAATGCTTCTGTCCCCTGATGTGCGTCAGGTTTGTACTTATGACTACATTAAGGGATGCTAAATTACAGAGCAGAGAGAAATGAAGACAGTGATAGAAAGTGTCTTTATACAGGAGAAGAAGATCCTTCAGTGAAGAGACAGGTACACATCAGAATCTGAATTTCAGAAAACTGAGGTCTGAGTTTACAGCGTGGACTCATCACTCCTCAAGGACACAAAGCAGACGAGCAATCCCGTCACGCTTAAGCTTCAGGTCAGACCTACATTTCCTATAATCAGATAGAGCTTTCTAGCACCAAATGGTCCCAGAGGAAACCCGCTGTGCTGTGAGAGGTATCTGATGGGATGAGCAGCAGGACATGCTCCATGCTGCCTAGCAAAGAGCAAGATCATTTCTCTGTTCCTCATGTAATTTAATTATGCAGTTGCTACTGAAAGGCAATGAGACAAGCTAGTAGGACCTAAGTCTGCCATTTTTGGGAGCTGAAAATAAAGGAACCTTTCCTACAGTACAGGGGTAGTGTCAGGGAAAACTCATGCTGCTATAGTTAGTAATTGAAGTGAGTAGAAAAGCAGAGAAAAGATGCTTTTGTCAACATACTGGCAATTAACGGAGCAAACAGAGGAATCCAATGTGAAGATCTGATCTTGTTCCTTTAAAAGCCAAGAACTTTATTTTCATGCCTGTGTTCAAGTGAGTAAAAATTCCATTTGTCACCAATTTGATTTTTAGGCTGGTTTGCTGAGAAAAGAAGAATTCTTGAGATCACGCTGCCTGCATTCGTCTATCAGTTTGCTTCCCTCACTCATACCCTCCTCTCACCTCTGCTCGTTCGACTTTGAGGTCTGTGTCTAATTTCAGCCAAGGGTTGGCAGGCAGTCAGAGGTCTCCCAAAATTACATTTCTGCCAATGTCACAGAAGTCGAGATCTGGGAAGAAAGTTGCATTAAAATATTCCTACTGAGCAAAGGGGCTCAATGACAGACCAAATACAACAGACCTGCTGGAGCTATCAGAGAGCACCCAAGAATTCACCTTTAGGATACCAACCCACAAGAAAGTCAGCTTTTTTGCTTTCGCTGCTCAAGGAGCTAAACACTTCTTTTTAGCGTTAATTGTGGTAATTACTTGATGTCTATGTCTGTTGGATATCTGGATGTTATTTATATCATTGATTAACAATATCATAAGGTAATATCAGTCATTTATAACAGTAAGATGCTGCACAGACTAGTCTGGACTTGGATCAGTTAAACAGAGAACACACATAAGGGGAGGAGATGAAAAGAGCAGAGAGATGAGCTTGTACAACTGGAGAGCAAATGAAAGGCACACCTGGAAATGAAGCCCAGGTCTTGTATTTCACCAGGTTTAAATATCTTCTCTAAACCTGGCACTTACGCTGCTCCTTTTGCCCCCAGTTCCTGTGAGCTTACACACTGATTCTTGTCAGATGTTAGCAGCAATGATGGGCAAAGGTTAAGTGATAAAGCAACGTGCTTTTTGGTCACAGATTAGGGGATTCCTAATGAAATAATGAAGTACATCTGCAATCCTATTTAAAACTACTTTACCCATAAAGATATCACATTAAAGAAAATTCACATGGAATTGCCTGACTCACTAAATTAGCACCTCTTCTCTTCAGAAGGGAGACACTGAGGTGAGGCACCACAGCAACAGGACACAGCACTCCATGCAACCTGCCTGCTTCCCCTGGCCTTTATTAAAAACTTAATCCTTCTGATTGGTAATACTAGGGGTGCTTTTCTCTCCCTACCTTTGAAAGGAAAAGAAATTAAAGCATGATCCCAAATCCAAGCGGCATCAGCAGTAGAGTATCAAACAAAACCTTTCTGTTTGGTTTTTTTTTTTTTTTT
>NDXB01004868.1:15142-84726 GCA_002631895.1 Agapornis roseicollis | reverse complement strand
GGCCAGGTTGGACAGAGCCTTGGGTGTCATGGTTTAGTGTGGGGTGTCCCTGCTTATGTCAGGAGGGTTGGAACTAGATTATCTTAAGGTCCTTTCCCACCCTAACTATTCTATGATTCTATGATCTTGGTATACTGGCATCTGTTACCAACAGCAAAGCTGCAATAGGCTTTTTCTTAAACTTACTGTTCTCCTAATTTGAGTTGGAGAAGTTCTGATGTAGTCTCATCTGTCAGTAGACCACTTATCTATCATTTGTATTAATTACAAAATGCTGCTATGGCTTATTCCTTTCAAAATCACATTGGGCATCCATGTTTAATTCAAAGGAATAGGAATAAAATATGTGTTTGCATATGTAGTCCATGGAAAAAAGTGACTATGATTGTTACTCTGGTGTTTTCCTTAGAGAGGCATTTATGAACTAGAAGCTGTTTAAGGCAATTAATTAGGTTGGTTAAAATGAAGAATAGACTTTTTAATGAAAAGAGACAGCCCTTATCTTTGGCTTCCGTCTGGTGAAATAAAACCTCTTGTTAAGAAGTTTGGTTATGGATGAGCCCAGAAAGCTCAGAAAGCATCTGCTTGAAATCACTTTTCTAGTAGACAAACAGTTGTATGTCATATAAAATGCACATAGGAGGGACACAGTGGCAGAAATAGGACTGTTATCTTTGTAAGTACAACCCTTTTCATACCCTCCTATGATGACAAATCTATATGTGAATATTCAAAACTATATATATTTCAGTAAAAATTGCTGTCATCATACTTCTGACCAATCTGGCTGAACTCAACAAAGGTTTTAATGCAGAAACAGTATAAAGAAAAGACTATGCTGAAGAAGCCAACAAGGCTTCTTAAGGGGTAAACTGATCTGTTGTAGCTCCATTAATTTCAGAAGAGTTGTTCTTCATTCTTAAGAGTTGTTAGGAAAGGACAACTGAACCAGTGAAATGAATTCCACAAACAATGTGACTGCCATCGTGTGCTTTCCTAAAACTATGAACTAAGATCCCCATGAGAGATCATTTTGTTTAACAGACAGCTAGTAGTGTTTCATTTGTAAAGATGTGGTCCACAACGACTTCTCTTCAGAGATGATAGAATCATCAAATCATTGAAGTTGGTAAAGTCTTTTGAGATCATTGAATCTAACCATAAGCCTAACACTGTCAAGTCCACCAGTAAACCATGTCCCTAAGCACCCAGGGATGGTGACTCAACCGCTTCACTGGGAAGCCTGTTCCAATGCCTGATCACCCTTTCGGTGAAGAAATATTTTCTAATACACAGTCTGAACCTCCCCTGGCACAACTTGAGGCAATTTCCTCTCATCCTAAATGTCAGCAGGTGAGCCTAAAGTGCCCACATTTTCAAGTTATTTTAAATATAGTGTTCACTAATAACAAGACCACAGTCCTGTTCCTTTAATGAACAACAGAAAATGCCCAAGGGATTGTACTGTAATTCCAATTGCCTATTAAAATCTATGTGAATTAGTCGCTTGTTGCAGTGCTATCAGATCAGTAAGTTGAAGTAGTGAGTACAGAAGCTCCTGTTCTGCACTGAGTGCACTGCAAGGCTGTATTTTGGACTAGTCTGTTAGACCTATCTAGACCTAATGTCTCTTTATGTGCATGGATTGAAGGGCCATCAGTAGTTCAGATGCAAATGCCCCCAGGTCATCAGGAATATTGCCAATGACTTAAGCAGCAGGAAAAGGATTTGATTTATCACCCTTGTTTTCTGGTCACACCCCCATCTGTAACAAAAAGATGTACCTATCTTTCCAGCACTGTTTGTGACATCCTTCTGAGAAACTACTGTACACAAAAGAAGCAGAATGTTTGTTTGTATGGTGCAATTTGACTTTCCAGATTCGCCTTAGAACGGACAGAGTTTGTGGCTCAGAGCCAAAACCAAGACATACAGCACTCTTGTGGATTGCAGAGATAGGCTTTGTGCAAGGGTAACTGGCTGAAATTTGGAACCAGCCTATTTACGATCCTGTTCGAGAAAAATCACAATAATTTTCTGACTAATCCTCAGGGAAATAGACTTTTGAAAAACAGAACAACAACAAGAATCATCAGACAGCATGGGATACTAAGCATGCGTCATCAAATATGTCATACGTATTTCTGTTATCTTTCTAGGTAGGGCTTCCCAGACTTGAGAATGTGACTATATTAAAAATAATAATAATAAAACCCCAGTGGTTTTCTGTTGTGTTCCTGGGAAATTTTTCCTTTCAGTCAGTAGCAGATCTGAGGATCCCTTTGTGCAGTTCCCACATCCAGTGGCCAAATTCTTGCAAGAAGCTATAGTCCAGCTAAAGACCCTAACTAATGGCTCCTTAAAGGACAGAGGTTCCTATTATATTTGATGGATTTAGGATCATATCATTCATAGTGATTCTACTCCACTGTGCCAGTGTCCTGTCATCAAGAGATACATCACTGTTGTGGAGCCATTCAAATATTCCAGCGAGTATTAAAACTCAGCCATGGTTTGATTTTGTTATTCCTGTTCTGCTTTGGGAAAAGGCTGAAATGTCCACTGATGACATATTTACAATCAACAAAGCATCTATCAAACAAAACTTGCTTGTGAAACAAGGAACAAACACCTTTTATCCATGAGACTTTCTCTTACATTTTAAAGTGCCTACACTAATCCTAATAAGTGTAGCAAACGTATTTTTCCTACAGGAAAGTACATTTTTTGTACCCTGATTTTGCTCCTTTACAATTCTGTGCATGCCACTATAAATCAGACAGGTTTCAGACTGAAAACTTAACAGGCCTGTTAAGCATATATAGCACAATAAACACTACAAAGTGCTTAGAGCTTCAGAATCTACTAATTGGTATCTTTTATCAAAAGTATGCTCTGCATGTCGAAGAGAACAATATTCTTTCTAAAGTCTTGTGAAAATACAGACCTACATTTAAAAAAAGGCCACTGATTTGGAGTTTGAGGCATTTTTAAAGGGATCTGCTGATCAGAAATGACTCACTGCTTCATCTCTGAGCATTCTCATGGTGGACATCAAAATTCTTTAATTGATTAGCAAAAGTACTCAAAATGATGAGTTGCTTATAGAATGGCAGGTATGAATACTGTTGTCTTTCAAGAGATCAAACTTCTAGTCGAAGAAACAGAATAGGCAAGTAAACTGAAGTGTGAATTGATGATAATCAATATGAGTGTTTTTCCTGGTATTATTTACTTGACCGAATTACTGGTAAAAAATACGAATTGGTTGTTTTACGATCGTAGCCTATCACTTCCATAGGCATTAGCACCCAGAGGGTTGAGATACATATCAGTGGACATTCATATGGACCTGAGACCTGTGCAGTGTGATCAAAAGAAGAAAGGACCTTAATTCCTGTGAGGCCAAAGACACTTTGGGTATCATGCTGCCCAGCATTGGACTAATATGCGCTAAGTCTGATATCCAAGCTAAAGAAAAAAAGAAACAATAGAGTTGCAAAGAGAGAAGGTATAACAAATATTGACAATTTACAATCAATAGTTCAATGGCTAGGACAATATATAGGATGCTAGAAATGCCATTCTCAGTTGGAAATGGTTGATACTTGTGTGATGTTAACTTTACTAGTTAAAGCAATGACTCACTGAGATTTTAATGTAGGATATGATTTTTCTATTATGGTGTGTGGTTGTTGGTTTTTCACTTGCAGGCAGGTCAGTTGTGTCAGTATACCTAGCTCCAGCAGACTGTACACTTTTGAAGCAGCAGCATTTCTCCTTTTACCTCTTATGACACCTGCATTTTGGATCTTGCACAATACCCAGATTGTTGGCTGCAGTGTGGGTGTGGGGAACATTTGGCCCAGCAGCAATCTCTTACAAAAAAGTCCTGAGAGCTAGATTTTTTCCTTTCTTTCTTCTTCCATCTAATTCCCCTCTTCCCTTTAAATTGCAGGAGGTTTTTATTGCCATGACACACTATATAATGTCTAAATAGTACATAAAAGAGACAGACACCTCTCTGGATAAGAACTTTGCAATAGGAAACCTATCAGCTATCTTCCCTTCTTCTATTACTGTTAACAAGATGCCTCAATTAGTAAAGGGAAATGTTTGGTAACTGTTTCTGTAAGCAAAGAAAGGAACAAATCCTGATGAGTCTTTGCTAATGTGTAAACTGTGTTCAGTTCACTTGACTTCCTATCAAAGCGTTTTTTACATCTCTTTCAATTTCTTAATTTATCTGCTTCCAAATTCAGTTCTTGTTTGTTGTGTCACACTGAATTCAGATTCCCATCTTCAGACAAGCAGCATAGGGTGGCATCTGTGAGGAGTCCATACAGTCTTATACTTAGTAAGCCTGCATGCTTGGCTTCAGAGGGGAGCTGGAAAATGACTGACATGTTCATGTCTTGCCCCAGAGTAGGAGCAGATCTGTGGGAAATTTTCAGTAAAGTGTATTTTTGCAGACAGGTGGCAAATAATTCTGAGATCTTAATCACTGCCATTGTGAAAATAGTGATCTAGAAAGTACCATTTAAATCAAGTTTAAAGTAAGTATTTTATCAACTGACTTCATTGTAAATCTGAGTAGTCTGCCTCTGAAAAGCAAGAATCCTACTTTCTGCTGACTTCAGAAGTTTATTGTATGTAAAACTCCAAAGTCTGCAAAAATAAGAGCAGAGAGACCCAAAATAAAGAATGCTTTGCAAATGTGGATTTAGCCCTCAACCCAAGATGAGCTATGTGTCTCTAGATTTCAGTGAAGAAGGGTTTATTTTTGGTCTAAAATAGAAAAAGAGGTGTTTTAATGCCTTTTTTTTAAATGGCATTATATACGGAAGCTCACATTCTTGACAGTTATATTTTGGGTAGTATAACCATATGCAGTACAACAGGACTATGCTAAAATGTCTGGATTGCTCCAAAATGCAATGTGACCATGCAGTGGAAAGTAGTGCTACTTCAACCACAAATCTAGTCGTCATGTCTTGCTGCTGTAGCAAACATAGCCCCCAATAAACAAGTACACAAAAGGAGAGGGAACTGAATATGAAGGAGGCAGGAGGATAAAGTGAAAGGCGAAGTGAAGTCCATCCTTTTTGTGGTTCCGTATGTTACACTCTCACTCTCTAGGGCAATGGGAGATTCTCTGAAGCAACGTGCCTTTCAGTTAGTTGTTTGTCTTTTGCTCTCCATCATCTAGAACTGACTGTAGATGTTTGGTATAACCCTATGTGACTTTTGTCTCTCCCTCTTCTCCCAGTAAAACTGAATAAACAGGAATAAGTTTGCAAAGCCTCTAGAATAAACAGTAAATTTAAATGAGGACATTCAGATTTGGTACAGTTTTATAAACATTTCTACTTAGTGTATTTACCCCTTGGCCTTGTCCGTAGAAGAATTCCATCAATATTACTAAGGTTTGATCTGTAAGAGTAATTCAGCTGCTATAGGTGTGCTTTGGGATTTTTAATGGGTTTCTTTCTCAATCAATGTCTTTTCTGGCTTTCTACACAGTTATCCTTCTTCTGTTTGCAAAATAAGGTTTTGAACCAAATTCTGTCATTCTTATCAATGCATTATAGTGCCGTGCCCATTGGTTTAAGACACTGTAAACAGCCAGGTGTTTAGCAAAAGCTGTTATAGGCCAGTCTGACCTTTGACACATCACTGGCTTTCTACTCACTGACTGCAAAGCCCCATCTTTGGCAGCGTTAGCTTTCCATTTAGAATGCTTTTTGTTCAAAGCACTTTGATTTGCATTAAGGTTGCATTAACCTTGGTTTATGCTATTTAAAAATATTACGCCACGTTCACTAATTTCATATTAAAAAAAAAAAAAAGTGGACCACCTTTATTTTGTGACATTGCAAATATCTCCTTGTATTATCAAGACTTCAAAATGGTGCGTCACAAAGTTTGTGAGAAGTTATAAGAGAAAGAAAAGAAAGGGGAAAAAGTCTCTCTGATGGTAGAAATCAAATTTCAGGTCAAAATCAAACTTCAGTTGATAAAAACATTCAAACAGTCACAGTTTGGAATACAAGCTACTGGTATGAGTGTGTGAGGAAGAGGTATACAATTGTGGTGAAGAAAAAGGGTTGCTCTCTTTCATTCATTCTGCCCCCTAATTCCCTTTGTCCTAGTTTACTTAGCTTTTCTAAGCATTTCCCCTCATTATTGTTTCAGTATTGAAAGCAGCATGATATAAAAGCTTGCCCCAGCTGAAAAGATACCTGTATGTACACAGTGTACAGTGCAAGCCTACTGTGTTACTGCTAGAGCAGAAAGAAGGCTTCCTCTTTCTGCTAGACCTAATCTGAGTTCTCATGATATGCCCTGCCAGACAATCCCGAAGATGTTCAGACTTCATCATCTAGAAAAAGTTGCAGCTCTTCTGCAATAGTCTCAGAAAGCCCCCAACCCTGAAACCAAATATTTTGTGTACTGTGCTTGATCTTGATCAATTCCCTCTTTGTAGATGGGCTTGCACAGATTTACGATGTCTCTAATTCAATACTGGACAACCTGCGACCTCTTTTGGTCAATGAACAAAATGAGCAAAAGGACAAAAGGCTGAAAAGCTTTGGTGCAGTCACTCGTCAGAACATTAAGCAAGGCTTGATCTCTCTTCCAACACATCCTTCATTTAATTTCCCGAGGAAGAGTCTTTATCTACTCTTAACACCATATTCTTCACACCTGAAATCAGGTATTTTTCACTCTGCTATGTATGGTGTCCCTTTCGAGATGGCATCCAAAAGGTATCATTACTGCATAAAAGACAGAAAACAATTTTTTTTTTAATTATCTAAAAAGACCTGTTTTGTAAAAAGTGCAGTTTTCAAGATTTGCAACATCATGGCCAGTACCTGGAGCAATAATGTATGTACTCTACTCTTCCACTTGAACTTAGGCACATGAAAACCGATGAATTGCTAGGAGGTGAGTGTCAGTGTTAATGATGAAGGGGTTGAAAACAGAGCAGTCTGGCTTTTATCATTCCCATGGCAGAATATATTTGGATAAACCAGTATCTGCGAGCATTACTGGTTCATGTGCCTATGGCTGAACTACCATATATATGCATATATATACACCTCATCCTCCCCTTCTGCATCACCTTGCAGGAGAGCTTTGGAAGGGATGGTCACAAACTTTGGCATTTACCAGTTCAGAATTTCTCTATTTAGGTTAAGCCAAGTTTACAGGGGGATTGAAATGACAGAGGGGAGATTTAGGTTAGATAGAAGGAAGAAGTTGTTCTCTGTGAGGGTGCAAAGGCACTGGCACAGGATGCCCAGAGAAGCTGTGGCTGCCCCATCCCTTGCAGTGTTCAAGGCCAGCTTGGATGGGACTTGGAGCAACCTGATCTAGTGAAAGGTGTCCCTTTGAAATAAGCCTAGCAGAAATAAGCCTAGCAGAACAAGGGTGGAATTTGCAGTGGCTACAAACAGAATACCAACATATTGATTGTGTTGTAGGGTTTCACTGTTGGGCTTTTATTTGTGGGGGGTGGGTTGTTTTATTCTTCTAGATTTAAGAGGCTGTTGGCACTGGAAACTTACGGATAGAAGGAAAAGTTTTAACAGTTCAGAAAACACTTTAAAAAGATAAGGGCACACATCCACAATGCTGGGGCATGACACTGGGCTGAGCCCTGTGCCAGAGAGCAACATCTGTGCAGATATGGATGTGTGCGTATACCTTCCCCCCCCCATCTTCCTAGGGGGGCTGGAAGTGGATGATCTTAAGATCCTTTCCAACTCAAACCATTCTATGATTCTACGATGATTCCTAGGAAATGCAGCTGTCACGGGAGCTGTGAGCCGGTCCCAAGGGATGCCCTGAACCTGAGTGTATGTGTATATGTGTGTGTAAGCAAAAGCCTAAAAAAGGGCACTGTCCGCGGACTTTGCTGTGCGTCCGGTGCCACGGGAACACGGACACATACACACAGCACTTTATGTGGGAACAAAAGGCACACAGCGTGCCCCCCTCCACAGCCGTGCCCCTGTTACAGCTGACTTCTAAGAAGTGCCCATAACCCCCGGCACCGCCGCGCCCACGGCCCGCACCGCCCTCCCGCGACCGAAACCTGGATTCGCTGTGCCCCGCCGCTCCCCGCCGCGCCGCGCCGCTCCTTATCCATGGCGCGGGGCGGGCCGGCGGCCGCGGCGCTATATAGGGCGGGCCGGGCGGGAGCGGTGGGGCACGGCAGGCGGGAAGAGAATAAACGGACGGGGATCGCGCTCTCTTAACTCATTTTTTCCCCTCCTCTCTCTATTTTTCATCCCCTTTTTCTCCTTTTTTCTCTGAAGCGGTTTTTTTTTTGGACCAAGTTTTCTTCAGACCGTCTNGAAGAGAATAAACGGACGGGGATCGCGCTCTCTTAACTCATTTTTTCCCCTCCTCTCTCTATTTTTCATCCCCTTTTTCTCCTTTTTTCTCTGAAGCGGTTTTTTTTTTGGACCAAGTTTTCTTCAGACCGTCTGGTTTTGTTTTGGTTTTTTTTTTTGTACTTTTTTTTTTTGTGTGGAAAACCAATAATTTAGTGCCGGTGACTGAGGCGCTCTGCACGGAGGAGGAGGGGGGGAAGAAAGGGAAAGTTGTCTTTGTGGCCAGCGGGCTCTGACTACCTCTATGTGACTAAGGGCAGGCGGCTGAAGAGAGAGGGGCCGGCAGTGCAGAGTGTGTGCGAGCGGTCCCCGTGCCCGCAGCCCCGTCGGTGGGCGCTGCTCCGCAGCCGGCCGCGCCCCGGCTCTGCCCGTCCTGCTCCCGGCCCGGGGGTGCGCGCCTCCCGGCGGGCCGCCCCCCTTCCTCCTCCTCCTCTGCCGGTTGCCATGGTGCCGCGGCCCGGCGTGCTGTGGGCAGTGGCGGCGGCGGCGCTGGCGCTGCTGGTCCGGCGGGCGGCGGCGGCGCTGGCGGGGCCGGTGGTGCGCTGCGAGCCCTGCGACGCGCGGGCGCTGCAGCAGTGCAAGCCCCTGCAGCCCGACTGCGCCGAGCGGGTGCGGGAGCCGGGCTGCGGCTGCTGCCTCACTTGCGCGCTGCGAATCGGGCAGTCCTGTGGCATCTACACCGAGCGCTGCGGCGCCGGACTCAGCTGCCAGCCGCGGCGGGACGAGGCGCGGCCGCTGCAGGCGCTGCTGGAGGGACGTGGGCTCTGCACCAACGCCACGGCGGGCGGCAAGCTGCGAGCCTTCCTCCTGCCGGGGCCGCATGCTGCAGGTAAGGGGGCCGCGGCTCGGCGCAGAGGGGCGAAGAGACTGCAAGCGTGCGAGTCCTTGCGCTCTTATTTATTTATTTTCTCTAAGTAAGTTGTACGCCGCGGTGGGGGAGGCGCGGGCGCTGCAGGGCTGCTTGTCCCTTTACAGCTCGCCTTTCCTCCCTTTACATCTTGCCGGGGGCTCCTCGGGCAACCACATAGCCGAGGCTGGGATCGTTTAGGAGGAGAGCTGCTTTTGCAGAAGGAAAGGAAGATTTACTTCTATACCTTATTTCTGTAGATATCTGTTTTCTTCAACACTGATGCGCCTCGCAAAAGAGGCAGAGTTGCTCTTTAATTAAATAACCCCGGGGGGTGTGTGTAGGGATGGCTCTTTCGGGTGCGTGGGGCTGCCGGGATGAAGAAGGGGTGAAATCCTTGCCGTTTGGCCCCAGTGTTCCTGGAAAGAAGGTGCGAGAAAGCTGGATTGAGTAGGCTAAATCTGCGCTGCAGCGCGGCTAGGTCAGGGGAACGCTAAGCACAGGGAGAAAAAGAAGGAAAAAGTGGGGGTAGGGTATTAAATACTCCTCTGGCCCGGGAAGGTGGTTATTCAGAGCAAAGCATTTGCACAGCGGTGTTTAAGAGGACGTTGGGTTTTTTTGCCTGCATTGCAAATAAATCTTTGGTCGAATGAAGCTTTCCCGTAGCTCTTACATGTCTTGTAAACGAGACGTTCACAGAGCAGGTTTTGTTTTGTTTGAAGAGCAGGAGACGGCTGGAAAATGTTCTGTTAGGGTGCACATTTGGAAACTTAAGACGGGGAAACTTGGGATTGGGATCAAGCAAGCCCAAACTCTCTGCGCAAACATTTCATTAAAATGTTTGCTAACCAACAGCAAGTATGTTAACATTTGTTTAATAGAAAAGTGTGTCAAAAGGCTTTCCACTGTTTGCATTTTTAAAAAGCCAGGAGTTGCTCTGCTAGGTTGCAGACTCTTTGGCTGGCCTCTCCATAGCTGAGGAAGTGGCACCAGTGCTCCAGTTAACTGGCTGCTATGAAAGCAGGAGATGCCTTATTATAATTATTTATGTGCTGCTCCCAAGCTGTGACAATTTGAATGAGACTTCAGAGGTACTCACTGAAGTTTTAAACCTCATTGGAACATGGAGCAGCTTCCTTCATCGAATGAACTTGGCTCTGCATGGTCATCCTTCGCATGGATTGGAAAGGAGGGGAGTGCCCTCCATACTTTAGAGCTGGTGCTGTTTAATGGAGGGGCAGTGCTTTTTAACAGTGACTGTTAAGGAAGGGGAAGACAGAGTTGCACTTTGCTGAAAACCTTTCTATTTTCAGCCTCAACAGTCCAGATGCTGAGTTCCTGTTTCTGAATTCTTGGCTAGAGGGAGAACTCTGATTTTGAAATCAATAGGAGCTTTGATTCCTTAAAAAGTGCCGAGTAGGACCTTTAGAGTTCACAGCCAAGGAGTGAAGGTGGCAAATCTGGGGTGCACGAAGAAAGACGTTAGCTGAACCAATGCGATCCGTAGTGCCCTCCTCTGCATGGGGACTGTTCCACTCTTAGCTCTGAATCAAACACTCCCTGGTATGCACCCTCCCGGAGCAGGATCAAGGCCAAGTTGGATGGGGATTGGAGCAACCTGGTCTAGTGGAAGATATCCCTGCCAATGGCAGGGGGCTGGAACCAGATGAGCTCTAAGGTCCTTTCTAACCCAAATCATCCCATGATCTCCCTTACAAATGGCTAGGTCCTGCATCACAAGCTACCTAGCTTATAGAAATGGTGAGAAACCAGTGCAGGATGGTGTACGTTACAATACCTTCTTCACAGCAACTGTTACCAGTTCATTTCAGTATGGGCATGAAAGCATTAAGTACCAGTGTGTATGTACAACTGCTCTGATCTGCTCTTTAAAAAGAGAGCAAGTAAGTCTCATAGCAGTTGTGTTTCTCTTATGAGGCTGCAAAGCTAACACAGCACCAGGTCTTGTGAAACTAAGTTAATATGCTTTGCAGTTTAAAATGTGGCATTACAACTGTTGCAAGTTGAAATGTAAGAAGTGCTGATGAAATGTGATGGTCTATCTAAACTGAAATGACCAGCCTGGTAATTACTTAGTGCACACTAAGAATATTTCGTACTTATTTTTGGAAGAGGAGGCAAACTATTGAACCGGACTAATGGCAGAAAACCTAATAGGCATAATATTTATATTTAGGAGATCCAGGTTTATAACATTTTATTGTGCCATTTCTTGCAGAATTCATTGAGTATGTGAGGGGAAAAAAAATACCACTGTTTAAAAACAGGACATTAAACCACCAAAAATATGTTCAAATACCACTGAGAGTCTGAGTTAAACCCACAAAAGCCAGGAAATTTAGACTTAAGACTTAAACTTCCTTAATCCATTTGCAGTGGGAGTTGGATTTTCCTGGTCAATTATGTCCATTGCCAGCCGTGGCTACACTAAAACCACCAGCACCAAGATGTTAACTCAGATCCTTTCTCCTCCTTGTGTTCCTGTGTGTTGGCACTGCCACTGTACTGCCTATGTTAAAAAATTTAGGGTCAGTGGGCTGTGTGAACATGGGCTTTCAGGTTTAGTACTGAATTTCTCAGCTTCTGTGGTTTTTCAGTGAGCCATCAAGTCTAATTTTAAGGAACATCCAGATTTCCAGGATGTTCCTTGCGCATCAGTTATCATTGTACATTCCCAACATTATTTCCTTAATGAAGGCAAAAAAAAAAAAAAGTTGCTGGCAGCCAAGGCAGCAGCTAGTGGGACTTAGCTACTTAGCTGGTAGGAATATCCAAACTTGGAAAACTCCCAGCCAGTTACAGTTACACTGCAGGAGTCTCCTATGAGGGAGGAATGCAGTGTAGACAAATACCTCAGAAGGTACAGGAACACTGGGGTTATGCAGTATTTGGGGGGGGGGGGAAATGTGCTTTTCCTGTGTTTTTGTGGATGGTAGTTTAAAGAGAAAATATTTTTGAAGCTCATGATGAAAGGAGATGCTTGTCCTTTGACACCATTACAGAATGAATGGCAATTTTTTTGCCCATTACCTTTAAAATGTATATTATGCACCTAGATATGTTTCTGATTTCAACAGCAGAAGAACTAAAAAGGGTTGGGTTTTTTTTCCCTCCTTCCCTGTTCTGTAAGTTCAATGAATTTAAGAATGAAAAAGTGTTCAGGGAGCAAGGGCATGCTTCAGTTAGAAAAGCCATTGCTTTGGCAGCAAGGCCGCTGATGTATGTAGAACACCAAATTGGTCATCTTTTTGCATATCCATATTTTATAAAGGGAAATGAAGCACGTAGACTAATCTAGTGGCTTATTACCCTTCCTGATGCTGCTGGCAGTTGATTAATGCTTTTTTCTTCATTTCTTTCCTCTCAAAGGAAATTCCAGTGATTCAGAAGAAGATGAAGACCGGAGTACCAGCAGCTTAGAAAATCAGGCCATCCCAAACACTCACAGGGTGCCAGATTCCAAATTGCATCCACCACACATCAAAATAGATATCATCAGGAAAGTGCAAGCCAAAAACACACAGCGCTATAAAGTGGAATATGATTCACAGAGTACGGACACACTGAATTTCTCTTCTGAATCCAAACAAGAGACTGAATACGTAAGTACATCTTGTAAATGGAAAGGCATTGTGCAGAATGTGAGTGTGTGCAAGCAAGTATACACATGTTCTGCACATGACAAGATAGATAAATAAACTGAATAACTAAATGGTGGTAACTGTAGTAGCCATTTAGGGCATTCTGGCTGCTTAACTGGTAAAACTGTCAGATTGGCAAGTGCAGGCAGTCAGCAGACCGAGCAGATCACATTCAGAAAAGAGGCCTAATGCAATGGTACTTATATTGATACAAGTCTGACTTTCACTAAATCATTTCTTAGAGACTAAAAGTTCTTGTTCTCCCCTGTAATTATCACACATTTGTGTGAGGGGACTTGGGGCAGGTTTAGTATTGTCATAATTGAAATTGGTTGTAAACAGCATTATTGGGTTGCAGTAATAGAAAAAAGATGTTTCACATTCAGTGTAGTGGCACTGTATTCACACTCCATGGAGCAGGTCAAAGGAGATAAACTTGGGCTGTGTTGAGGACTAGGATATTGACTTTGTCATTGTTTGTATGTGCTGAACATCACCTTCACTTGCAGTCATCATTTAGTGCCAGTGCCTAAATGCAAAGGTTCATTGGCACATGAGCTGCTATTACTTTCTACTGACTGTGCCCAGTGGATTTGCAGGGCAGCTGGAGTTTTTTGAATCTGAGGGAAGAATAATTCCTCTTTCTGGACATCCTGGCTGATAATCCTGTGGTTATCCTTGTGCCTGTGCCAGATGGCCTAAAAAATGTGTCCGGGAAATACTTTGGTGTTTCATCAAGACAGTTGTGGTTAAACCAGATGTGGATTCCCATCTGCTAAAGAAGGTTTTGAAACCTGTATGAGGTGGAAAGATGTATCTGAAAAGAGCAGCCTCCAAGTTAACACAGCAAGGGTGGTGAAGCTGCGTATTCAGTTTGTCACTGTTGCCCAGCTGTCTAGTAAAAACACTCAAGTATCCGCCTAACAGGGTATCCTCTCCCCCAGGACATGAAGTAAACTGCCTACAGTAAAAGAATGAACTTTGGTAGCTCTCAGGAAATAGGATCCTGGTGTTAGCTAGGATGAACATTTCACTTGTGTGGTAGCTGGGCCCCATGAGCAAAGGCACCCTGGCTTACCGAGGCTGCTGGTGTCTGTAAGAACCAGAAATAAGTCCATCGAGGACAGGTGCCTTTGTCAGCAAATGCCCTTCTAGCTGTGTCTGCATGTTAGCTTTTGATACTGATCTCTCTGACTTTGGAAGCCTGCTTCAAAATACTAATTAAAAAAGGACTGTTGATCTTTTTGTAGGCCTGACTCTGTACCAAATTTCTGAACGTCTGTGATTTGCAGTCAGTGTGTCTGAACAGTTTTGGGGTTTTTCTAAGGAACTGCCCACTAGAGCAGATTTTAAAGTGTATGTTCAGAGCTTGTGAGATGGATACTGAAACAGAACATGAAAGCAGCAAGGAAGGTTTCTGTTAATGAAAGAAAATCAATTTTAAACTCCAGTAGAACCGTGGAGTCTCTATGCTTTCAGACACTAAAGGCACTTTATATGAGCAAGCTATTAATATTACCACTTGAAAGTACAAGTGTCATTACTTCACTAATTAAAAATTGCACCAAATGAGTCTCTGTGTTGATACAGCAATTTACATGTTTTAAACCCGTGCAACCATGCAAAGGAGCTTTTTTGGGTCTCTCCTGAAGAAACAAGCTGGTGGGCCAAGTCAGTAATGTGCCCAGACAGGAGTGTAGCTAAGCACAGAGTTTGCAGGTTGTGTCTCTTGAATCCTGATCCCACTGCTGACACTGACTGCCTCTTGGCCTCTGGCAAAACTTGAACTCCTCTGCTCCTGGTTTTGTGACTGCAGAGTGGGGCTTGTAAGCCTTTACTCCCTACCCTGAAGGGCTGCAGTGAGGAGTAATTGGTGTTTGAGACCTGCTCTTAAAAGTGCTTCTGGAAGTTCTTTTTGGCTCATTGTCCTAGAGCTAATCCTCAGCGTTTTGCAGATGGAGAAAGTGAGGAAAAAAGTTATCTATTGACATACCTCATTAGGTGACTTTTATCTAACAAGACTTATGTGCAACCATTCCTTTGCATGGCTGCATCTGTTTGGTCCAGTTGAAATTGGCAGTTGTTCAAAGTTTTAGTGTTTTTATATGTATATATATGTGCGTGTGCGTATATATATACGCACCCATATACATTATACCAAACTACCTGTTTTCAATTAAATAGATGTAAATTAAACTTTCAAATCCAGCAGAATCATGAAAATCAAATGGCTTTAGGGAAAATCTACCAAGTAATGTATTTCAAGTTGCCTACCTACCTTCTTTTCCCACTTGGTGAAATGGCCAGCTTTTCAAACCTAAGTTGTCTTACATATTACTGATTTACATACCTACAGAAAGGCTTGACCAGTATGTGTGGCTATGATTCCAACTGGAAATGCCAGTCTATGGCTCAGCATAGCATAGGGCCTTCTGTGTTTAGAAATCAGTTTATCCTAAATAAAGCAGAAAGTCCGAACTTTATCTGTGAGTGAATGGTCTGCCATTTGACATACCTGGACATCCCTTTGTTTTAATGGGTTTGTTTGGGTTTGTGCTTCTTACCCTTTAAAGATTTATTAACTCTTGTGTGAAAGACAGCATTTGGAAATGAAGCTTCATCCATGTTTTTTTGAACCATGCTTGTTAACAGGGTCCCTGTCGTAGAGAAATGGAAGACACTTTAAACCACCTAAAGATCCTGAATGTCTTGAGTCCCAGGGGGTTTCATATTCCCAATTGTGACAAGAAGGGGTTCTACAAGAAAAAGCAAGTAAGTACAGAGTCTTGTTCATTTCACTGAATGCACTTCACCTTTTCTGCATCTTTGCTGAAGGATCTTTCCAGGAAAGTGTGTTATGTACCATTTTATAGAGGAACTAGTTCATTTCCACTTTTAGGATGTGATCTGATAGTGCTGAACCTTGTCAAGCGGGGACAGTATTTTATTTTCTGTTGGTCATGACAGCAGGTTTGTTTGGGAAACTTCCTACCTGCTCACACATGGGTTGTCTGCTGTTCTACATACTAATGCCCTTTGGTTTAAAAAAGGCAGTGCTTCTGCAATAACCCACAGAGCTAATGTTGCAGTCACCATATGACTGCAATAGATCAATGCTTTGAATTGTAAATAGCTGCCTGCTTGAGAGTTCCTAGAAGAACTGCACTGGGTTATATTACAAAAGGCAACTTGAGAAAGGTATATATCTGTCCTTTATGTACTACATGGGTCTCTTCCAAAATCCAAGTCATGTTATCATGAAAGTGATACATCTGGTAGTTACTGTGCAGCAAGGATGGCTTCTCAGCTCTCTTTGGTTCTGGGGTTGTGACCTTTCTTGACAAATGCAGACCTAAGCTGCAGGTATTTATGATTTAGTTGTGTGGGGTTGAACCATGGCAGCATTCTCCATTTAGTGCTGCTGCCTTTGAAAGCTCAGTCAGGAACTTGCGAAGTGCAAGACGTGCCAGTTTTTCTGCTTAGTGTGCATGTGCCATCTAATTCCAGTGTTTAGTGACCTGCCTCCAAATGTATAATTCCAAAATCTCCAGAAATCAATTTTATTTCAGATTTTCCTCAAGGCAAGCCCTCTGTAAGGACAGATGTTGTTTGTGGGCTGTCTTGTCTCTCCCATTTGGGTTTACACGAGTCAGCCTCTCAATCTGTGGTAACCAAAGGAGTGGCTGACTGTGTTACTAGCTAATGCAGTTGACTAGTTGGAAGTGAGAGCCCAACCTCCAACCAGGCGACATTATTTTAGGAATGGTATCTCTCCATTTTTTGGCTTGTAGCTTTCTTAGAAACAGTCTTTCCCTTTTGGGTATTCCCTGGAGCAATGTATTTAAGCTGGCAGTGTCAGGTGGGGTGTTTGCAATAGGCGTGAGGTTTACAGCCTTCTCTTCTGCCATCAGCCCAGCACTGACTTGGGCTGTTTGACCTTCAGTGCATGCTGCTGAGCTTGTCTGTGGAGCACAGCTTTTCCCTGAGCAGCTGGTGGAGCTAGAACAGTTTCTTTTGGGAGTTTTGAGAAGCCTCTATTGTTCGTCTCCTGCTGCATGTGAACTAGCAGAGGGCAATGCCCACATCTCAGTGTGTGTTTGCTCAGAAAGTATGTCAGGCTGCTGTGTGGAGTGAGGCTAACACTGTGATTTGTGCCTGTGCCATAGAAACATTTGCTTAGCTACTTCAGAACAGCACATCATTTAACTGCATTCAAGGCACACAAGCATACTGTGGCCCTTTTCCTTCTCTAGGTATTACAGAAGGCCACAGATTGGTATTTACTTTGTTCAGTAGATCTTCCTTTCATCTGTTTTCAGACTCTGAGGTTTTTGCTTCATCAGCAAAAAAGTGGTGGCTTGCACGCAGTCTCTGGCATATGTATGCAGTAAATCAGACCCACAGTAAGCACATATTAAAGTGCCTTACTTTAAAGGGTGACTGTACTTTAAAGTACAGTCATAGTTTTGCCACTAAGGCAGGAAAAATGGAAATAGAGGGGAAAAAAATAGGAGAGACGGATAATACACTTACCTGTCTTTGTTCCTAGAAGCTGATTTATGAGAGTAAGGTGTTGATATGGAGCAAAGACATGCTTCTGCCCTCTGTGTAGTGTCCATGCTGCCTGGAGACTTCCAGACTGCTTTAGGAAAAGTTCCTGCTCTGTGTGCAACAGCCCATCCAGTCAGCAAACATAGAGGATGAAGGGGCACTTTCATAACCTGGACAGCCTTGTCAAGCACCGTGCCAATTTACGTAGGTCCAATACTGTCAGTGGTAGTTTGAGACAACTCAGAGTCTTGTAGGAGATGCCCACAAATAGAGCCCATGTGAGTAAATATTTTACATGAATGCAGTTGGAGTGCTTCTCCTGCAAATGAACCTCAATCCACCCTGGGAACAGGCCTTCATAGGCAGGGCTTACACAGGCAGGCTGCTTCTCACACAAGCAGAATACCAACCAAAAATAATGTATTTGAGTTGCCCTTATGGAATTGACGTGTATTAAAACTCATCAGTTTTGAGAAGTGAGTGAGTCTCACTCCTGTCCAGACTGAGTTCACTGTCTGCAAGGCAATGCAGCAGTTGTGTTCATCTGGTTTTCTTTGTTGAAGCATCAACATGTAGGTCTGATACTGTAGGCACTGTGAGCAGGTGCTTAATCTCATTAACAGAAGGCTAGGGTATTGTATTAATTTCATTGCTATTATTAGCAGCATTCAATCTGCAATTCAGTTATATTCTGTTGTGACAACAAAATTCATAATAATAGGTTAGGAGATAGTAAATCCATCAAACAAAAAAGTATAAAATAGGTGTTCTTAATTCTGGAAACAGTTGGCAAAATCACTGCCAGGGATTATAATGTAGATAGGTGTGTGATGGTAGGAATCTGATAAATTATGATCAACCTGGAAACAATTAAAACACATTCAGGAGGCACTTCATGTTCATATATTCTACCTTCCTAGCCACCTACTCTTCCAGTCAAGGTGAAAGCAGTTATTTTCCAAGATGTTTGTGGATATCTAGAAATGACTTTTCAGGAACAACCATAGGGAGTAATTTGCCTATGTGAAACGATTTTGAGACTGTAAATTAATCTGTCGGAGTATACCATGAGAAGTATTTCACACCTTGTGTTTACATATAAACTTTTAAAATCAGGCCTATTAAAATTTAGAATTCTTTGTCTTAATAAATCACGCACGTACAGTTGTACTGTTCAGCTGTAGTGCATAGGTGCATTTATGTGGAATAGGTTGATACAGGCATGTTTCTGCCTCAAGCATGGAAAAAAAGGTTTTGATGAAATTAGGATTATTATATGGGGTAATTACTAGAATTGCCCCATATTTGTGTACTGGGGCCAGATACTCACCTAAATGTGAGCTGGCATTGTTCCACTAAAAACAGAGCTGGGCTTGGCAGGAGCCAGAACGGCCTGAGGTATATGTCAGTGCTGTCTGCAGTCTGTTCCAGGAGGCCACAGTTGTAGCTCCTCTGGAGACCTCTGGGCTGACCAGGAATTCAGTGGGATACCATATGCTTTGCTGTGCCCCACGAATGCCTCTGCGGCGCTTCTTTGTGGAAGGGAGAGGGGCAGGTGGCATGGAAGCTGGCAGCTGGTGTCCCTATCAGAAGTAATTACTGACTCCACAGCTTGGGAGGTTTTCCATCTTTTTGGACTTCTGAAGTCATACAGAAGAGCTAGGCACAGCCTTGAAATGTATGTTGAGTGCAAAATTCAGAAGAGTGGATTTTTGTTACTCCACTTGTATGCCACATAATAAAAAAGTATCACTGAATCAAAAATGCTTTACTGCGGACACCATGGCTGAGCAAGTAGTACAAAATCACAGATTGGAAAATAAAGAAAACAGTAGTAGTAAGGGAGGTGTTCCTGCAGACTCACTTCATGTTGTAGTTAATTCTAAAAATTGATTATGCAACTGTAAAAAGCAATCAAAACCTCCAACAACATGAGATAACTTTTAATTGATCATTTGTTTTGAGAGTGATGCAAGCATATGAATCAGCAAGAGTTGTGTAACATACTTCATATAGTACTTCTAAAAGGGGAGGCTGTGTTACTATTATTAGCAGAAGTGTAGTTTCATTGCTGGAGCACCAGGCTGGCAGCCAGAAGCCCTGTGCTCTAATTCAGCTTCCATCTGTGTGTGCTCCCTTGGGAAAAACAAGAACTGCTGCCTCAGTTTCCTTTTCTGTAAGATTTAAATGCAGTAGAGACTGGATATGAATTCCTCACATTTGAGCATGAAGAACTGAAGTCACTAAATGTTAATATCACTTAAACTAGAGTCCAGTTCACTGGCAACCAAAATTGAAGGCAAATTTCCCATTGATGTCAGTGGACTTTGGGCAGGCATTGATGGAAATCCTGGAGAATAAATGCAAGCCCCAGTCAGGCTTTTGAGGCAATAAACATGAGTTGTAAAACTTAGGTCTAAAGATTTGGTACAGAAAATCAGGCAGATAGGGAACTAGAACTCAAATGTAGCTAACCACATAGCTTAGCAGATTATTAATATAGCTGTTCTCTCAGTAGGTTTGAACTTCTTCACCCTTTCCTAAAATAAGCTAATATGTACTTTGAGCTTCATCTTGTCATACTGCTGACAGCCATTTGCATAGGGCTAATACAGAAGGACTTCAAATTCAGAGAAGGTGGTGGGTTATTTCTGCATTGGGCTTGATACTCAAAATGTATCACGAGGGTAGATTAATTTGTGGTTACAGTGATGAACATCACTTCATTTACTGTAAAAATTAATGAGTTGGGGTCTTGTTCAGAAATTTGTGTTGAATGTGTGATATGTTCCATTTCTTTCACAGACAGGTTCCTAGTGAAGACCCTATTCCATGTTGCCATAAATTGGTTGGATCAGGATCAGTGTGTTCATGCCGGCTATCCTAGAAGTGGTCCATATTCACAGTTCTGTTCAGAATAGCAGCCTTTCACCTGAGGCCCTGAACTAGACATTGAAAGGGTCAGGCACTTCTGGCAGCATGTGAAGCTGAACACTTGCTTGATGTTTCCTTATGTATTTGCACATGGGAAAGACACTTAGCTTTGTAAGCCACTGCCATGATCATGTGGGAGATGGGAATGTGCCAATTAGACTCTGGAAAACAAGCAGCTGAGTAGCAGTGGTAAAGTTTACCTGACTCCTACCAGCCTGAACCCCTGAAATACTTGAATTGCTGCAAGTGTGATCTTGGGTCATAATTGGCTTCAGTCTAGTTTATCTTCTTTCCTGTTGGTGATGGCAACAGATGAAACCTCAGTTCTTGAAAAGCTAGGTACACTTGTGTCACCACCTCCTTTGTAACCCTGCGCTGACTAAACAGCCACGTCTTAGCATTTGCAGTGAATCCTGTATCACCAAATGACAAAACTCGAGCTGACCTGGAAGCTCCATCTTGTCAATGAGGTTGACCATGGCAAACCTAGTAAGATAACCTGCGTCCTGGAGGTGCATGTCTTTCAAATAGGTGGAAAACCGTGTGGGGTCCCAGAGGTTCACCATATGTAACTGTGTCCAGGGCTGCATACTGAATGCAGCCTGACGCATGTCATCTCCTTTAGTCTAGTTTTTACCATTATTGGTTCCATGGGGAGAGCACTGCTTACTTAGTATATACTAGATTTTCACTTTTACTGCATTACTATTTCCAAAGAGGTTCAGTGTTGTTACCTGTGGTAGTTTCAGGTTGGCCAGTATTGCTGGCAAAATCACTAGGCAACTTCTAAAACTGACATGGGTTATAGACTAGTGTATATGCAAACTTATTTATAGGAGAATAAACATGTAAAGTCTTAGTACACCTAACAGTTGTTGAAGTAATAACTCCATTACAGAAGGATTATGTATCTCTTAATAAATGTCAACTACAGTATTGAAATTCCTCCAGCAAACAAGATGCAAGCCAAGGGTGTTTATTGCTGCAGTGGCTGTCTTTGCCAGACCTGTGCTTTAGTGTGGAACAAATCTGTTAACTTTGTTTTCCAAAGATGGGTCCCAGTCATGAGCCCATACTGTTGTAAGTAGTCCTGGTATTCAACGGGGCAACTGTGCTGCCTAGCATAACAGGGAGTAGTTCATAAGGCTCTTTTTCAGTTGTTCTTAGAGCAGTTTTATTATGGAGTAACTGGACCCAAAGGGGTTGATGGGCAGAGGAGGTAAGCTTCTATTGTAATATTCTGGTACTGGTAATAAATAATTTGTTAATTCTGCACAATCCAGGAGATGGAAGTGCAGCCACCTAATGAGCAGGAATCCCTGCTATGTAACACTTTAGAGCAGAGAAAACAAAAATAATGCTAACTGTATCTTCTATTGTGTTTCAGTGTCGCCCATCCAAAGGCCGAAAGAGAGGTTACTGCTGGTGCGTGGATAAATATGGACAGCCACTTCCTGGGTATGATGGGAAGGGAAAAGGAGATGTCCACTGCTATAATTTGGAAAGCAAATGAGGGCTGGGTGCCAGCTCTTCTGGCATCTATGCGTGGCCACTGGACCTCGCAAAGACCTCGGAGGGGCTGGGCAAACACTGTGGACTGCATTGTGAGTCAAGAGCTCTGCCTCCTGCGGTGGATGGGGAGGCGTAGCCTCTGTGAACACTGCTGCACCCCACCACTAACACGCACCGGGCTTCCTATAGGATGTGTAGGGAGCTCTGAATTCCCATGAAAACCTGCACTATTGATACCCAGAGAGAGAGAGAAAAAAAGAAAACAAAAGGCACTTCAGAATGGATTCAGGGAGTCTCCACTGACTTTTCAAAGAATGGCCTGTGACCAATCTGATCCTGAAAGATACTGGTTTTTATTGTAAGGAATTTATAGATTGTAAGCTTGTTAAGAGCATTAAAGGGAAAAAAAATCCCTCCTACAAAACAAAACAAACCCACAAGGATTTAAAAGTTAAGCTTTTTTTTACAGGTCTGAAGGGAAACTTTTCTTCACGGGTAAAAAGTTTTATAAAAATCTCAAAGAACTTTTTAAAGAAACCTATTTCTAAAATAAAGACATGGCTATTTTTTCTGTAAAATATATTATGAATATTCTGTTAGGCTGTATTTAATATAATTTTTTTTAATAAACTTTATTTAAATGTAACATGTGAATACCAAATACTACACAATAATTCTAGTGTATACTTCTGTATGCAAAGAGAAAGTAAGGGTATGGAATGGTTTTACAAATATGTACAGATCCATATGCATACACACTGACCTGACCTATTCTAGATAATAGAAATGAATTTGTGGAGTGAAGGAAGTATTTCCAGAAGAGAGTAAGTTTTGTTATTTGAAGTAATGACAAATACCAAGATTTTTTTTATTAATTATTATTTTATTGCTATTTGTAATGTACCCATCACTGAATGCCACTGGAAAGGATAACGGTTGCACTGAAGCTCTCAGTAAAGCATTCTTCTGTCTGTCCTTTGCTTCAGGTTGTGCAACAGAGCTTTCATTTCCTCCATTTCCTGCTCACACTAATATTGAATATTCATGGAAAAAAACATGCCATTATAGTAGCACCCTTCCTATCTGCTTATTTATTTTGAAAAGCTGTGTCTATTCTGTGTTTTCTTGGTACATTCTACCAAAGCACATATTCAGTATGAGGAACTCCTGTTGATAAATGATGCTGACAAGACAGGGGGGATCGTGGACCTGGGTGTTGAGACCCATGTGCTTCATTTATGCTACACACAATTGTTGCTTGCTTTGACTTTGGTAGAAATTATTCGCCTGCATCTAAGCATAGAATAAGAACCCTTGGGTTTAAATATTTAAACCAAATGTCTGCCATGATGTTTTATGTCCTTTTAATTGGAAGCAAAGCAATGTGGTTTTGTCCTGGTATGTAACGTGAGGAAGATTTGGGCAACATTTGGGGTTTTTGTGAGGCTGATTGTTTACCAAACTTCATGACAAATTCTGTATGACGATGAAATCTGGATAACGAAAGGTGGCCTGTGAAATGTAACATCTCTGGAAAGTAATGCCATGTTTTGTATATGTATTTATTTATATATTTTATATAAATATTTTATATATTTATATAAATATATAATATATTCTTATATGTGTCACTATAAATGTTTAATGTCACTGTAGAAAGAAAAAGAAACCATCAACACTGTAATTTCCTGTTGGGTTGGGAACTCTGTGGGGATAAGGCAGTGGGTTTCCAGCTGATGTGCTGGTGAGAGGATACCACAGGGGATGAGGAGCTGCTCCTCTCATGCCCCATGAATTACAGCTACCCTTGGTTTTGCCAGCAGTGGCAAATGTCTGGAAACTCTTGACATGGAAAGGTTTGTCTATGCAGCTTGCCAGGATCGAGACAGCCAATCACCATAAATCAGAAGTTTAAAGCCTTACCCTGAAATCTTATCTGAGCAACCTTGGGTGTGTTTTGCACATCTCCTTAAGTTCTAGCTAATGAATTGAGGTCACATTGTTGTTAAAACTGAAATCTTTCTTTAACCTTAGAATAAGGGGGGAAAAGTATACGTGAAGTGATGCTTACTCCAGGCTAATACAGATTTCCTGACAGATGGTTACAGAAAGCTTTGTGAGGTGAAGATTTATTGCAATATTTTTACTGCTAATGCAAATGTAACGCCTGCAAAGATCTGTTGGCAAAGAAAATAAATGCTGGGCCTTTTAACAAAAAATTAAGTTGTAAACCAGTTCCTTTGAAATTATATCACAGAGGGAGGAAATTTGCGTATACCCAGTATTTGGGCATATAACCATAGATACGAGAATAAGGGTTCCATTCAGGAAAGGGAGATTTTTAATCACTATCTCATGAGCCTTCTGAAAAGGAAAAGCAGCTTCTTGCCACAAAAGGTAGATAGGTGTCTTGTATGCCACATTTTGATGGTTATCCAAGAAATGGTGTGTTATCATTAAAACCAGGTATAGGCAAAATGGGCTGGAAAAGTTCCTTAAGTGATAGCAAATAATGTATGCAGGACACCAACTTTAATAGAATGCTATATCTCGAGGAACTCAAACTGATTTAAACAAGCAAGCTGTCACATGGCATTCAGCTCCTTTAGTGGGACTAATGGTCTTTGGTATGTAACAGAGAAAACACACAGCTAGGAGGGGTGGGGATGCTGAAGAATTGCATGGTTGTGCTAGTCAGCTCGGTTATTTTGCTTCCAATGCACGTCTTTGAAACAGAGACTGTCTAAAAATAGCAAAAAATAAAAAATCTCACCTGTAATTTAAAGGGGGTTTTTTTTCAGAAGTTGCCTTTAAATACTTTTTACGAGCGCAGTTGTTTGCACTAGGCCTGGATATGCGCAGTTGTCTATCTGATGTGCCTGGCAGCTGCCATTCTTGGTATGAAATGCAAAATAACGTTAGTCCTCCCCCCAAAAAATATAATTCACTCTTTAAAATTAAGAGAATCGGTGGCTTTTTTCACGTTCCTGTTCCTTGGAAGACAAGGGTTCAATTCAATGGACAAGTTACTCCTCATTCAGAGATTTTTCTCATGGCTCTGAGAGCCAGGCTGCAACTCAAACAGGAATGTTTGTGGTTTACATGGAAGCAGCAGAATGTGGGCAGCATGAAGCAAATGTGTGGGTCACTACCAGTAGAAGGGAAGATGACTCTTCGTGCACAGGTTAGAAATGTTGCCAAGAGCTGCAATGAATGCAGGGCTTTGTGTTTGGTGGCAGGATGGAACCAATGCATTAGAAAAGCACCTCCTGTTTTAGTGCTTTCACTTGCCTTCAGCTCAGGTGGTTTGGTTTTAAGTGACCATTTGCCAGCTTTTGTCTTATTTTTAAGAAACTCAAGAGTCTGGGGTGATCTGGGTGAATATGATGAAGTCTCAGAAAACACCCCTGTAGCTGCTGACATGAGTTGCACATCAAGCATTTGCATGGGAAGGCACTACGAAGGTTTGCTGTGTGCACTGCAAAAGTTGCTCATTTGTTTTTGACCATATTTCATCTCTAGATTCTATATGGGTACTATATAGACCCACATTGATGTGGTAAGTATTTAACCAGTGTAATTGTTGCATAAATCCCTATAATTGACCTGGATGCATATTAAAGCTGCCTGCAAGCAGCTCTGTTACCTTTCAGACTATTTGAGAAAGTTCCCTTTTTTAACAGACCACTGTGCTATAGTCTTTAGAGCTCAGAATATGCTTTTCCACCTTTTTGGCATGAATGCCCTTCAGGGCATAATGTTAGCCATTTGTGCACAAGGAAGGAGGCTTCAATGAATACCAAAACCACGGAATTAATTAGCTTTTAGTACAGTCTGAACTTTTTATGACTAAATTCCAGAGAAACCTTAACACAGCATGATTCGTCTTGAACTGAGCCCTATATGTAAGTAATGGTTTTACAAACCTTTTGGGAAATCATTTTTTGGTATCTCTAGTCAGTCTTGAAAACAGGGTAAGCAAGGATGGCTCCACAGAGATTTTATGTAGTAGCAATAGGAATTATGTTTCAAGTATGAAAAGTACTGAGCAATTTTCCTGAATGCCAAAGCATACTGGTATTCAAAATTCAATGTTTATATAGGTAGCTGTTCTGCACATGCTCCTGCTGCTCTTTTAGGAACTCTTCACATTTGTTAATTCCTATCTCAAGAATATGTTTGATTCCTACTTTAGAAACGACCATTTCTGTTCCCCCACTCCCTCTTATTTTTTTTCCCCCGAGATACCAAAAATTGAGATCCCAAAAGATAAGAGTATTCCAAGAGCAAGCTTTTTGTGGTCAGTATCCATAATGCCTTCATCTGCAAGTGGACAGTGTTTTGGTATGTCCAGTGGACCTGGGTATATTCTTCCAAGTGGGAAGTATTTAACTTTTGATTTTGGAGTCTCCATCCTTGGAGATACTCAAAAGCCATTTGGATATGTTCCTGGGCAATCATTCTAGGCGGCCCAGCTTGAGCAAGGAGGTTAGGCCGGGTGACCTCCAGAGGTCCTTTCCAACCTCAACCACTCTGTGATCTTATGAACCTGTCAGGATGTGGCAGCTTGATGGCTGGAGTTCCAGTGTATGGGATTATTTACATTATACAGTGCATTCCTTGAGAAGTTATTACATCATATTCTGCTAAAAAATAAATGTCCCATTAAAATGGCCAGTTGTGCAATTTGGTTTTCATCAGAAGGAGTTTTAGTTTTTAAACTCTGTATTTTATGTATTACTTCTTCCAGTTCAGATGTTGCAGCTGCAGAAGCAGACATCAGCCTTAGACAAAATTCCATCTCAAAAACCTTCCCTTTGGCGATTTCCCTGAATTAAAAAGTGCAAATTCAAGGCTGAAAGTTGCAGCTGAAAAAAAAAAAAACTGGAGGCCAGGTATTAACAGAAGCAAAGGGTAATTCTCAGTTTATCCTTGCAGAATGCATGTTCTGCTGCAGTATGCATCCTGGCTTTCTGCTTCTGCTGACCTATACAAATTCCTGAAGAGCCTTTCTCTGTCATGGATAATTTCCCCCCACTGCTCTCTCCATGAGTGGGGATGGAGGGAAAGGCACAAAGTTATTGCTGCAGAGAGAAGCTGAGATTTCCTCAGAAAAATTTGTGAAGCTGAAAATTACATCATTGCTGGTTCCCACAGCCACGTGTGGTAAGGCCTTCCAAAAGCGGGGTAGGGAAGGGACTTGCTTACAAGAGCCAGGCTGATTGTGCATTTCCCTCACTCCCTGCAACTGCAGAGCAGAGGCTATTTTTGCCTTCTTATGCCACACAGAGAATATTCAAGGTGAATATTTGTTTCCTATATCTGCTGTGTATTGCATATCTTGCACCCAGTAAAAGAGACCTAAGTGACTGAGCTTCAAAAGTTGATTGCTGCCTTATGACAGGGGTGCCTTCAGCCCCCAGATCCTGCCATGCATTTCAACGGCTATTATCCTGCTACCAGTGGCATGTTGCTGCTCTTCTTTTTCTGTTGCTTTGCTGGGGCTAAATGGTGAGGGCTCAGCTGCCGAAGCAGCAATAAACAGGAGCCACAGGCAAAGACAAAGTATGAAAGAAGATGATGACTCCTTTTGCTCTAGGCCTAGAGAGACATCCCACACTAAGATGCTTTTCCAAGGAGCCTCAGCACCTACACATCAGCCTGCTGAACTATAAAGCACTGTCAGCGAGAGAGACAAAAGTTACACGTCACTCCTGGCATCGGTATGAAATTAAAAACCTCAGTGTAGGCACGAACGAGCTGCTCTTTGTTACCTGAACAGCAGTTGGAGAAGCCTGGGAGCAACAGGCAAACTGTGCTGTGCTCTTACACAGCAGAAATGTGGCAGGGAGCCTTTGCTGCAATAGCTGTGCCCACTGTCCCTGCTGGGAAACATGGTTCATAAAGAAGCTGCAAGGAGCCATGTGTGTGTGCAGCCCTGTCTTCACCTGTGTACCCTGGTCTCTGCTGGGCTGCACACACAGCCCCTCAGAGGTGATAATCCAATGTGGAGTCTGGAAAGGCCAGCAGAATGAAGCAGCAGATCTCTACCAGGTTAAGTTTAGAGCTGTTCACTCGACCCCACTAAAACATCCACCAGCACCCTCGCTCCCACATCCCTCCTGCTAGAAGCTGCCCCTCTCCTGGGGCCCTCACAAGCAGCTTATGTGCAGCTGAACTTTGCACCCTGGGGAGGAGGTAGGTCAAGGGAGAAGGAAAGGAGGGACCAAAGCCCTCCTTTGCTGACAGACCTGTGGTCAGAGTGGCTTTTGCTACTCACAGTGCAAGTGCTGGTATGCATGGGCTCCTGCTGCACTGCTGTTGGCTTTGGTACTTTCTGGTAGTGCAGAAGTAATGGTTGTGCTCCCAGGAGACCCTCTCCTTCCTTGCCACATTGCACCTTTATCTAAATGTGACTAGGTGTTACAGACTGACACGTCAGTAGAAGAAGCCCTCCACTTGCCCCAGCCCTGCTGCTGTTACTCTACACCATCTACCCAAGTCTTAAAGAATACAAATGTGCCTTAACAAACACAATTAAGTGTTTGTTAAGATGCTCATACCCACTTTCCTGTGTTAATCCCTGCCTGATTCTTGATGCAGGGTATAGCAAGTACACAAAATAATTGGGCCATAAATACAAAATGTGTTGGCAAATAGAAAACCTGGGATCTGTTGTTAGTGCAGTCTGGGGAGGCTGTTTAGGCTACTGGTTTATCAGTGCAGTGATAGCCGAGGAAAAGTAGACCCACTTCAAAAGTGGTGTCTGAAGATAGAGATAGGATTTATCCGTTCAATGTGCAGCATGGGCTGAGATTATAGCTTGGAATACACCACTTATAGATCCTTTTTATTTTTATTATGGGTTGGATGGGGGTTAGACATTGGTGTTGTTCCGCAGTAGGAAGGCAGTAATGTGGGTAGAAAAGTAATGTTTCTAGCTCTGCAGAGTCAGTGCTGCTGGTGAAGCACAAACATCTTCTGACTGGACAGAAAAAGTCTGCTCTGTTTTAGTATGTTGCTGGGGTTCCCACACAGAGTCTTACACTACGGAAGCCAAGCACTTTCCATCAGAGCAATAAATCCTGTGACAAGTCTCTGCCATGTGCTGTTCTTTTCCACCTCACTTTTCCTCCCTTGAGGAAAGTTCGATGTGATACATCTTCTGTTTGCTTTTTAATTTTGTGATGTGCTTAGGATTCTCATTAGCAAGTGCAAGGCCAAATGAATGTATTGGCTTGGGAAAGGGAAGGGCTAAATCTTGATGTGCTTTATATCTGATCTTGCTTTGGGCTGGATCTGTAGAAAGCTGTGCCCTGCCAAAGTTTTGCCTTTGCAGGGCATGTGTTCTTACGGTAAAGTGACAGAGAGGCAGATGAGCTTTCAGTGTTAGTGTTGGCTGCCCTTCACCCCTGTTCTCTTGCTCTCCCCTCACCTCCTGCCAGCACCAGCAGACACGAACACGTCTCTGCTGTTCCCAAAGCAATGAGCAGAACTGACTCAGCAGAGCAGAGCCCGTACCAAGTGACTGCAGGTTGTCTTGGACAGCTTCAGGGGAATCACGGGGTAGAAAATAAAGTGCAGAGGGCAGTGACCTTATTTCTGTGCTGTGAGCATTCTGCAGATGGCAGTAGGCCATGAGCAGGAGGAGGCATGGCTGGAACAGATCCTGCTGCCCCAAACCTGGCAGGAGGAGGCACAAACTGGGGAGGCAGAGTTCTCAGATCATGTGAACCAGACATTACAGATGCTCACCTGAGCCCTTCCACCCCCAGTTAACTTTATTTTAGGTGGAACAGTAGGAATGCAAGAGGGATCAGTGTCCAGGAGCCTCACCTCAGAGCAACAGGAGCCAGCGAGGAGGGAGCCTCAAGTCCTTGACAGGACTTGCCCAGGAGCCAGCAGCTCAGCTCACGCGGTCAGCTGACTCACCGGGTCGGAGCCAGGAGGCTCGGCGGCAGATTTAAAGCGGCCAGCATCGACCAAACCCGGTCATTTGCTGAGAGGAGCGGTTTGAGAGAGGACGCCTGGATCACCGGAGGGGAGCGGAGCGGAGGGATCAGTGTCCAGGAGCCTGACCTCAGAGCGACAGGAGCCAGCGAGGAGGGAGCCTCAAGTCCTTGACAGGGCTTGCCCAGGAGCCGGCAGCTCAGCTCCCGCGGTCAGCTGACTCACCGGGGGCGGAGCCAGGAGGCTCGGCGGCAGCTGTGAGTGTTTAAAAACCTGACCAGGGAGCGCGAGCGACCAGAGTGGGTCGAGGTAGCTCGCGCGCGCGCGGGCGGGTTGACCACCTCCGCAGGAGGACTCGCCTGGAGCGAAGGAGGAGGAAGGACGGCTTGCTTGTGTGGAGAGACGTGGGCGGACCGATGGTCACAACGCGATCAACAGCTGCTGTGAGGAGTAACATAGGTACCCAGACTGAGCCTGCCTGCAGACATGAGGCCGTGCAGGCCTCTGGCTGCAGAGAATGCCTGAGCCTGGCACTTGTACTGAAGTGAGCCAGTGACACCACTTGTGTGTGGTGTGAGCAAGGAACGGATCTGCTCAAGCAGGTGGTGGAACTGAAGGAGGAGGTAGAAAGGCTGAGAGCCATCAGAGAATGTGAGAGGGAAATGGATTGGTGGAGCCACAGCCTAAGGCAAGAGCAGAGGGAAGTGGTTGAACAGGTGATGGATCCCCATCTCTCCTACCATCGAGCTGAAGGAGCGAACTTAAGGGACGGAGAGGTATGGAAGGAGGTCCCTCCTCAGAGAGGTAAGCAAAAATCCTCGCAATCCCTTCCTCCCTTCCAGTTGCCCTTGAATAGCAGGTATGAGGTCCTGGAAGTACAGGACCAGGTAAATGGAGATGGGGTAGATCTATCTAGCGAGTCACCCAGGCCTTGTCAGTCACCCTCATGCCTTAGAACTTCCTTGACCAAGAAGAGTAATTGTGGTGGGTGACTCCCTTCTGAGGTGAACAGAAGGGCCCATTTGTTGACCAGATCCCTTCCACAGGGAGGTCTGCTGCCAGCCTGGGGCTCAGGTTAGAGATGTTAAAAGGAAACTCTCTGATCTGGTGCAGCCCTCTGACTACTATCCGCTGCTGATTTTTCAGGTTGGTAGTGATGAAATTATTACAAGGGGTGCAAGGGCAATGAAGAGAGACTTCAGGGATCTGGGGTGGCTGGTTAGAGGGTCTGGAGTGCAAGTGGTGTTTGCCTCCATACCTGTTATGAGCGAGGATGAAGGGATAAATAGGAAGAGTGTGAAGATTAACGTATGGCTATGTGACTGGTGCCGAAGGCAGGGTTTTGGCTTTTTTTAATTAGAGGCTGCTATATGAGACACCTGGTTTGCTGGTGGCAGGTGGGATACAGCAGTCCCAGAGAGGGAAAAGGTTTTTGGGGCAGGAGTTAGTGGGGCTTATTGACAGGGCTTTAAACTAGATATGAAGGGGGAATGGGAGATAACTGGGCCTGTTAGGGACAAGCCCAAGAGAAACGTGCTGGGGCTTGCAGGATGGCGGACTAGGGATGACTTGCAAGCTATTGTTTTGTCTGAGGGATTGGACAGTTGTTTAGACCCTGTCCCGCAGGGGAAAAAGGGTACTAGGGCAAGAGTGAGTGGAGCTCACTCACAGAGCTTTAGGTTAGATTCAAAGTGGGAGGGGGCTGTAGCTGGGTTTGAACTAGTGGGGTGTTGTTCTAGTATTAATGTAGACCAGAAGGCCTCCTGCCTCCCAAGGGTGCCATTAGTGCGGTCTGCTTGCTCCCTGAAATGCCTGTACACCAATGCACGCGGCATGGGGAATAAACAGGAGGAGTTAAGAAGTCTGTGTGCGGTCTAAAGGTTATGATCTGGTGGCAATTACAGAGACATGGTGGGACAGCTCACATGACTGGAATGTGGTCATGGATGGCTATGTCATTTTTAGGAAAGATAGGTCAGCAAAGCAAGGTGGTGGAGTTGTTCTTTATGTGAGAGAGCAACTAGAATGTGTTAAGTTCTGTCCAATAGCAGATGAGGAGCAAGTGGAAAGTCTGTGGGTACAAATTAAGGGGCAGGCTGGTCTGGGTGATACGGTTGTGTGGGTCTATTATAGACCTCCTGATCAGGACAAAGGAGTTGATGAGGCTTTCTACAGGCAACTGAAAGCAGCCTCACGACTGCATGCCTTGGTCCTCATGGGGGGTTTTAACTACCCCGATATTTGCTGGAAGACTTACATGGCCAATCATTCACAGTCTAGGAGGTTCCTCCAGTGCATTGATGATAACTTCTTAATGCAAATGGTGGACAAACTAACTAGGAGAGGAGCACTGCTGGATCTAGTGCTCACCAACAAGGAGGGTCTGGTTGCAATGGTGATGGTCAATGGCAGCCTTGTCTGCAGTGACCATNCGATCTCTAGGAGGTTCCTCCAGTGCATTGATGATAACTTCTTAATGCAAATGGTGGACAAACTAACTAGGAGAGGAGCACTGCTGGATCTAGTGCTCACCAACAAGGAGGGTCTGGTTGCAATGGTGATGGTCAATGGCAGCCTTGTCTGCAGTGACCATGAGATGGTGGAGTTTAGGATCCTGTGTGGGAGGAATAGAATACCTAGCAAGGCCGCATTTCTGGATTTCTGAAGGGCCAACTTTGGCCTCTTCAATCAATAGCTAAGGGAAGTCTCATGGGAAGGGTACTAGGTGGTAAAGGGGCACAAGATAGTTGGTCAGCATTCAAGGATCGCTTCTTCCAAGCTCAGGATCAGAGCTTCCCAATGGGTAGGAAATCAAGTAAGGGAGCCAGGAGGCCGGCATGATTGAACAAGGAACTGCTGGGCAAACTCAAGTGGAAAAAGAGAATCTATGGACTATGGAAGGAGGGGCTGGCTACTTGGGAGGAATATAGGACAGTTGTTAGAGGATGTAGGGATGCAATTAGTACAGCTAAGGCCTCCTTGGAACTTAATCTTGTGAGTCGGGTTAAGGATAATAGAAAAGGGTTCTTCAAATCCATAGCGGGTAAAACTAACACAAGAGGTAATATAGGCCCACTGCTGAATGAGTTGAGTGCCCTGGAGACAGAGGATATAAAGAAGGCGGAGGTGCTGAATGCCTTCTTTGCCTCTGTCTTTACTCCTGCAGACTCTCCCCAGGGGCCCCAGATTCCTAGAGCCCCAGAAGGAGTCAGGATAAAGGAGGAGTTTGCTTTGGTAGGTGAGGATTGGGTTAGGGATCAGTTAAGCAATCTGGACATCTATAAATCGATGGGTCCGGATGGAATACACCCACAGGTGCTGAGGGAGCTGGTGGAGGTCATTGCTAGGCTACTCTCCATCATCTTTGGTAAGTCGTGGGAAACGGGAGAGGTGCCTGAGGATTGGAGGATGGCAAATGCCATGCCAGTCTATAAGAAAGGCAAGAAGGAGGACCCGGGTAATTATAGACTGGTCAGCCTTACCTCCATCCCTGGAAAGGTGATGGAACAACTTGTTCTTGACACCATCTCTAGATATATCAAGGATGAGGGGGTCATTAAGAGCAGCCAACATGGTTTTACCAAGGGGAAGTCATGTTTGACCAACCTTATAGCCTTCTATGAGGAGGTAACTAGATGGTTGGATGATGAGAGAGCAGTGGATGTGGTTTTTCTTGATTTCAGTAAGGCACTTGATACTGTCTCCCACAGCATCCTCATAGATAAGCTATGGAAGCATGGGCTTGATGATCAGGTAGTGAGGTGGATCGAGAACTGGTTGAAAGGAAGAAGGCAGAGAGCTGTGGTCAATGGGGCAGAATCTAGCTGGAGGTCTGTGACCAGTGGAGTCCCTCAGGGGTCGGTGCTGGGACCGGTGCTGTTTAATATTTTCATCAATGACCTGGATGAGGGAACTGAGTGTACCCTCAGCAAGTTCGCTGATGATACTAAACTGGGAGGAGTGGCTGACACACCAGAAGGCTGTGTCGCCATTCAGTGAGACCTGGACAGGCTGGAGAGTTGGGCAGGAAGAAACTTGATGAAATTCAACAAGGGCAAGTGTAGAGTCTTGCATCTAGGGAAGAACAACCCCAGGTACCAGTACAGGTTGGGGATTGACCTGCTGGAAAGCAGTGAATGGGAAAGGGACCTGGGGGTCCTGGTGGATGGGAGGATGACCATGAGCCAGCAATGTGCCCTTGTGGCCAAGAAGGCCAATGGCATCCTAGGGTGCATTAGAAAGGCTGTGGTTAGTAGGTCAAGAGAGGTTCTCCTCCCCCTCTACTCTGCCTTGGTGAGGCCGCATCTGGAATATTGTGTCCAGTTCTGGGCCCCTCAGTTCAGGAAGGACAGGGAATTGCTTGAAAGAGTCCAGTGAAGAGCCACAAAGATGATCAAGGGAGTGGAACATCTCCCTTATGAGGAGAGGCTGAGGGAGCTGGGTCTCTTTAGCTTGGAGAAGAGGAGACTGAGGGGTGACCTCATCAATGTTTACAAATATGTAAAGGGTGAGTGTCAGGATGATGGAGCTAGGTTCTTTTCAGTGTTGTCCAGTGATAGGACAAGGGGCAATGGGTGTAAACTGGAACATAGGAGGCTCCATATGAACATCAGGAGGAACTTCTTTACTGTGAGAGTGACAGAGCACTGGAACAGGTTGCCCAGAGGGGTTGTGGAGTCTCCTACATTGGAGGTATTCAAGGCCTGCCTGGATAAGTTCCTGTGTGATGTAATTTAGGTTACCCTGCTCTCACGGGGGGGTTGGACTAGATGATCTTTTGAGGTCCCTTCCAACCCTTAGGATTCTGTGGTTCTGTGTGAAGGGGGTGGGTGAGCTGAAATAGCAAGCAACAGTACAACCCCTTTACACATCCAGCTGCACACCTGGTGACTGATGTGCTAACAGCATCCTGTGGCACCTTCCCTGTTTCCCCACTCATTCTCACCAGGCTTGGCTTCCCAGTGCAGGTGGAACCCTGAGACTGAAGCCAGGATTGCCAGCTGCCACTTGCCAACAAAACTGAAGCCAAAAATAAAAGCACTGCCCAAACATAAGGAAATGACCAAAACAAAGGAAAACCACAGAGCTTTGATTTTTCACCTTGTTAATGAGCCTGATAAGAAAAATCAGGACAAATCACAACACATGGCATCTGTGGCCTAAATGCATCTCAAGCTCCTGGCAGCACTGCAAGAGGGGAAATCAAATTTGCCTGCTTGCCTCCTTGCATTAGTCCTAATCCCAGCATATGGAAGAGTCTGGCCCAAGTCAGACAGCCCATCCCAGAGCAGCTCAGCAGAAGCCTGTCCTGGTGAGTCCTGGCAAGATGTCACATGAGGCCAGATTGCAGATAAGGAGGCACCCATCCTCTGTTGCTTTCAGTGGGAGGTAAGGAGCTAAACCCCTCTAACAAATTGGCCTGTCATGCCTGGATGCTGTACAGAACAGCTTCTGCTCCTGGTGCTTAACATTTAAAGGAAAGAGTTCACCTAAAACCTTGTCCCTGTTAAAAATGCATTTCTTGCAGCTGGGATGGGAAACTGCCACCCTGTAAAACATGGGGAGCAGCTGTTCACTGGATTGCTCTACTGCAAATAGACTGTGTTCTTAATAATTATTAGTACACTGAACATTCCCCCTATACATAAAATGATCCCAACAAAAAGAGCCAGTTTCTGCTATTCAGAAATAAATCTTTGCACTAGGTCTGTGGGGTGAGAGCAGTCAAGGGTGCTGTTAAGCATGTGCTGTAGCTGTGAGTATATGATTTCCCTTGCTTTTTTTTTTGCCGTTTTCCCTTGGCAATGACAGATGTTCAGTGCTGGGTGGACTCCATAAAAGGTCTCCAAGATTCTGTCCAAATTTGCTGCTTCATTATTTTATAAATAATACCTAAATAATACAAGAAACCTGGAGAGGGGCTTTGGATGAGGGCCTGTAGGGACAGGCCAAGGGGAATGGCTTTAACCTGCCAGAGGGGAGACTGAGATGAGCTCTTAGGCACAAGTTCTTTACTGTGAGGGTGCTGAGGCACTGGTACAGGGTGCCCAGAGAAGCTGTGGCTGCCCCATCCCTGGCAGTGTTCAAGGCCAGGTTGGACACAGGGGCTTGGAGCAAGCTGCTCTAGTGGAAGGTGTTTCTGCCCATGGCAGGGGGTTGGAACTGGATTATCTTTAAGGTTCTTCCCAACCCAAACCAGTCCGGGACTCTGTGATTCTGTGATTGTCAAGCATTTTGACACACTGAATGCAGTGTATAACACAGTTTTATCTGGGTCTCACTGTAGCTCATTACAGGGAGGTTAGATGTAAATTATTTATAATACCAATGTCACCAACTGCTTTTGCAGTGCTTTCATTGGGAAGATCTCAAAACACTTCACACGGAAGCTCAGTAGTATATCTGTGCTTTTAAATCTGGAGCAGTTTATTAGACCCCTGTCAGCTGATACTGACGTACAAGCACAGCCAACACATTGAGTAAGTACAATGTGTGATGCCACAGAACGGAGATCAGGGAGCAGAGATCTCCATGCTTTGCCTTTGCAGTTGCTACAGGCAGCTTCCTGCTACCTTTTAAAACCCGAAGCTTGTGCCAACGAACAGCAGGAGGATTTAATGCCGAGTTTCCCTCCTGCCAGGCTCCTAGAAAATGTTATCACTCTGCTCTCAGGCTGTTTTCTCAGGCAGGGTTACTGCAGCTTGTTTCTACCCCTGGGATGTGCTAACTCCCACACCAGATTCTCCATGGGTAAAACCTGTTAGAAATGGGCATGGCAGTCATTTGCTTTCTCTTTCTCTCTGCAACAGCTAAGTCAAAGGGACATGTGGGAAAGGGAGAGGGACCACGTCCCAAACCAGCTTGTCTGCTTTCAGCAGAAAGGGTAAGGCCAGGCTTTTCCCCAGCCTCCCTTTCATGATCTCTAACTTTCTGTGCAGGAAATGGCTCTTTCTGGGTCTCAATGTTGCCTTTTAGACACACTCATATTGCTTCCTTGGGCTTGTTTGTGGAGAAAGGCATTCTGCTTTCCTAGCCAGAAACCCTTCCTAAACGCCTTCCCTTATAGGCTGCTGCTTTGCCCAAGGCAAAGGCTTGCACAGCACAGTCAGGATTTGAGAGGACAGGAAGAGCAGGGGAATGGGGTGAGGAGAGCAAAAGAAAACTCATTGCAGGAAAATGGAGCAGGAAGTTGGAACTAGATGGAACCAGAGGAGGAAGATGTGTTTCCTCCATGCTCCCACCCACTGCGGTGCGTCCTGCTGAGGTCAGGCTGCTGAATGGGAGCATGCAGAAAGCAAGAGACCAGGGCAGTGTAGAAGACATTATTTAATAGCACACCTTAAATAACATGATAATGTCAACATGTGAACAGCTTCCACCTGTCAAAGGTGGCACTGAAGATCCCGCTATGTTTTGCCATTTATCCTGTGCTTATGTTTGGAAAATAGAAACAAATCCTGTCCCATCAGGAGCTTCAGTATATAATCAAGTTTTAGACTTTTTTAAGAAACAGCTTGACATTGAAACAGAGGTGCAAAAGCAACATGATACATAAACAAAACAGGTTTTAAATAAGTTTCTAAGCGTGTTCTCTACTGAAAGATAGGTTTTTAAATTCAGTTTTATGCCTATAAATACATAGTAAAAAAAAAAAAAGGCAAGTTTACAAGCTGTTTTTCCCAATAGAGTTGTGCCATTTGAAGTTTTAAGTAGCAACATTCCTCCAACATAACATGCATACATTTAAGAGCAATAATATTAAGTATTTACATATAAAGTTATGAAGTGTTTGAGGCTATAAATTAGTAACAACACACAGAGACAAAAATACACGCACTGTGAAATAAATAATTCAACAGCTTTACACATGAGTATCTATAATATTATACAAACAAAATATACAAGATTATAGGACTTGATCTTGCAGTTGCTTGTATCTGTCACTCGGGCATCTGAGTAATTCCAGTGCAGTAAAAAAAAGCTACTTTATGGGGTTACTCATACGCTGAAATTCAGGTGCATAGAATTGCCTTATTGAAACAGCTCCTGACTGAAATGTCTCCTGACCAGATCAGGCCCCATAGAAAACCTGGTGTGGATGAATGTGGTTAGCTTTATTCCTGTGAGTTGAGATACTGTTGGCATTCAGGGTCTCCTTTCATTTCTGGAGATCCAGGAATTCTTCTTCCAGTTTTTGGAAAGACACACCAGCATCCAGCAGATTCTCCATCCAGTGAAGTTTCACACTAGAATAGTATTAGCAAAGCAAAGCCCACAGTAAGTAACAGTAAGCAGAAGGTTACAAGTGAGGTACTGCAGGTAAAAATGTTGAACAGAACTGGGATCATCAGGAGGTGGGGAGCTGCTGTGCATAGACGTGCTCTGAACGCAGCAGTCCCTGCTCTGACAGAGCCTCTGACCAACACACTTGGTTAGGGAGCCATGACTCAGGTTCAGCTCCCACAACATCATGTTTAGCTCTAAAAGAGTTTGCCCACTCTTTGGTAAGCAGCAGTATAAAACAGCAACATCTCCCAGCGTGAAAACCAAAGGAAGGCAGAATTTATGAGCTGGTAAGGGCGAGGGCAGTGACTGGATGGTCTTGCTCGTCACACAAGGAGGCGAATAGGGGAGGGGGTGGAACAGGTTTCTGTTTGTGTCTGATCAGATCCCAGGTCACAGTGTTTGCGAGTCACCCGTGGTGCCATGCCCAAAAACAAGGAGTCTTGGTGACACAGATTTATGTAGACCTACTAAATTTGTGTGCATGACCTGTGGTTACAAGGGTGTGGTTGGAGGTCTGGAGACTTAGTTACTCTCAGTGTAACTTGCAATGGCTTTCTCTGAGAATATAATGGAAACGAGCACATAACATAATCCATAGGCAGCACAAAGCAGCATTTTTAGTTTATTCAGAAGGTTAATTTTGCTCCAGAGAGTTTTTTCACTGCCTGGGAGCTGAAATCCGCTTTCCTCTGTAGTCATGATTTCAATGGGCTTTGGCACAGATATCTTTTGGCAGATATTATGAAGTCTTCCAACACCTAAAGGGTGCCTGTAAGAAATCTGGAGAGGGACTTTTTACAAAGCCATATAGTGACAGGGCAAGGGGAATGGATTTAAGCTGACAGAGCAGAGACTGGCATTAGACATTAGGAAGCTCTTCCCTGTGAGGGTGCTTCCAACCCTGCTTGCATCCTGTGATAGCTGGGACTATGCTAACGGATCAGCTACATGGAGCTCAGCTTGGCCTGGGAGCAGAGAGGGTTAAAAGACTTTGGAAAGGGCCTTGTGTGCACCTGTTCTGTGAATGGAAAAGCCTCCTGCTCTGCTGCTGTCAGCCCACAGCGTGCGGCTCACTTTTAAGAGAAGAAGGACAAACCATCTGCTCCCACTCCCAAGTATCGCTGTTTTCACAACCTGCTTTTGCAGCAGCTGCAGACTCACGAGTGTGGGAGCAGAGGGCTATGATCGGATCGGCTGTGTCAGGCTCCCTGAGCTGCGAGCAGACAGGGGAAAAGGCACGTACCTGTTTGCTGTGGTAAAACCCATTCTTGTTGCAGTTGGGCAAGTAGAATTTGTAAATCTCCCCTCCGCTCCTCTGCTGAGCCTTTGCCAATTTATACAGGGCTCTGTAGAGCTCCTTCTGACAAGGTCCCTGCAGGAATACCACAAGATGATTATCAATAGCAAAATCACACAGAAACCAGCTAAGCAGAAAATAGTATAAAGCCAGCAAAAGGAGCCAGAAACGTTTATTAGTTGTATGATTTGCACCGGGCTGCTCTGCATGGAGTTTTTACTTGTTTCAGTAGGACCACAGCCAGAAAACTCTGGTGTTACATTTAGGCCTTTGTTTTTATTCTTTGAGGCATTTTCTGTCCTCAGAAACACGAGGATTTAAGTCCTTAAATTGCCACACAAGGAAATTTAACTTGTGCTAAGTAAACACATTACTGCTCAGAGGGTACAATCTCTCCTGTTATGGGGAGGTGCATGTTACGAGGCTGGTGTACGTGAGACTAGCCACGTTTTCTGGGTTGCCATGGCCCTGTGCTCTGTTGATGTATGGAGAATAGGTGCAAGACATATATCGACAGTGCAAGAACAAACATTAGAATGTTTGTTACCTTTTGTCCAGGACAGAGCTGTCACCAAAGCAGAATAGAGAGCACCCCTGTGGCTCCGAGACACAAACCCGGAGCACCAGGAGCTGGGGGTGAAGAACTGTTTGCAGTATTTGCTGTTTTCACCATTGGTTCACTCCCTTTTGCAAGTCACAAGTCACAAGTGCTGTGTGCATTAATAGTGCCTAACGTGTTTCAATGAGGGAAAGGGAAGAAGTGACTGAACACGTCTTAAGAGTGGAAATAGTCCTACTCTCTGCTTTTGCAACACCTCCCCTTGTCAGCCCCTCACGTAACCTCTCCTTCTCAAGCCAACAGGCTTATCTGTGGCTCTGGGTGAAGGAGAAGCCTAAAAATCAGAGCTGGAGCTAACAGTGCTCATATACTAAGTTCAAACTAACTCAGTGGTGAAGTCCTGTTGTGGGTGTAGGATGAGGCTTCTTAGGGTGGGGTGGTGCTTAGTAGGTTTTTCCTTTTTGTTTCCCCATTTTGTCTGTGCCCATTAGTAAACTGGGCTGCTCTGGTGCCCAGTTCTAACTCTGCTCTATGCTTTGGGTGAGCTGGCTGCCTGGGACTGGTCTAAATGTGGTTCTCTGGTGCCCTCAAGTGGAACCCGGACTTGCTTGCAAAGGCCCCATACCCCCTTTACCCACTGTGATTTTGCAGTGTCAAGGGTACAAGCTTGCTTTGGTGGCTGAACTGCCTGGTTTTTACATGCATGTACTTAACAGTGTTTCCTTGTGATCAGAGTGAAACTGTCTTGGCTTGCATCGGTGTCTCATCAATAACTGTGTGTAAGAATTCTCTTTTATTTCACTGAGCATCAGACCAGTGACGAATGCCTTTTATTTTTTAACTAAAACACAAAAGAAGTCCAAGATTTTTATATGGGCTCCTGGAAATTAAACGCCCATGTTATCATCTGGTAGTAAATGCAGACAAAGATGCAGCCTCTGCATGGTGTCCTATAGGACACATCTGATGCACATTTGTTTTTATCACTCCATGCCATTTTGCCTGTTTCTCAAGCATCCGATGAAGGCATTCCAAAAGTCTGTTTGCTGGCTACCCAAGCATTGCTTCTAGAATTCATGCACATTCTCATTCTGTATTCTGAGTCAACCGCATCCTCTAGAATGGTCTCTGAAAGGTTTGCAAAGGAAACCCACCTGCTCTTTCCATTTCTTGAGTTCAGATATTCTCTTTGCTTTCATATTTTCATATGCAGTGATGGCATTCCAGGGGATGGATCTGTCCTGGCCGATGGGAAACATCAGCTGGTAGTTCAGCAGCTGATCCTGTGTCATTTCAGTGCTTTCCAAAGGCATATCATCAGGTTCGATAGAGTCTGGAAAGGAATGATATTGAGGTGAACATCTTCAGTGAACTTTTGCATTCATTTCTCAGACTTTAAAAGCTAAAGGAGAAGCATCATCAACAACAAAAAGTAACATCTAAACCAGATCCAATAGCTCTTGTAGGAGCAATAAATTACATGTGTAGCAGAGCAGATTAAACTTTGGTCATAAATACGTAGGAGTATGCATCAGCTGTTCTCTAACAACTTGTCATTTTATGATCCTTTGAAATCAAAGATGAAGCTGCAGTCAGTCTGTTAGAAATGCACAGAATTTTTGACCACAGTGCCAAATGAGGAAAGAGGGAGTTAAACTGGTTCTGAATTTGGCTTTTTGTCAGCATGATGTGCTTCTGGTTTTATTCAGGAGAGGAACTGGTCCAGACCTGATCCCATGGTATCCTGTACTTTGTTCATGCTTTTTCTTACATATAAGAAGGAGCAGCAATTCACAGGAGGCAACAGTGGCTTAGCATGGCCTGCAGTGGATCAAATAGCCAAGGATTGGCAGAAGCTGTTTGACTCTGCCTGATCATGGCCTGTGCACCAATGCTTAACTCAACATGTGTGAGCTCTCCCACTGGAAGCAACAGAAGCTCTTGCAGACACTCATCATGGGGTAAAAGCTTGACATGTGTCTAAATAACTGCGAAAATCTACACTGGACTAAAAAGCACTGGTTTTCCCTTTAACAATGTCTAATAAAAAGTAGGAGGTGGAAAACTGGGGAGGGAAAGCAAAAGGAATAGAAGAATGAAAAGAAGGTGTGGGGTGGAGAGAAAGAAAGTCAAACACTAGACCTTTTTAACTGCAGGAGGCTTAAACCATTTAGTCACTCTTCTCTCCTCTCCCTACCACCTCAAGTACAAGAAGAGTCCATTCACTGCCCCAGTGGCCCTTGTCATTTTGAGCCAACAGCAGGTTATTTTTGCAATATTACAGAGTTCCTTTAATCACCATCACATGAACACAACAGTAATGATGGTGAAAATAACAACAATACTACTAGTGGAAGGTGTCCCTGCCTGTAGCAAAGGGTTGGAACTGGATAATCTTTAAGGTCCCTAACAACCCAAACCAATCTGTGATTTATGATTCTATGATGTAACACTGAAGATGTTCTTGATCATCATACAGTAGAGGATGCTTGGTATGTCTTTTTGCTCAATGATAGTTTAGCTAGCACTGCACTGTTTCAGACACATTTTATTCTTGAAATGAAGCCAGGCATGAGGCCTGTTCAGGTCTTTCCATTCTTTATCATGACTTGTGGAGACAGACATAAACAAAGTCTGCAAACCGTTTGCCATACTCTCGTTACTGTTTACTACTAAATAAAACTTAAAACAGAAGAGATTCAGGTTAGATGTAAGGGAGAAGTTCTTTAGTGTGAGAATGGTGAGGTGCTAGCACAGGCTGCCCAAGGAAGTTGTGAATGCTCCATCCCTGGCAGTGTTCAAGGCCAGGTTGGACAGGGTTTGGAGAAACCTGATCTAGTGAGAGATGTCCCTGCCCATGGCAGGGGGTTGGAACTGGATGATCTTAAGCTCCTTTCCAATCCAAACCAGTCTGGGATTCTTTGGAAAACAGTCTACAGCCTCCCAGAACCCTTACTTGGATTATTTTGCATTGCTCCATCACTACTCTTTAGGGTTTCCCTGTTCACTGCCTGTGATGGGATAGCCAGCTCCAAACATCCCTTGGCTCTGCACCAGGATGCGCCTCACCTCGTCGCAGGTCAGAGCACGTTTTCCTGGAAGTCGCTAACCCGGCTTCCCTGTTTTCCCAACGCCTGCCTAACTCCGTTCCTTTTGCCAAGCCCTCGCCGCACCCTGTCCCCGTCCCCATCCCGGCTGTACCTGCTGAGTCCGCCGTGCTCATCCCCGCGGCCTCGCTGGCGGGCAGGCACTTCCCGTGGCCCTGGATGAGAGCTGAGAGCGGCCGGAGCTCTCCGGCCGGGACGTGGCAGCGGAGCCCCTGCCGACATCGCGCCGTGTAGACGCCGCAGGGCTGCCCCGGTCCGAGGGCGCAGGTCTGGCAGCAGCCACAGCCGGGCTCCCTCGCCGTCTCGGTGCAGCCCGGCCTCACGGGCGGGCAGAGAGCGAGCTTCTCGGCGGTGCACGGCGCGCAGTGCACGGGCGGTGGGGCCTCGGCGCCGGCCGGGCCGGGGGCCAGCAGCGCGGGCAGCAGCAGGGACGGCAGCCAGCAGCGGTGCAGCACAGCCCGCGGGCTGCCCATGACGAGCTGGGACCGCGCAGCGGGCACTCGGCAGCCGGGGCAGCAGCGGGACGTCCTTCGCATACATGCAGCTCGGCCGGAGCATTTATACAGTGCTTGGCCTGGCTATTAATCTTTAACCCCGAGTTAACTATTATCTGAATAGGAGGGCTGGAGAAGCATCGTTTCACTGGCGGTTCAAGTCCCTGACCACTCTTCCCCTCCCCTTTCACTTTTCCCCCTTTATCTTCTTTATTCCCTCTCCTCCAGACATGCAGGAATGCTTTTATTCCCTCACCCCCACCTCTCTGCCCTAGCACAGTTAACAAGGAAAAATGTGGCGGGGGGTGGAGGGGAAACGGGCAGAAGGAAATGGAGGAGTAGAGGGTATCACCCCTCCTCCTTTCTTGTCACAAATGTCGCCTGTTCTTGGCCATTGCTCGAAATGCAAATACTTTTTTAAGGGGAGGGAAGGAAGGAAATCCCATTGAAACTGAACCAACTGACTTCATATTTCTACAGCGACACATGCAGCAAGCCCTTGTTTAATTTTCATCATGTGGCTGCAGGTTAGCAGGACACTGACATACCAAAGAGGAGGCCCCAGGGGTAATAAAGCCATCAGGATCCCTGTAACCACTGCACACATGCACGTAGGAGTCCTTGCGTTAAACCTCCGGGAGGGGTTGCATGCCCGAAGCTGTAGGGATCCCCCATGCCTTGGCCCAGTTTTGCTCCTGCTGCTGGGATGAGAGGGGTAGCAGTCCTGTGCTGGGGGAAACCAGGGTTTGCCAAACACCACAGAAATAAGTGAGATACTGGCTTTTCTGTCTGTCCTGTTACCCTTCCCATCTCCTCATGTATCACCTGGGGAGAAGTCTTTCCTTTACTCCTTTTCAGACAGTGGTTGTCACAATAAAAGCAAAAATATTCAAACTTCACTGTGCTGAACAGATTATTTTATCCTGCTACTTGCAGTATGTACTGAGCTTGAAATAGCAAATTCCAATGTCGAGTCATCTAATGTGGTATGATTTTTGATTTTTTTTGGGGGGGGAGGGGTTGCATTTATTTCTCTTTTGTACATACATCATTGTGTGCAAGAACATAAAGCAGAACTGCAGAGCATTGTCTGATGTTCTGTTATTCTCTGTTTTCCAGTATTGATACCAAAGGTTTCATTTATAATGCAGTGAATTTTTAGCCCCCTATATCGATAACTCAGTTCTTAAAAGCATTCTCATTTTTTACAGACTTTTACAACTTGAGAAGTTTTCACTCAGCTGTTTCACCTGATCTTTAAAAAGAAAACCTCAGGCTGCTTTAGGGCTACACCACAGTCGGCAGCCCTTAAAACCCACAAACATTTTTAAGAACTTTGACAAAAACCCTGATTTTACAGATTTTATAGTAAATCTGTGGACTTCACATGTCTGACTATGAGCAAATTTTGGCTGAAAACTGAAGCCATGGCAATTTCTACAAACCATTGCAGGCTCTTCAAGCTCTAATGCTCTTCTCCCCACTTCCATTTCTGGTTTTTTTTGGTTGTACATCTGCCTTAGTAAATCACAATCCTCTTACCATTCAACATGAAAAGTATACAGAAATATGTATTATTTCCTCTCTCAAAGAGAGAAAGAAAACAATGTGAAACAATGTCCCTTTCATGAAGAAACACTACAAAAAATTACAAATGAAAAGTAAACCCAGTTGTAAAGAGACAAAGACCCAAAGAGCTCATATGCATTTGTATATGTGTATGCATGTATTCATTCACTTATCTATGTATGTCTCTCTACTGTGCTAGATAGCTTTGTATGAACAGAATTGAGGATCATTCTACTATTGACTGCTTAACATAAGCTACTTGCCCCTGGAATGGCTGTACTCTAGAGTGACTGCCACAGTCCTGCCTGCAGTTCTTCTGTCTTTAAACAAAAAGGACGTGAACCAAGAGGAAACCCCTTCCAAAAAGATTTTTTGACTTATCAATCCCCATCAGTTTTAAGTAACCAAATCAAGAAGGACACCTCATGAAAGAGAGAGTCCTTGTCTTGCCCTAAATCTTCCATTAGTTTCAGAAGAATCTCTTTCTTCAAAGCACAATCATGTTTTCAGGCTGTGGGCACATCTTCCATTGCTGTTGGGCAGCTGGCAGTGTCTGCACTGCCCAGGCAACTCCTAACAACTGGCAGCCTTTTAGAAGCCAGATTTTTTTCCAGCTTACCCAGATAAGCAAAAAGAGAAACAAAACCCCTGTAGATTATAAACTATTTTGAAGGTCAGCTCTAAAGGATGGCCCAGCACTTTTGCCCTTGATGACTTTTGTACAATCAAACTGAGAGAACCCAAGACTCTGCTAAAGCAGGCTTTGTGAGCAGACATTCTTCTGCACAAAAGTTAGACCCATAAAAATCAGTGCCTTCATATTTCATTTATATAAATGTCGTAAACATACATTAGAACAGCTTATGATAACTTAGGGCAGTGTTAATCAGCAAGGCAATGGTTTTGTATAGGCCATGGGACATTGATGAAGTGAAAGTAGTGTATATGTTTATGTAGGCTCCGTTTGATGTAATACTACAACTCATCTACCAATCTCCATCTCTGACCTTGACATTGCTTTAAAGAACACAAACAGATAAGAGTCAGGAGGTTAAAAACCTTCACAATGTAAAGTTGTGTTCCAGCTCTTGTCCCCCAGTTTGAAACACTTGTCAAAAGACACTGCATGAATCCTAAGCACGGGTTAATTTTCTACACGATTTCTCCTATTGGTTTCTCAATTATTCTTAGCCACTGGCCTCATTTTGCATGTTAAAGTTTCAGATTTGCCATTTTTTTTCTTTAAAGCCACATGGAATGACTCAAAGAACACAAAGAACACAAAGTTCTATAGAAGTTTGTGTAAAAGTGATCTTTATCCTCTAATCACTAAAAATTCAAGTGACTTGCCAAATGATTTACTACTGGGACTGCTTCTCTGCTTATGTTTGAAAAACCCCCAAACAACCATGGAATACCCTAATTATTTTTCTTTAGGTAAGAAACTGATCCTGAATTGTAAATTTAACATCCAAAAGTACTGTGTGATACACACACATGCATGGCATCAAGCATATGAAAAGAAACAGCTATGACAGAAATACAAAACACCTAGTTCCTTGTCTGTGATTTATAACCTATCAAAAATGCTTTATTTTAGCTCTGTGAATGTGGAATTTTTATCCAAGTCATTGACAGTGCTTATGCTATTGATGAATAATGTGATCAAGCATCTATTGGTTGATTTTTGCTGCTGTGAGGCAATGATGGATATGCTTGTTAGGTATTTTTCTATTCTGGTTGGGTAAGCATGACTTTAGAATCAGATTCTGGATGCCGAAAATGAAGTGCTCCAAGTTTACATTGCACTAACCTTTGCAGACTCACTTTTGCTATTTTTTCCCCTAGAAATTAATTTGGCTAGAATGTGAGAAATATTTTAGAAATACATAAAATTGAAACTGCAGAAAACCTAAGGAGAGAAGATCAGTGAGAGGTTGCCTCATGGCAAGCCTAACTAGGGAAGGCTATGGACATCCTGCATCAAATCATAGGTCATTGGGTTCATAAAAAGAGAGGAAACAGTCATTTATTTCCTTGGTGGCACCCAAAGTGTTTGGGCACTGGGTAAAACACCTTGTTCACAATGTTGTGCATGCATAAACCAGCCAGATAATTATTTTCTAAGAACTATAAAGCTCTTCTGGCAAGACATCTTAAAGTCCTTCAGTCATCCTACCACAGGCCATGGTTGGATGACTACCAGCTGCTCCATGCAGTGATGGCACAAGTGTGAATTTGCCTAGCTGGAGAAATAATCCAGAAACGCTTTGATTTACTGTGGTATAACAAAGCTGAAATCATGCTGCAGAGTGGGAGGGAGTTCCTGTGCAGAGAGTTAATACAAAAAACATTGTCTTGACCCCTTCTTCTGCAGGCAGCATTGCTAACCTCAGGTAGGGGTATTCCCTGGGACCAGCCATAGAAATAAAGGCTATATAGTGCCTACCAGCATGAGCCATAGCTTAGCAGGGACTTTGAAAAATGTAAATGACCCCTTTAGCACTGGCTCCAGGCACCTAAACCAGCATAAGCTATTTAAATCTCTTTGTGTTCTTCAGCCACTGTGTCTCTTTGGGCCCACAAACAGAAAAAGGGCACTGCTAACCAATAAATGTGCCCTTTACTGCAGTCCCTGAGGGCTGTAGGCACTGATGGCATGAGTCTCCAGCCTTCACCACCATCAGCTTTACTTTCATAATTGGTTGCTGTCTTATGCTGATAAGGGAAAGGCAGATTCCCCAGAGACTTACAATAAAAGCAATATAAATGTCATAGGACTTTCAAATACATAATAAAGCATCTCATGTGAAGAATAAGATGTTACTGTTCGATAAAGTAACAGAAGGCTACTGTTTACCTTAATCTCTGAGTCTGTTACATGGGTTAAAAGCCAGGGTACACACAAAACTCCTCTTTCCTCCCTAAACTAATACATGGCTTTCCAGGAACAAGGCTTTCCAAGTGCAGGAGAGAGAAAAGTAGGCAGTACTGATAGAGAAAAAATGAGATCCAGTGTCAGACCAGGGGCATCGTAGTCACAGCCAGTTGCACAGCTTAGGGTAAGAGTATCCATGGGACAACAGCCAACAAGAACTAATGTGATTTGGTTTATAACTCATGAAATGCAACAATGGCTATTCTCTTTCACAGTATAGAGGCTGGATTTTTAAAGGAGCTTGTTGCTAACCCAAAAAATGGTGGAGAAGCTGATGTTTCAAATTCCTACTCTTCTTCAGAGGCTTTTCACTTCCATGAGTTGGCTGTTGAAATGCCACTCTTTCATCTTTTCATCCTTTTAGAAATGCTGATAAAAACAGGAATAAGTCATAGGGGTCAAGAACACAGTAAATGAAGGGATCCATGCCTGACCTGTCCTGCTACAGGAAGAGGGGCTGGGCTGCAGGCAGAGCAGAAGACAGCAGCTTGAAATTCTCAGCAAGAGGGCTGTTACTGACAGCAAAATTATACGCTGTTAGAACAGGAGGGCACGTTTCTCTGCATCATTTACAACCGTTTTCCACATTTAGGTTATTCCCTTCTGCACTGGTTCTTACAAAAATAAAACAGTTTGTCCAGCTGCTTTTTGACAGGAAATCTGTCCCTGCCTTTTGTCTTGGGCATTTCTGATTTCAACAAGATCATTACTGTTAATCATTAGTATAATAATGTTGCTAGCAATACCAAGAGTGCTTTTTTTTTCAGCGCCTCTACTCTACCCCCAGAGGAGAGAGATAGGACTCTGGGACTTCACATAGCTCTAGAGAGTTTGATGCTTGCATAGAGAGCTGAAACCAAGTAAGCTGCTGCTGAGATTCAGGGTTGCCTGAGCTATTAGCATCACCACTGTTGAATTAGTGGCTGATAGTTATCAAGTGTGAAAGCTTTTAATGCTCACTGCAGCCTTCATTTACATGTATTTACTATTTCAAATTTTTTGCGGGGATCCACAGTGAAGTATAGGCAAGTTCACACTGTCCAGAGGAACAAAGATGATCAGAGGTGCTGGTCTCTGCTTGGGACCCCTGAACCTTTCGGTGTGAGGGGAGCAGGGCTTGCTTTCTGGTGGAAGAGGTGGGAGAACAGCATGAGGGCAAAGTAATGGTGGGACACAACACCTTCATTCAGGCAGGTCACCCTATGTGGCACTTACTCTTGGGCAAATACACCTTAGCAAGAACTTTAGAGGAAAGTGAAGCTGCTAACTCTACTTGTCAGCAGTTTTAAGGCTTCTTGAAGGAGTGGACATTTTGCAGATAGAGACATGGAGGGATTAATCTAACCTGTTGTTAAGTCAAAATCATACTGCAGATAAGATTGAATGTCACACAAAGCTTTTCCTGACATACTGTATAAATAATCTCTGCCATCAAACACATAGATCACACAGAGTTACTACATTAAAACCAAAAAAATCAATATAATTAATGTATAATGAAACAAAAGCCAAGATTAGATTGTCAGAGCACTTTGCTACAGGTGAAAGAAGAGTGCCTCTCTTAACAAATAGGAATTTGACTGTATTCAACTAATCAGCATGATTCTGAATATGATCAACAGCTGGAGCACCTCCCATATGAAGACAGGCTAAGAACATAGGAGTTGTTCAGCCTGGAGAAGACAAGCTGCGTGGAGACCTCAGAGCAGCTTCCAGTGTCTGAAGGGTGCTACAAGGATACTGGAGAGGGGCTCTTCATCAGGGACTGTAGCAATAGGACAAGGGGTGATGGGTTCAGACTGAAACAGGGGAAGTTAAGGTTAGATATAAGGCAGAAGTTCTTCCCTGTGAGAGTGCTGAGGAGCTGACACAGGGTACCCAGGGAAGCGGTAAATGCTCCGTCCCTGACAGTGTTCAAGGCCAGGCTGGACAGAGCCTTGGGTGATATGGTCTAGTGTGAGGTATCCCTGCCCATGTCAGGGGTTGGAACTAGATAATCTTAAAGTCTTTCCAACCCAAACAAGTCTGGAATTTTATGATTTTGTCTTCTGTAACATAATAGTAAATCCTTGTAGGAAAGGATTTCTCTTGTACAAAAATAATAAATCCTACAGTGACCCACAGCTTGGTGATGATGGGTCAGTTGTAAAAACCAAGACAGACACAGAGATGTCTCTGTCTTTAGATGTCTCAAGAGCTTTTCTCTCATTAAATCTGAGTAACTGAGTTTTGGTATAAATACTAAATAAGACATTAATTTTATCACTGTTGTTACTGTTATCATTATCAGCAACTGCTTGACCATGACATGGTCAACATGACAAAAATAAAAATCACCCCCAACACCACCTTCTTTTTATTGTCATTTTCTGCATCTTTATATATAGCCCTTCCCCCATGCCCCAATCTGATAGTTTTCTCAGTCTCAAAACTATCTATCCAGTGATAACATGTCCTGCATACATTATATGCAATGTATATTTATATATACTTGATATATATATATATAAAATATATACTTGAACTCGAATTACCTGTTCAAGTCTATTTACTTTTAAGTCCACTGATTCTGAGAAATGAGAATGGCCAACTGACCTGTTAGGTATCATGATCCTGCTATGGCATTTTTGCTTATTTGTCTCTTCTCCAAATGCAGTCATCTTGGTCTTCTCCTTTTGCTTGTCTTATGTAAGGGCTTTTCTCTGTATTTTGTTTTGTTTTAACAATTGTTATCATCACCCAGCTGTGGCCAGAAATATACTACCTAAGGTCAGAATACACTATTGATTTGTATGCTTGCATCATAGGCTTTGTAGTGTCATTTCCAATCCTACAGTCTCCGTGTACTTTTTCTCAGCTAGCCAGGGGTACTCAGGGTGCCATACAGCACTTCCTCCTCCACCATCCCAATTCCACCCCTTCTTTCTTTCCTCTAGCACAGTGACAATTAGAACATGTATCTACATTAGCGTGTGTGTTGTAATTAAAAGGGGTTTATTACAATTGTAAGCCTTCTGTCTAATTGTAATGGGTTCCCCTCCCATGGTGGCAAAGTTCTGTTGTTGAGCTATGGTTTGTGCAGGTTTTGAGTTTTTGTGTGTAGGGTCCTTCTCAGAAAGGAACGACAAGTGTTAAAGCACCCATCTTCTTCATATGAATATTCTAACACAGCACCAATTTGATTTAATTGCACAATGCATGATGCAATAAATTGCTTGGTGCTCCCTTGGCTGGGAAGTATACTTTGAAACCCATTTTACCCATTAGACATCTTGTAAGTGCCTTTCTGGGTCCAGTTCCTCTCCCAGTAAATTTGTTGCTGCCCATACTTTCTTTCCTGTATGTGAATTCACATCACCTTTCCACACTAGAAAGTTGGATTACTGCATTTCTAGGAAGAGGACTTTTGTTTTCCTATCTTAGAATAAGAGAATTTTCTTTCCCCCCTTTCCATTGCTGGTATCTCCTCTTTTGGAGGAGATGTAAAATTCAGGAAGCTTACGGTATATGCCAGTAGAAGATGGTCACTACAGGGGGCAAACCTTCAATGACATGAAGAGCTGAAAGCAGAGCTAGGAAAGGCCAAAAGGATTAAATGGAGGATAACAAAATGATCAAAATGGCAGCAACACTAAGAAGTAGAAAATACATGCTTGCTTTCCTTTTTCATTCTCTGGGTATAATAAAGGGTGTTTTCCTCCTTCTTTCCATTTTTTCAGTAAAAATGAATTAAAGCAGAAAAAAACCCACAACCCCCCAAAAAATTAAATACCACAGAAGCAAGACAGTTAGTCACTGACCTATGATGCAAGTTCAACCATCTTTTTTAATGAATACTTAAGAAAAGTAAGACTTAAAAGCCCTGACTCCACAGTAAGTCTAGAGATGGTGATTATTGCCTTGTGAGCTAGGATGCTTAGTTTCAAGGCCCTGTCGCAGAGGAGAAGGAGATTTGTGATGTGGTCTCTCGCTTCCAAGACTTTTATCCTACAGGCTAATGAAACTAAAGGCAGAACACCTAAAGGCTATTGAAACACCTCTAGCCTCATGGTGTCTGCTGAGCATCTCCTGCACACAGTCCCATTTCAGGGTGGATGAGTGGGACTGGTGTAAAGTACTGTGAGATCATATGCATGGGCAGACCCAGGAGGATGGGAGCTACTGCCAGATATATGAGATTTGCATGTCCCTTGGGTCTGACTGCACTATCAAGCCAACATTCATTATACAGGATCTTTAGGTACCTGCCTAGCAGTGCAAGGACTGAGCAGATGCAAGTTGTTTGTTGGGTTTTTGGAGTGGGAGGCTACATCTGTAAGTGGTGTTCTAAGATCAATGCCTAGATCTAGTTTTTAAGCCATTACTCACTAGCTTTAATTTATCCAACTTTTATAGGTGCTAACAGGCTCGGTCAAACCTTCTGTATGTCTGTTCATTTACTGCTAATAAGTCAGAAGTGCTGATGAATCAGCTATTTTAATAAGCATTGTGGACTACAATAGCAAATGGAGCTAAGGGAGACTTCTGCATTTGTCTGTCTTAAAGAAAAAAACACACTGAAGTACAGGTCAGTGACATGCTGTGTGATTTATTACTCAGGGCTTTGTCTGTAGCAGGAACCTAACCATCTTGTGATTTTGAACAAAAATAATAGATCTGGGTTTATTGAAGAGTTTTTCATTTCTAGTCTGTCCTAAAATTGCTCAGCTATGGTCAGCAAAGTAACTTCATTGCCAGTTCTGTTATTTAAATCTGAAATATGTTAAATATGTGTGCTAAACATTTTTCTCTTCAATCTGGCATCCTGCAGAAACACTGCAACTTGGCAGAGCACTCCCAGCTCTGTCAACAGGAATGTTACCATTGCTTCAGTGGGAACAAGGCTCATAAATCCAGGGTGAAGACATCGCTGTCTCTTCCCTGTGTTCTTGATAGTGTTTTTGTTCCTCTCCATCCAACATCATGCTTAGTCACCATCAGCAGGTAGATTGTGTAATATCTGTTCAGAGACAAGTGTACTGAAAACAGTTCCCTGGGTCAAGGTCATAGCTTAGCTCCTACAGGAAAAACACTGCAGTAAAGGAGCACTCTCAGTACTTACAAACATGCTCAGTGTTGCATTTCAAAGCCAGGACAAGAGCAAGGCTCAAGAACCTGTAGCAGCTCTGATCCACATTCATCCAAGCAGAAAAGGCCTTTTTGTTTTACAAAACACAATACCTTGGGGGTTACCTTCTCAGAATCTGTAGTCCTTAACCTTTTCTAGCCTCAGCACCTATTCAAGGTCACTAATAGTTAGAGAAGCTTGGATTTTGGAGGTGTTGGACTCTACAACTCCCTTTAAGTTGTTAGTAGGAGTTTGGTTTTTTGGGTTTTTTTTTTTTTTTTTTTACACCATGGCAATATTGCAATATAAATATGCATAAAGGAACTTTGCACATGAAGAGAGTTGCACCAAACATTTATTTGCCATTGTTGCCACTTGAGGATGACCATTAACAACACTGACACTGTAGACTACCAATGCCTCTCTCAAAGCCTATTCTTTTCAAAGTGTATGTGTATCTATAACAGAAAACTGACTGCCTCATTAAAGTCTAGTAGACTGGGGAGTCTACTGGAGAAGCAAATGGAAGTGCAAACCCTGTAAATTAAAGAAATATTAAGGATTTTGTTTTCTTGTTTTCCACTTTGTCCCTATGGATATATGTCCTGGGTTCAGCAGTTGCAGTCAGTTTTTCTTCTCTTTAGTAGCTGGTGTTTTGACTTAACCCGGGAACAAGGCTGATAAGGCCGATGTTTTTGGTTGTTGCTGAGCGATGTTTGCCCTGACCAAGGACTTTGTGAGCCTCATGCTCTGCCGGGGAGGAGGGGAAGCTGGGAGGAAGGAGGGACAGGACTGTACTGACAGGACCAAACTGACCAAAGAGGTATTCCATACCATAGCACGTCATGCCCAGGAAGTAACTAGGGAGGATCCGGAAGGCCTAGTTCTCTCGGGGTGGTTGGAGGAGTTGGTCGGTCAGCACTCGGTTGGTGGGGTGTCGTGAGTTATCTGCTGTGGTTGATGGGATGTTGTATTCTTTTCCTGTATCATTATTATTATTGGTGGTAGCAGCAGTGATTTGTGTTATACCTTAGTTACTAAACTGTTCTTATCTCAACCATGTGGAAGTTGCATTCTTTTGATTCTCCCCCCATCTCTCTGGAAGCAGGGGAGGGCAAGAAAGGGGGGTTGAATGAGTGAATGAGCTGCGTGGGTTTAAACCACGTCAATATACTTACCTGCAAAGTTTAGTAATGGGAATGTTAGTTTTGTATGTGTAGTTTGGCACAAGCAATTTCACATTCCCTAACATCCTGGCTTTTAAAAATTTGAGACAAACCTTTCTTGGGAAGCATCATTAAAGGTAGCATGTAGCCTTATACTATATAGGTCTGATTGAAGCCCCTTGGTATTCTAATCTGCAACTAACTACAATTAACAAAAATACTGTTGATGTAGGGTATAAGATATTTCAGCAAACTCCTGAAGTACCAATTAATTCTATTCATATTTTCTCAAGAAGACCTATGAAAGCAATATTGTGACTCTTACAAATTCCCAAGGACCTAAATTACTGCTAGAGAAATGCTGTAGAGTCTTTTGTATTTCTTTTTAACATTCCAGAGAGAAGAAACAGAAGTGGTCTCCAAAACCCTTAAAGCCTTAGTTTTTTTTACATCTGTCTGATACAGCTTCAGGACTTGTAAAGACAAAGTCAATTCTGTGTTACCACTCCAGGCAATCTGTTCCCCTCCACAAAGGAAAGCTGTTAGGATTTTACTGGTACCAACTAGTTCCATAAATTTGGCAGGGCAGCAGCTTTGATCCCCACAAAACCTTCCCAGCATTACTGTGTTCTGCATCTTAGAGAGTTTTGTGTTGAGCTTGGCACAAACCCAAAGACTTCTTGGATGTTAAGCTGCCATATTCCCAGATTCTTCTTGCATTTGGTGTAGCCTCCAGCAGGACCTTTCCCAGCAACTACATCCCTGGCCTGCTGAGGGCTGGAACTTGGTCCAATTGGCCTTTAATGACCTTTCCACTTGGCCCAGAATCACGAAGGAATTGAAACTAAGTAGGCAAAGGCACTTCGGGGTATGAGCTGAGTCTGAGTTTTGGCAGAAGACTGGCACTGGCTACTGAAAAGTATATGATCAGATGGACAAGGAACCCAGCAGTGAAGAGCAGGCATAGAAGACAGAAGACTTTTGTGTCTTATAAGGAAGGAAGCTGTTAGAGACCAGAATGGAGAAGACCTTAGATGGAGACATCTGAAGATCAAAGAACTGGATGGGCTCAGGTAGGAGCCAGGAGTGACTTCAAGAGCCAATTGGGAGAGAGGAAAGCAGAAGCAGTATGAAGATTTTCTGAGACCAGTATGGAGAAGTCTGAAGAAGGGACAAATGGAACTGGCTAACTGAGAAGATACAAATAAACAAGAAAGGAACTGGGTCATTCAGATTAAGCATTGGGTCATGTGGACAGACTAATCTGTGCTTGTCCCAGGGGTAGAGAAGGGTTTTATGCTAACCTTGCGCTTGCCTGATCTTAGTTCAGCCCCTGGCACAAATCATAGATGCTGATGAAATGCCTGCAAGCTCAAGGGGAATAGCAGCACATCTGCAACTATGCCTATTTTATCTGAAAGGCAGCTTGGGATCTACATCAGCCAGGAGCTCCCTGGTTGCCAGAGGAACCTGTGGAGGCCAGACAAGCAGCCTGGGTAACACACACACAAACAAATACTAGAACATTAACTAAACATCAAATGAAGCAAGCATGCCTTGGTCAGTGACCTGAGGGGCAAACATGGCCCCACTGCCCAGCTACCACAGAAAGCCGGGTTCTGAGGATAAGGCTGTTCTGACCAACTGCAAAGAATTTCACTTCAGGAATCATTAGCAAAAGCATCCTAATCCCTTTTAAATCATAGAATAGTTAGGGTTGGAAAGGACCTTAAGATCATCTAGTTCCAACCTCCCTGCCATAAGCAGGAACACCTCACACTAAACCATGCCACGCAAGGCTTCATCCAACCTGCCAGGGATGGAGCACTCACAGCTTCCTTGGGCAACCCATTCCAGTGCCTCACCACCCTAACAGTAAATGAATCTTACAATACTTTCTCTGTCCACTATAGCAATAAGAAAACCAAGGAGAGTAATTGCAGATCCTGAACTACTCAGCTGTCAAGCATCCATGGTCATTAAGACAATAACATCTTCGGGGCGCAAACAATATTTATCTCTATTTAACTGTTTATTTTTACATTATGCAGTAAGAACTCCATAATCAGTTCTGTCTTATCTTTTGTTTGTGTCTAAATTAATAAATTGCAGCACAGTTCCCTGTGTAGAGCTCTGGCTTTACCACACATCCTCTGAGAGTTCAAATACAGAAATAAATGCATTTTCCAAAAGAATGCTTAATAAAAAGAAAGGCATGAAAAAAAACCCCACAAAACCACCTGAATAGCAAATTTATGCATCTTTTTCTCTTTTGTGCAGTAGAGAAAGTAATGAAAGAACACTCTTGGAAAGCCCTCCTGAGGAAAAAGCCCATTATAGATCAGAGTTGATCAAGATTAACTTGAAGAATATTACATGTTTATAGTGGTACCATTTACATATTCATCAAATTTTAATACACTCTCAAATTCTTCCAAAATAAAGTATTTTAAAGGTATACAGGCTAGAACAACTTGGTTTTAGCAGGCACAGACTGGCTTATAATGAAACAAGTCCTAAGGCTGTTGAATTTCCTGAGAGAGGGTGTAAAACCAGAACTGCACTCTTACATTCTTGAGCATAACACAGCTGCTATTGGTTAGCATGTCTCAGTGTTGGCTTGAACCATGCTTCTGCTTCTCTGCCATCTTGGACATGAGATACTACAAGTTTCAGTGTGTAAGAAGGAAACACAAAAGCTTCCCTTATGACCATATTTAATTTTCAAAGACTTCCCCCCTTTGGGATAATTAGACAGTACCTGGGCCAGGCTGCAAATCCAGTATAGCCAGGAAAATAAAAGTGCTAGAGCCACACAAGTGCAGTGATAGGCACATGCACACGGTAGAACTGTTCTGGATCCCCTTAGGTGACACCCCATAGATCACTTACAACTGCTAAACTGCCTAAAACTTAAGTATCAGTCAGCAGGGAGAACTGAGCATTATGCTTTTTGCATCACTTATACTGGTGCTTCAGAAAGAGCTGCTGTGAGCCAAGCTGCCATTTTGCCAATACAGTTGTCAAGACACCTTTCTTCCCTTCATGCAGCAGCTCCAAATCAAAATGGAAAACATACACCCCCTCAAAGCACACAGCCGAACATTAAAGATCCCCATGGCAACAATGAGGTGCATTTACAATCCTGGGCCCGAGCAAGCTCATATTGAGCCAAAACTTCAAACCAAACTGTCATTAATTAGTAATCTCTAGAGGGAGGCCTCCCTCCTTAGTGCCTCTGCTATTTCCTCATCTTCTCAGGTAGCAGCAAAAAGCAGTGCCAATTGCATCAGCTTTGATGAAGAGGAGATTCTCCTTTGGCTAGCCCGGTTTACACTCTATGTGACCACTAGGACTTTGTCACTTAAGGAACATCAGCAACTCTAAAAATTTGGAACACAACACATACCAGAATAGTCAGGAAGAGCTGTGGCAGGATGAAGAATGTTTCTTACACAAAGTTCTCCCTCCCTTCTTTGTTCCAGGCCTTTAGCCATTATGAATTAACATTGGCTCTCCTGTGGAGGCACTTAATTTGTACCCGACTCCTCCTAGAGTCAAGAGGCAAAAAGAAAACAACTAGGAAATACCCATGAACCTTGTTGGGAAAGAAAGAAGCCTAACAGGTACTTCAGTCAGGTTCTGTGATTTATTGGAACCAGCTGTTCCCAGCAGCTGGATGTGATAGCACCAGTGCCAGGTCAATCAAGCTTCTTCAATTGTCAGTTCATGGTCAGTGGCTTCCTCAATATTTTTAAGTTGACGGAGCAGCCATTCTCTTTCTTTCTCTCTCTGTTATAGAAAAGAAAATATTTAGTCAACCTAATTCATTCAGATGTCACCTACTTTGAAAAACAAACACAAAACATATACAAAGGCATTATGAACTCAGCTGGATTTTGGCTAAAGTTTTCCTTTTGTCTTAAGCTAAGAAGCCTAAAGGCTGTCAGAGCAGGCAAGTTTTCCTGAGTTTCTAACACACCCATGAACAGTACAGGGGAAAAACCAAGCCAGAATAGAATCTGATGGCTTCACGGATGTGATAGCCTTCAATATCTAACCCTTCCGCCTCCCTGTCCTTTCTATGGGCTCTCCATAGGGCCCTTGCCAATAATGAAAGTTCCAGGAAATTGAGTTCTTGTGCTCTATGAAACAAAATAAAGACCTGCATAAGGTCTATTAATCTAGGCTTTCACCAGGAGACACTTCACTAATCAAAGGACTGCAAACAAGACCCCATTTGCAAGAACTGGCATTCTTTTTAATAAAGCACCATGATCTGTATTAAGCAAGGAAAGAAGTAGATCATTTGTTTCTCCAGCTTTAGTTAACTTGCCAATATTAAGAAACCTGAGAATTCAGATCACTGATTTCTTCCCTTTCTTAAGGTTCTCTTACAGAAAGAAGATTAATGTATTGAAATGTATTAAAAATGTACTTTTGTACTAGTGTACACAACTAGTCATGCAGCCTCACAAGCTGAAGCAAGTACAAGTCTGGAAGACTGCATCCCATCTAGCCTGTGATTTAGGAATGATACCACAGAGTCTAGCAGGTTATGACTATACATAAATGTATGCTCTCACTGGTAATTTGTGGAGATGTTCTGTAAATAGAGTATGCCCACAGTACTAGAAGGGTTTGTATACAGTCAGCATCAGTAAAAAACTGTACAGCTTAGCTATTCCATAACAAAGGGAAAGCCATTACCACAAGAGCTTTATCAACTTTCTTCTTTCTTTTTTTTCCTATTGGGAGATCTTTTATCCCTGGTATTCCAGTAAGAAGCCATGAAGGGCCACTCTCAGGAATTACTGTAGCCTCCTCAGATGCTTTGGTGGAAGCCTGAGTTTCCAAGCTTGGCATGATCTTGTCATTTGGCTCTTCATCTGATTCACCAGAGGCCAACACTGTGGAAAGCCTCCTCCTAGAAAACATGACCTGAGAACTTTGGCTTATCTCTTCCTTTGATTCTTGTGCGTCAAACCCTGTTAAAAGCCTTTTTGGGGACATATGAGGGATATACACTTCAACACCTGCCATTGATACTTGAGCTAATGATCTACTTAGATTTGATTTTGGCACTGGAGATTCATAAATCCTCTTGATGGAATTTTGGTCCTCAATTGACTGATTTGTCAGTTCCGTAAGAGATGACATTGATCCTGAAGGCATTGAATCCACTGGAGTGCTGTGTTTCACCAATCTCTTTGTCAGAGATCTTTTGATGTTCAGAATAGAATCTTCTTCCTCTGACATCTTGAAATCAGGTTAATTGCCTTAAGAAAAATCAGAAAATTCATTGCTCACATAGAAAGAGATGTCATGTGAGGAGTTCAGCTGCCACAAAACCAAATCCAAGGTGTTCCTATTTTCCCATTATCTTTACATGGAATTTATCCTCTGCATAGTTCAGTGTTGTTCAAAAGCTTGGAAGAGCCATATTGAAAACAGAACACTGGAAGGCAGCTTGACACATTGACAGCATTCACTTCTGTCCCAGCCCTCTGCATGTAGAGCTCCACACATGCTAGAATTTTTTTAAGATACTACTTTAATTGCAACATAGAATCCCAGAGTGGCTTGGGTTGGAAAGGACCTTAAGATCACCTAGTTCCAATCCCCACCCCCNGGTGACATCCGCGTGTTCACGCTCGTTTCCCTAGTCCCACCCCCCCCCCCCCCCCCCCCCCCCCGCCATGCCACCTCAAACTAAACCAGGTTCCTCAAGGCTCTGTCCAAGCTGGCTGTGAACACTGCCAGGGATGGGGCATTCACCACTTCTCTGGGCACCCTGTGCCAGCGCCTCAGCACCCGCAGAGGGAAGAGCTTCTACCTTAGATCTAACCTGAACTTCCCCTGTTTCAGTTTGAACCCATCACCCCTTGTCCTGTCACTACAGCCCCTGATGAAGAGCCCCTCCCCAGCACACTTGTAGGCTCCCTTCAGATACTAGAAGGCTGCTATTAAAACAGTGCTTCCTCTTTCCGGGTATACAAAAAAAAACATACTTTGGGGTTGCAGCTGTCAACACAGGGCAGGCAGCTGAAAATTGTTAGATACCAGAAGGTTTACCATAGCATAGCAATATGTTAGGTGCTCTAGAGAGACATGCAGAGAAGTTCTGGATGCAAGCAAGCATCTCAACTCAATTGCCATTTTGTTCCTCTTGGCTTGTTAAGAGGGGGCTCACAAATCTCTCATTCCCTCTTGCTTGTCATTTGGCTTAGTCATGCTGATCCTAAATTTTGGTCCTAAAGCAACTGGGTTCTATGCAGGTCTGTTTTCAAGTGATTTTACAACAATGGCAAGGTTGGTTTTGTTAGTAACATTTCCTACTACCCATTTACCAATACCCAGCAACAAGGAACTTAACTTCATAGACATGGGAAGCCCAAGAGAAATGTATTTGTTTAAGGTACACTTAAGATAAATATCTTAATTAGACAAGCAGTTAAGTACTTCTAGTAACTGTTGAATTCTGTTTTCATGCAGCAGTTCAGATATTTCATGCAGACTGACCACATGAAGCTCATCAACCAGGCAGTGTGTTTTAAGTGAACATATTCCAAGCCCCATAGATCAAAGCCCTTGGGGGGGGGGCTTGGGATGGGGAATGGGACAACAGGACAACAATGAAGGAGGTACAAGAAAATGTGTCTGCTGAAGCAAAAAGCATCAGCTCTCTATTCCTCTAATCAATGTCAATGCTTCACACCTGTGTAGAGCCTGAGTTTAGCAGTTTCATAGCCACTTCATGTTTCTAAGGCACAGGAGGCAGGAGGCAAGAGGCAAAGCATTGACTCTTCTATACAGAAAAAGTCAGGTGCTTTGTGTTTTTCTTCTCTTGGGTTGAAGGAGAACCACCATTATCACTTGTACTTGGGTAGACATTTCTCCCCTCACTCTTTAGCAGTGTATAACACATTATAAGCAGCTTACATAAGCTGCCTTTTCCTTTGCTGTTCAGCCAGATTGACTTCCTTTAGTCTTTATCATAGAAACTTACTGGCAGAAAGCCTGCATGACTGAACTTAGAAGGGGAATAAGAAGGAGTTTGCAACCACACACCCCCCTTCCCCCATGCCTGTTCTCAGCTATATGTTCTGATGCCATCCCCTTACTCATCAAAGTTTAGTAGTCAATTAAAAGCTGTTTTTCTATTTAAAGTTAGCTTCTAAAGAATGCTTTCAGCCAAGACTTCTGAGGGTAACAAAAGAAGTTGTCTTTTTTTATCCTTTTACACTTTTCTGTGCTTTAGAAATACATTTATATACAAGCAATAAATTTGCTCTAATCTGTTGCTTTAACAAAGCCATTTTAGATAAAGGAGGGAAGAAATCAAAAAAACATCAGAGAAAGATAAATTACTAAACAATACCAGAATCTACCAGAGAATGCATCTTGCAGTAGCTTCATGAAGCTACAGAAGAAAACAAGCTTACCACATCTACCAGGCTCTGACACCCTCCTCCACAACTCAGGTGATTACTGGGTTTAATCTGCTGCTTCACCTCTTATAGCCCTGTGAGCCTCCCATCATCCTTTTCTGCAGAGACTTCTAAATCACACATTTAGCATCTTTTTAGGATTTTCAGCTGCTAACTGGACAAATCACTAAATAGAAACATATGATGAAGTAATCATAGGAAAAATGGGCTGGTCCACTTATTTATGTGCTATGTTTATTGTTGTTTAATCTCTGCAGTTTGCTGCCCATTTCAATAACAAAAATACAGCAAGTGGTTAATTGGCCTCACATGGCTGCTAAAGGCAGATTGGGGATCTGTAGGAAGAGAGATGTATGTTGATGGATGGATGGATGGATGGATGGATGGATGGATGGATGGATGGATGGATGTTGATGATGGAGTATTTCTGTTGCAGTCCTCATTTTATTTTCTCACTGCTTCTCCTACCCCAAAAAATAAATGAGAAAACAAATACTAAATCTGCCCTGAAAAATCTCTTCTGTTGAAGAGGAGTGAGAACTAACTGAAGGTTATTTTACTGCAGTCTGAATTTCATGGTGTTTGAGGCTAACAACTGTGGAAGTGGAAGCAGTTTATTTTGAAGCAGGTGTTTTCAAAATACCAGCTCTTAGACAGGAACTGCACTGGTCTGACATGGCATGGTTCAGATGGAGGAATGTAGCTTTTGTCAGCAGAGGAAAAGCAGCTGGACTGCACCAGGCAAGCTGAACTGTAAGCCTGCTCTGTGGTGGGTGGCAGTGCATAGCTGCTATCACACTGCTCATTGAGGGAGCATGTGCACAAATACTTTGGTAGCCCCTTTGGACAAAGCATGACCTGCAGACCTTTATTCAAAACCTAAGCTGATCTGATCAGACAGATCTGGTGTCAGGGTGATCTGAGGTTGTAGAGTGCCTCTATCGCAGACAGAGGGGTGAAGGGCTGATCTCGCCAGGATTTGAAGCTGTGGTTCCAGGGAGTCTGAGCATTTCAAACCTAATCATAAACCACCCTCTATTGCTGCATTAATAATTGCAGTATGAATAGAGAATTGGAGCTACCAGTTCAATATTTAGGAATAACAGTCTGGCAGTATATGGGGAAAGTTGCTAGGTTTAAATTATGTGCCCCTAAGGAACTGAAAGAGAGCTTGAGAAATGGAGGCACTTTACAATCACATGGATTGCACGAGTAAACATCTTGGAAATAAATAGTCTGTCCAGGATAAGCTATTTATTTCCTAAACTCCCAGGGGAGGTTCCTACAGGAATATTTTGAGAACTCAACAAAAACTATTTTGAGATATATGTGGCTGAGCAAGAAAATAAAAAAGAGACAAGATTCTCAGTCCTTTATAAACACAGAAGAAGGTAGACCAGCCCTTACCTCATTTTGAATGTGAGTAGTTAATTTTCAAACTAGTGGCCTTGTGGCGTGGTGAACAAACCCACCAGGTCAGCCATACTGTACGTTGCAGGGCTTGGCAAGCCAGCTCTGTATATAGCACAGAGCAGAGTGATGTCTTGACTGAGTGTTGCAATGTTTGCACTGTCCTGCTATGTCAGTGGGACTTAATACAGTCTCTTGCAGTTAGGCAGTGATGCAAACAGCACTGCACAATATGAACCTGTGTGAGACCCACCTTTGTGATGGGTCTGAATGAAACTGACATAATCTCAGAATCACAGAATCAACCAGCTTGGAAAAGATCTCTAAGATGATCAAGTCCAACCATTCCCCAGCACCGCCAAGGCCACCACTAACTCATGGCACTGAGGACCTTGTCTACACAATGTGCGAACACTTCCAGGACCCTGATCTAATACCTGACCACCCTCTCGGAGGAATAATCTCCATCTAAACCTCCCCTGGTGCAGCTTGAGGCTGGTTCCTCTTGTCCTGTCCCTTGTTCCTTGGGAGCAGAGACCGACCCCACCTCACTCCATCCTCCTGTCAGGCAGTTGTAGGGAGCAATCAGGTCCCCCCTGAGCCTTCTCTTCTCCAGACTGACCCCCCAGGTCCCTCAGCCGTTCCCCATCACACTTGTGCTCCAGGCCCTGCACCAGCTCCGTTGCCCTTCTCTGGCCCCACTCCAGCACCTCAAGGTCTCTCTTGCAGTGAGGGGCCCAGAACTGAACACAGGATTCAAGGTGCAGCCTCACCAGTACCCAGCACAGGGGTACAATCCCTGCCCTGGCCCTGCTGCCACACTGGTGCTGATCCAGGCCAGGATGCTGGTGGCTTCTTGGCTGCCTGGGCACAAGCTGCTCATGTTCAGCTCCATCAATCAGCACCCCCAGGTCCTTTTGCATGAGCAGCTTTCCAGCCACTCTGCCCCAGGTGCGGTGCATGGGGTTGTTGTGGCCCAAATGCAGGACCTTGCACTTTGCCTTGTCCAGAGCCCTCTGTGGAACATTACTGTCTTTCAGCTGGTCAACACTCCTAGCCAACTTGGTGTCACTGGACCTCTTCAAGAACTCCTGGCCTTGGCTTCCACCTTGTGCTTTGACTTCCTCACCATGCTTGCCCTCACTTCCTACTGTATCCTTTTTGTAGCACCTCATAGTCCACCAGTGCTCTCTGTAGCTGCAGCATCTTTATGCCTACCTTTCATTTCCTGCAAAGCCATGACTTGCCATTTCCTCTAGTTTCATGACAAACGTTCTCAAGATATGAACTAGGAGATTTGCAAATGGCTCTTGCTGCTAGCCATGGTTTAGCTTTCTATGAAATGGTGGCAGGATGTTACAGAGAATAATTAGATCATAACTATGCAGACATCATGTAGAAAGGATGCTGTTATGATGGATAGAACCAGCTGCAATGATGATATTATATTGGTTCTGGTGCATCTGTAGCCTGGACCTGAAACGCCCAAGCTCTGCCATGAGTGGCACCTTAAAGGCTTCTTGCACCTTTTAAAGAATGACACATACTGTGTCCTGTAGTCACACCTGTTTATTCACTATGAACAATTACTTCACTAATATTGCATTACTTGGTATGACCAACATCAGGATTGTATACCTGATATAGGTATCCATAGGTCTGGATCCGGCTGTTTGGTCTATATTCACATAACTTCCTCTCCTTTGCCTGTGATGCAAGATAAGATGGAACACAATTCTACCAATATTATTATGCATCTCCATGTATATTATATCAAACCTCCCACAGTTTTATGAATATTGCTTGAAAGATTCTCCTGTGGATCTCATTTTAGGAGATAACTGCATCTCCCTTTCTAAATTTGTTCCAAAAATACAAAACCCACATAGGAAATAATTTATTTTTTTTCACCACATTCCCTTGTGGGGAATATTATTTCTTAATGTTTCTTGCTTCCAAAACTAATGGAGGTGTGGGGAACAAAGCCAGCAGTGTTTTGTTCAAATATCAGCCCTTTCATTCCATTTCAAATGCACAAATTCACTCTAGAGACAATGGGACTTTGAGGAGGCCTCATCTGGAAGAGGGCAAAACTGGATTTCTTTCAGTTTACCAAGGAGTGACAACATACATATGTAAATAGGAACATGAAGGGACACCTATTCCCCTTAGTGTCCTGGTCAGATCTAAGAGATTGTGCTTCTTCAATTGCTACTCTATTCATTTCCCACTCTGATGATACAGCCAAACAGTTCTCCTGAAGAGAACAGTGGTGCTGAACCAGTCTTATGTTCTTGTTTTGGAATTGGAAGGAAGAAGGAAGAGCCAGAAGAAGAATACAAATGGTGGTGTGGAGTAAAAAGAAGAAGAAGAAATGAAGAGAAGGACACAAAGGTGAAAATGCTTTCCTAAATTTAGAGCCATGTGGAAAGAATAAATTAGAAGAAAGATTAAAGGAATTGGCAAGACAAAACCCAAACAAACAGGAAAGGAAATTAAACTGTATTTCCTAATTGATTTAGAAGATTTAGGCCCAGATTATGGGTTGTTTCTGGATGAAAATCCATTAAAATGCAAATTTGATCCAAGTTCCCATAACCTGTTCTTCCTGTTTGTGAGGTTTTTGTATGAGCAAGTCAAACGGGAGTGCTCTGATTAGGCTGCACTCCTCAGTGAAACATCTCATTTGACGACATGAAGGCTGGAACCATCAGGGAGCCTCATCATGACCTATCCTCTGCAGAATAATGCCTCCTTTGGTCTTTCCATCATTGTGGTACAGGGGGGTGTCCAAAAGGAGCACAGCCTCTCTCCTAGTGAATCATAAGCTGAAAGACATGGAAATGGAAACAGTCCAACATTCCCCATGGACTTAGCCTCTTTAGGTACATAAACCTGCACAGAGGAGCCCAGTGGGACTTTTCAAAGTACCTTAACACTTTATTTCCACTTACTGAATTAGGAATTACATGTATAGACACTACTCAAAACACTGAGATCCTGACGGTCATTTTATATATGTGCTTTGAAGACACTTTAGGATAGGATAGGATAGGATAGGATAGGATAGGATAGGATAAGATAGGATAGAGGACAAGAGAGGAGAAGAGAGGAGAGGAACAGGATAGGATAGGATAGGATAGGACAGGAGAGAGGAAAGGATAGGACAGGAGAGAGGAAAGGATAGGACAGGAACATGATGGAATGGAATAGAATGGAATGGAATAGAGCAGATATTTCCCAGTTGGAAGGGACCTACAATGATTGTCTGGTCCACCTGCCTGACCACTCCAGTGCTGGCAAAAAGCTAAAGCATGTTATAAAGCAAATGCCTCTTAAATGCTGACAGGCTTGAGGCATTGGTGACCTCTCCTGGAAGCCTGTTCCGGGGTTTGACCACCCTCTTGATAAAGAAATGCTCCTCATGTCAAGTCTGAACCTTCCCCGGTGCAGCTTTGAACCATTCCCATGTGGAAGTGGTTCCCTTTGCAACTGTTGGAACATCCCGTTTTTCAGTGTGGCAAATGACCTTGCTTCCAGCCAGAGGCAAGGTCCATATCTTTGGCTAGAGTGTCCAGGAACAGACCTAAGAGTGGTATACTTCCTACTCCAACTCCTGTCATAAAGATGAGAAGAAGGCTTTAGGGAATCCTGGACAGATGGTTTGGGGTTTCACAACCTGTCTGGAAAAATGGCTGTGGACTGACTCTACACTGAGTCATGACATGTGCTTTGGGTTATATATTTCTACAGATTTTGGGTAGTACAGCTCCGCTGTGACTGGATCTGTCCAGCTGGACAACAGCTCTGATTCAGTGCATTTAAAACCACAATCTTGGTGTGCTAACTGTGTTTCATGGCTTCTCTGAATGTTTAAATGACCTTCCATAGGATTCATTTCAGGGGGGGTTTGAGGAACAGTGAGACTTGGCTCATTGTCTCTGAACCATTGCAAATATTCTTACGTGTTTTCAATTTAGACATTAATGTTATAAAACTTTCAGCTAGATCCACCAATTGCAGGGAGTTGAAAGTTGCATTGTAACAGCCCAATTCTCCTCTGCTTTAATGTAACAGTAAGACTGAGTACAAAAAGCCTTAAGGAATACACCTTTATCCCTTATAGACAAATTCAGTGCCACGTGCTCTCTCAGTATGGACCAGCTCTGCCCTCAGCTGCAGTGCTTGGTGTCTGTGTGAGGGGAGGATCAATTTGTATTTATTTAATGATGGACATTAAGATCAATTATAAAACCTTAAGGCATTAAAAGTGTTGCCTCTCGTGGTTAAGTAAGCTTATAATACACAAGTAGCCACTCTAAAACCATCGTGGGAAATGCCAAATTGAAAAAACATCTTTTTCATGCAGCCTGGTGGATTAATATTTGACTTCAAAAGTCTAATTTCCTCAGTAGTAAGAACCTAGGTACACTTTAATAGCAGTAGAGGTCAGTGACCTTGACAAGACCGATGTGCCATCACCTGCCTTTGTAATTACGTCAATGATTCCTCTTTGTTATGAGCTTGTCCACTCCAGTTTTACCAGAGTGCCAGTGCTTTCTAGCTGCATGTTGTTTATCCACCAGACAGTGTTCTATACACTTTCTACGTGTTTCTACACCCCAGAAGTCAATCTGAGTTAATATTCAGCTGGGACCTTTCCTCAGTAACTTGCTGTGTCTTTTCTGATATGACTGCTCCTTTCTAATTATGCTGGCAGTGCTGCTGAGGAGCACATAATACTATTGCCAAAGTTCAATAAACATACAGAGTAACTATAGAGTTTTGGGGAAAACAGTTGGTGGTGCTTTCATGACCTTTGGCAACAGTATGAGCACAGTTTGGCCAATGCCAAACAAATGTCTAACTTCAAATCTCTCAGCGACCAGAAAATGATGGATTTGTTTTACTTTATTACATCTAATAATAAACTAAAAATGCTGTGTTTGTGCAGTGCAGCACTGTGGCCAGACTGAGTGTAGTCCTGTGCAGGAGGTCAGGCCAGATGACTATCAATGGCTCTTTCTTGTATTAGAATTGCACAGACAAATCCCCAGGTGGTCTGAGATGAGGGAAAGCTAATGAAGTCATTGGAGTCCCACTGACTCAGTGAAGCATTTGGGATAGGGCAGCTCATGTGCTTCATCTGTGGTGGTGGAGTAATTGATGTGTTACACTGTCTCTATGAAAGCCATCACTGGCATCTTCAAACTAAGCCTAGTAAATGGAAAGGTAAATACTCATAATAATCATGACTACTTCTTCATCACTAGCTCATTCTATTTCTTCATCCCTAGCTAGCTGTGGCTAAATCTAATAATAGTGGGCCAATGTCTGGTTATAGGTATAGAAACAACATAGGCCTAGGAGGCTCATATTAATGTTATTTAAAAAGCCAGTTTCTCTTCTCTGTGCCTTGACCCTGAAAACTTACAGAAACCACTGCTGTGATTGACAGCAGAAATAATCTGCACAGGACTGGGTGTTTAGGATCGGATCATGACTCCTGAGTAGCCTGGCTAGTAACCTACCTCTAGATCCCTACCCTCAGGTGCTGTCTCCACAGCTCAGTGGGTTTATTGAGAGACAGAACTGTCACAGGCAATTTCCACTGCGTGGCTCACTTTCCAGCTATGGCTTTTCCCCCATTCAGACTGATCTGACCAGGAATATGGTCCATGACTGCTACCTGTGTAACTGTTTCCTTCCACTGAACATCATGTTCCACCAGCAGGAACAGTGCATGAGGTGACCCACTGCCCTGGGGAATGGCTGCAGAACTGGAAATTTTTCACATAGACACAATGGCAATGCACCAATAATGCCTGAACATTGCACACAATGTTCTCATTTTCCATTCTCCCCTTCCCCCTATTTCAAATCTACAATACTCTCTGGTATATATTTCCGGACAAGAACACCAGTTCCTGTTATGGGTGGTTTATGCTATAGACATGCAGTTTCTCTGGAATTTCTCACCCAGGGACTGCATGTCTATAGCATAAACCACCCACAACTGGAACTGGTGCTCTTGTCCAAAAATACTACCAGGGGATATAAGCAACCCACCACTGAAACCACCTCATTCTTTAAGCAAAACCAGCTCTCGTACTGTGTGATTTTGTCTCTGAAGTGATTCAGCTGCGTAATGGGGCATGGCAGAAAAATGTTTCCAAGTACCTGACCTGGGTCATTAATCCCGACTGTGTGCTATCTCATTAACATATGTGTGTGTGTGTGTGAGTGTGTGTGTACATATTTTATGTACAAATATAAATAGCTCTGGGTGTATTTATGTACATGAACCCCCCCCCCCCAAAAACAAAAAAGGGGGGGTTG
>NDXB01004868.1:0-15051 GCA_002631895.1 Agapornis roseicollis | reverse complement strand
AATAGCTCTGGGTTTATTTATGTACATGAACCCCCCCCCCCCCAAACACAACACAGGGAGGGTTGCATATTTTAGTATTAAGAGAAGATGTGGCAGAATAGGTCCAATGAAAGATGAAGGCCAGATTTCCAGTTTATTCATGTCCTTTTGACTTTAGTAGAGCTATTGTTAATGACACTTATGAACTTCTGGCACACTCCATTTCAGAGGGGAACCAGTAAACAACAAATGGCTCCATGAGGCCTCAAACACTTCCTCTTACTGGTGTAAGGGCAAACCAAGAACAGTTTCATCTCACTCACTGTCATCACAGTGATTCTGTACAACCCACACTCTGCTCTCTAACCTGGAAAGAAACAGCTAGGGACACTTAGTCTAGCATTTGGAATAAAACCCTCTTGCATCTGAGCCCAGGCTGTTTTCCATCACAAGGGACTCTACATTTCCAAGTTATCTCAGGGCATATCTGCATGGACAGGCGTGAGGGACCTGAGTGCCTCTGCTTTAGCTCTGAGCTGTCCAGATGGGAATCTGCTGTGATTTGGAAGTGGTACAATCAAATTACTTTGGTTTCATGCCCAAGCTTACAGAGTCCCTTGAGGGTCATGTTACCTGATATAACTTTGTTAGTTTTCAAATGAGTTTTAAGTTAACCTATTCAATTTCGCACTTAGTTGGTTCTGTACCTTGCACAATATAAACTGCCTACACAATCTACGCTTGGCTGAAGTTGGCCAGTTATTTCTTGGCTTGCGGAAAAGGAGAGATGAGCTTCCCTTCCCCATCTTCTGGTCTATGTAGCTAGTGTTTTGCCAGTATTTGCACATGTTTACTTTCCTTTGCTTGCACAATGGATGGAGCACTTGGCCCATGCTGGGTTCCACTGTGGTCAATGCAGAAAGTCAACAAGACTCACAAGGGAACTGAATTGCTCCCATGAGGTTCTTTAGTTCATAGCAATTGTGAAAGTAATGTATTTGCATGCTCTTAGCCTGAACACAGAGAAGCTGTAGCTGGACCCTATGAAAAGCAGCCTGATATAGAATAATGAACGCAACTCGATTTGAACCAAAACAACAATCCCAACAGCTGTTTATTCAAGCAATTTTTACCTTTATTTTTAATTTGATTCCAGAAATTATAATAGTGCAAACACTCAGTATAAAAGTTGAAATAAGAAATTTACATTCACATTTAACATTTCAGTCCGTTCACTTTTTAACATAAAAATAGGACAAATATTCAATTGCTCTTCTCAATTTAACAATCCTGAAAAAGACTGGAAGATACTCTATAATATTCTATTTACATAAAAAGAGACCCGTATTATTAATGCAAATCTATCATTAGAAGTTACCCAGTGTTAAGTTATTGTATCGTACTATGTATATACATACATGTATATATATATAAGGTATAACTATATAGATATAAAAATTATTTATAGGTTCAGTGGGCTACAACAGTTGGAAAAATAACATCTTGACTTACTAGTTCATCCCTTAAAGTTCAGACTATTCATTTTATTTACCTATGTAGGTGTTTCTATTGTGATACAATAGCTCTCCTCCTTGGTCCCTTTGAAGTTAACTGGCAACATCCACTTGACATCAGTGGGAGAGGAACAGTGTTAAGTAAGGCCTGATCTAACAATTCAGTTGCCATTGAAGTCAGTATTTCTACTGACTGGACTGGGCTGTAAATCAGACTGAAATAACTTCTGAAATCTTGTCTGCCAATTAATTAGGGAGAATACTTTTGGTTTTCCCTTTAAGGAATGGAATATCTCTACTTGATGCAAATACATTCTTTCTCCAAATTGTAAGCTGAATATTCAAGTTAGTTTGGAAGTTAACACAGAATTTGCTGCAAGTATCTGCAAGTTAAGCAGCTGCTAAGATTCCTTTTGCGTGGTCTTCTTCATGAATATATCAACCAGTCTACAAAACCCCAAGACTATCTTTACTTGCTCCTACCTTTTTAATACAGAGGGGCGTCTAGACACAGATAACACTACTGCCCTTGAAATGGCTTTGCATGTGTTTAGTAAACTGCTAGGAAACATGAGTTAGGCTAACCTGCTTTTGCTTATCTCTGTCTCTTCTTTGGGAACATGAGCAAGGACGCTGCTCTGCCTACAACTAGCAGGGCTAAGGCCTTGCTACCCAGCTTGCTGCCAGTTGCTGGTGCCTGCACTTCTACCACAGCATATGGTTTATTCGCCCTTTCAGGTTTCCTGTCACGTGTACTGCTTCCTAAGCAGATTATGACAAAGCTATTTCCCACCCACCCACCCCCCCGCCCCCCGAAAAGAAAACGAACAAACCCTAAACCCACCTACTATGTGAAAAATCTGCTTTTTGAAAATATATTTTCTCTTTAAAAAGAAGCAGTTTGACAACCGTGTGCTGGAGCTACAGAGGGAGATGGTAAGCAGGCCTGAGTGGACAGTAACAGCCTGGAACAAAAACGTGATGACACTGCACAACTGAAGGCAAGTTAAGGGCACCAATCTCATAATAAACAGTGTTTTATGAGCTACAGGTCACATTTTTACATCCAAAAAAGAATCATGTGGTGTTAAGAGGCAGGCAGGCATTCCTAGCTCCTTTTCCTCTTAGTGCTATGACATATGTTACATTTAATTATTTCTAGGATGCTTGAAACAATGGGTAAACCTAAAATGGACACTGTGCCATCATGTGTAGGCAGACCAATTTTGACTGTAGAACACACACTCCCATTTGTTTTTTTGCTTCCCACCTTTGGCTGTGGAATGTTCCATTATAAAAAGAAGGAATCACATACACTTTAGAATCTTCTCAACGAACAGATCAGACAAATACTTAATATCTGATTTCCAAGCAGAACCCATGGACATATCCAGAAAATTTGCTCCTGACAGCAAAGTGTGCAAGGACTAATCAGTAGGATAAAATCCAGACAGACCTTGCAGCAAAAATGTTTGGTGGCAGGGATTTTAGGAGATGGGTCAAATTTGGCTGAATCTGCCCCAAACTGTGAAACTGCACACAGACCAATGTGCACACAAATATGGGAAAAGAACCTCCAAGAGGAGCATTTTTAACCTGTGTCAGAACTTCACCTAAACAGGATCACTGCTCTAGAATTCTCTGTACCGGGTTAAGGTATGCTAGAAACAGTAACTGCTCTTGAAGCCTGTTTTGTAGACCAGCAACTCTGAAAGTATTCCTTCCATTCCTCCTCTATTCTGTAACATATCCCGAAGCTACCTCTGTAATAACCAGCTGCTGGAATGTAGAAAAGAAACTCAGCATTTGCTTTGCCTAAGTCCAAATCTGTGCAGACAACTGTACATGCAAATGGGAGCACCTTACACAATCACTTTACTTGTCTTAATTGAACCCTCGGAAGGTTACTGTAAAAAAAAAGCAGGGCTTCCAAATGAAGAAGGATTTCTACTGTAACAATTGATAAATGTAATTACCATGAAGCAATTTCGTGATGGCACAGGTCATTCATCTGTGCTTCACTGAAAATTCTTGATATATCACTCAAATTTGAATGTAAGAACAGAAAGCCTTTGCACCCATGCACACTAAGGAGTGAAGACATGAGGAATCACCTAAATAACTTATGTGCTAGATCAAAATTTTCAGAACTGATGCCACCAGGTCTAGAATTAAAGCAGCAGGTCAGGCACTTGAAAGTAAGACACGAGAATGTGCACAACTGGAGTAATTAAAGCACACCTTAGCCTTGCCCACAATGAGAACTGATAGCTGTTTTACCACCCGCAGGCTAATCTATGTCTAGTAAATGTGGCAGGGCAGTCACAAGCTGTAGGTAAGTGTTCTGGCTGTATTTAATCAATGTGTTGTGTAAGCCTGCTCTGAAGAGGAGGGCAGCCAGCTTTATCAAAGGAGCACCATAAACTATCTGGGCAGTCTTTCTGCACATCTCAGCTCACTGTGTGTGCTGAGCTTTCTAAGAAATCTGTCCTTGTTCAGCTTAGACCCATATATACCTGTGTATGGCCTCCCCCTCCATAAACACTTGGAGCATTCCTTGCACCCACATAGCTGTGCTAGTAGTAAACCAAAGTAGGAAAGGAAGTAGTAAAAAAGCTTCACAGTGATGCAGCACTGTTTGTTCCTTCAGTTTTATGCAGGTGTGACATGTCTGATGCCACAGAAGGCATAAAACGAGGATCACAATATAAAGAAGCAGATCCTCCAGCATGGAGTAAGGCACAGGCAAAACCAAGTACTTTCAGCACAGAGGCTACCTATTTCAATCAATGCTAATTCAAATTTCAAGGTGCTTCCTCATGATCAGAACATAGGCATTAAAAATGACAACTCCAACTATTTCTACCAGTTCCTTCTGGCATTCTGAAAGCAGCTCACCAAGAATCTTGAACACTCTCCTGAATGTGAACAGCCACAAGAACTCAGAAATGGATCTGACCACGCAGTTAAACACAAACCTTATTTTTGTTGCACTAGGAACCAGTTGAGCACTCTGGTAGCTCAAGACCTGTCCTGTGTCACTGAGAGGTTTACCACTGACTTCAGAAGGAGTATACTGCCTTCTCACCTTTTTCTTTCAGCAACTGCTATCTCACAGGGGTGTTTTTCTTGTTATTTTGTACCCTTGATAACTTTGTGCTTTAATTTCCTGTTTTTGTCCTTGCACTGATCAGATTATAACTCACATCAAGCCATCCAAGAGGAATTAAAAAGGAACAGCCAGTGCCCCCTTATATGTACATTTTCCCCCCCACTTGTTTACCTTTACATATTTATTGATGATTTAGTTTTGGTCTGAAAACTCAGTGAGAGATGGGAGTAAAAGGAACAAAGAGCTAAGAAAGGCCTACACAGAGTTCTGGAAAAAGCCGATCATAAACATGGGTAGGATAGAGCAGCAGAGTCCAGGCAAATATGTCACACTGAGGTGTAAAACCCACCACATTTGAGATGAGTTAGTTTATGATTGTTAGAAACCCTTCACTGCTGTATGAAGCCCATCATCAGTAGAACATACTAGTCCTTGTAACCAGGCAACTGGAGTAAGCTGTATGAATCTACCTACATCTTAACTTACGATGACAGAAGTACTTGCAGAAGCAAGTCAACCCCACAGTCACCAGATAAAACAAACTAATGGATTTCTAAGTCCTACTATAAAAGCTCAAACTGTAAAACTAATCCACAGTAGAAAGTATTCATAGCCCACACCCTTTTTCCTCTGGCAACAACCTCAGTGTTATGCTCCTACAATACTCCTCATTTATCATACCCCAATTACAGAGGTAATTTGGGAAGTAGCCCAAGCTGTAGTGACACAGATGACAAGTTTAATAATGATGCATGAACAATACCTCCAGAATTGAAAGGTTTGTTCAGCAACAATATGGTGAAAATCAGCTAGAGGACTGGATATTGATTTCTTATTCCTGTGTCACTAACTGATGTGGGCCTCATGCTGTGTGTTAGGCTGTGATGCATAAAGGAGGCATCCCTGTAAGCGTGGGCATTAGTGGGAGAAGCCAGCATCAGCACGGAACCCAGACGGCTTAAAGCCAGAGAACCCAGTGAACCTTCTCCTAATAGTTGTGTTAAATACTTTCTGCTTAGAAATACAAGTTAGAAACTTAAGTCAAAAAGGCTAACAAAAATAAGGCAACAAAATTAATCTTTATATATATACATATGTATGTACCTAGGAAGCAATCTGTTTGCACTGTGTACTTTTCATATACAATAACTTATTACCACATTAGAAATATACTCTGGGTAACATTATGGGCCAAATTCATCACCTTTACCTTCCATAGTGTTGCACCTGCATACAGCAATAACGAATTTGACACTTGGTCCTTCTTGATGACAATACTACATCAAAGCAGTATCAGAGAATACCCACTGAATGTCAGATATTACAGCATTATGACCTAGAATATCTGCTTGCTTTTCATATTACAGTAAGTAGAGTTTATTGCTTCTAATGACCAGAAGGTACCTTATGAAGACAGCATAGATGTTGATAACACTTTTCATATACTGTATTATGGATCTTGGAACAGTGAGGTTGGCAGATCACAACCACGAAATTATATTTCTTCTTTATTTGCCATTTGTGTTTTGATTTTGCTTTGCTGAACGCACATGCAACTAGTGGATCTAACTTTGTGCCAGTAGTGATATGTCAAAAACATTTAGGAAAACTTACTGGTTTACTGTTTTGTTTTGTTTTACTGAAGTCAGGCATGAGTGGCATGCAGTAGATTGCAAGGAAAAGCAAAAGGACATCCATTTTCAAAGGATTTATAATCTCCATGCACATTTAAAATGTCTCTTACAAAAAATTGTTAACGTTTGTTAAAAGTGTGCCTTTTTGCTTCTTTTTATACAAGTGTACATGCAATTACCTGTCCGAGCTAAAACTATTTACAAAATCTCATAATACAATACATCTTTTAAAGTGAATAATACATGAAAGGCCAATGTTTTCTGTTGTTTTGTAACACTGTACAAGATTAAAAATAAATAAGGCATTATAATACAGGTTTATCACAAATTAAAAAATGTCAATTTTCACTGTAATACAAAACTTTAACTTGAAAGAACATTATGGCTAAATAGTCCTCCTGCCTGGGCAGAACACGTACAGAATCTGGACTTGCTGATGTAAAGAAAATGCTTTGTTTCTGCTACAAGCAGGAATTCAACACATGAAAATGATTCACGCTACTTACTAATTTGTTCAGACTCCTCAAAGCACTGAAATGGCACAGGTCATACACTGTTTCCCTTCTAACAGTTACTCCCAAATACTTCCTTTTGCCTTACAGATAAATTACAGGCAAAAGTATGAAAGAGATTTAGGCGCATGACCTCCTCTCTGATACAGTGTTGTGCAATACTCAGTTCAGTACTGACACGGGACATCACTGTAACCCAAACAGAACTTGGCCTACAGAAGCTCACTTCCTGACCTTCAAAAGCATGCTAAACACCTGGTGATTTCTGCAGGCCTTGTGGGTACATAAGGAATGCAGATTCAGCCTCAACAAGTTGAAGCTTTTGGCTCTCAGTCTCACCTAGAGAAAGCAAGGGAGAACTCGCGCATGTTTTAGTGAAGATAAGGGAGTGTGACTTGCCACAGTGGGAAGCAGCTACAAAACTGCATTTTACAGGCTGGATAAAATAGCATTCTAGTCAATGCAAATGGAAAATGTGTGGAAATACCTAGCCAGAAATTCAACTAAGTGCCAGTTTGTAATCTCAGCAGAGAATAATAATTAAAAAAATCATTTAAAGATAAATGTAGCATAGGAACACTTTGAAATTAGCTCCCAAGACAGTGAAGTCTGAAGATCTCTGATACTTATCTCCTTATATAAAGAATGAAAGACTTAAATTATTACTATTATCTGAAAGAGAACACGTGCAAACTGATGTGAAATATTGTGCTTGCTATTGACAGACACTGACATGCCAAAAAGGCATCACTTCATAGGGCTCATATGTGTTAATCATTTCAAGCTAACAGCTGCACAGAACAGTGGTGCAGGAGGGTATTCTGCCACAGTGCAACACATACTATCCCAAATTAAACATGAGGGACTTCTGGGTACAGTGGGGTAGAACTGACTCCTTGCTGGGTCTACAACAAGGTCACCCAAACAGAAGTTTCAGAGCTTGATCAGAAAGTTGGGAAATAGAACTGCATGCATCAAGATGGACACAACCTAAATCCCAGTGAAATCCAAGGAAATCCTTCTGATGATTTTCAGGGATATTGGACTGGGCCATGAATTATCTTCAGCCAATTGCCAATAAAAATTTGATGACAAGCTTCTCTACTTTGGCAGAAAATGTGCATTTGTGGTGTTACTGGAAGTATCACTACTACTTTCTATGTATAAAACTTACTGAACGTATCAAAGAATGCACAGAGAGACAGGGGACAACTAATTTCTGCTCACTGTCCGTTTAGTGATAAAACAAATAAGGGCAACATGCCTGCAACTCAGACCTATTAAAGAAGTAACAAAGAAATAATGGCATTATAAGCTTTTGGAGAAGGTCAATGGCTGTAGTTGGTCTATGTGTTCACATACTACCAGATCTACTGCTAGGATCTGAAGACGCTTTTAATGAAAGTACATGTAAAAACAATGTTTTACTATTATCAGTGAAATAATCCCAATTTCACGGACTCAAAAGTTGTATAACTTGGGCTCTCTGTTGTGTGGAACTGAGTGGTTATTGCTATTGCACATTACGCTTCCCATTTTGGTTAAATATTTAACTTGCCAATGTGATGATTTAGTTCTCACAAACCTATTAAAAACCAGCAATATGAGGTGTGCTTTACATAGATACCATTATTCAGTTTAATGATGTAAATACTGGTTAAGAATCTCTATATTCTATATGTATTTATTTAAATGGCTTTGAATGCCTCAAAACCAGAATTAAATTATTCTAGAATACCTGTGAACTGTTATGGAGGTATAGAGATACAGGGGCTTTGACAGATGAGCCAGGGTGCATATGCCTAGTACAGTCAGGAGGTGATTCTCAGGCTTTACAGTCACCTGAATCACAACACCAATTTTGCCAGCTTTGTGATGTAGCACCTAGCTGACAGCATACATGAAAATCAGCTAAATACCCTGCTGAAAACCACTGGAGTCCAACAGCAGCCTTATAGGAAACTTCTGCAGCACTTCTTTAACAATTTCCATCTGTTGACACACTATTTGTCCATGTATTTTTAACACAAACAGTGCCTGCTCCAAAGCAAATGCTAGTTGCAGGAATATTCCTCAGAATCTTCTTTCCATTTAAATCATTACTAAAATGGGCTCACCAAAGGGAAATGTGACATCTAGCATGTGCAACTTTTCTATGGCACAATATGGGCAACTTCTGTAGTTTTTCTGGTTTTGGCTTTTGTGCTGTTTGATTTGTTTGGGTTGGTTTTTTTTTTTTCTTTGTGGGGGGGAGGAGGAGGGGAGATGCTGGTTTTGTTTTGTTGGGCTGTTTTTGTTAAAAAGCTTTCAGTTAAAAAGTTTTGCATGTTTTTAGACAACATAAAGTTTTGTTTCTCTTTTGGAAAGCAGTGCAGTGAGTCTGATTAGCATGCACGTCCCCATCAGGGGCTGCTAGTGAGTGTCCATGGAGCATATGCCACTTAGCAGGATGACCTCCAGCTGCTTACAGAGCTGCACTCCACATTTCCCATCCCAATCAGTGTTTCAAGATGAAACCATGAACAATAGGATGTGGGCTACATTACAGGAAAAAGTGGTCAAAATATGTTCCCTTTTATGCAGATCAACAGCAGGTCTCACTCCTCTGGCACGTTTACCAGTGTGCTCCTGATTTGGGCAAAGTTTGACTGTGCTTGTTTCTCAGAATTATAGCTTTCTATAATTGTACAGCTTTGAAGACTGAGCCTGGGTAGAATCAAGATATAAAACTGTGGCATAAATTTAAAAATCAATTAAGACCTAAGCCTGTGTTGGCAAATACACAAATCTCACAAAGCTAGCAACAGCATGTTTGTCTCCACTACAGGACTATTCTTTGACCTGTTTGGAAAGGTAAAGCTAAATCCTGGGACTGAGCCACCAGACCTGTGCTGGTTGTAAAAGCCTGAAACAATACCATCCTTCTGCCCTTCAATAAAATCTATCAATTTTGGTTTTTAATGAAAAAAATATATATATTGTTCTTCTGCCAAACATTTAAGCTCTTCATATTCGAGGGTTATGCTTCGAATTGGAATTTTTTTGGAAGTTTTTGGCGCATGCAAGGAGTATTTTTCAAAATATATAAGGTTTATCAATTAGTTGCATCCAGCCTTCGTTAACTGACAACAATTGTCATTGCTTTAACTCATGCGCTGGGAACTTCTCTAACTCTTGCTGTAGACCAGCTGCCCCACACACACTCCACTGTTAAATGCAGCTTTTCTAATCCCAAACCCAACAGTGCTGGCTATGACAGAAAGAGGAATCTCTTTGCTGTGTCACTGCAGGTGGATGTGTAAATAAATACATGTTTTTATGTTTATCTCTATAAATCTCTATTAAGTCTACACACGACTGTTTGCATATGTGCATATATAGATTAAAACATATATATATACACACACACATAAATAATTGCTTGCACGTTTATCTCATATTTTTTTCATTCACCCTTTAAAAACACCAAGAAAATATTCCTCATTTCCAGAAAATCAGGTTTTGACTTTTCCTAACAGAATTGCTAGCCCTTATATGTTCCATCCCAAGAGTTCATTACATAGTCCCCAAGTTCTCTTTGGTTGGGTTGTAGTGGTCCTTGGTTAATGCCATGGCCTACGACCTCTGATCTCTTGGTAAAAATTCAGGCAACTCTCCAAGGTCACTGCAAATGGCACAACCAAATCTCCTTTGCTTTATGCCTCCTTTACAGCTGGCACAGAAGGAAGGTAATGCAGTGTTTGATTTGTGTGAGTGGCAGATGTCTGCCCTGCTCCAGCTTTTACAGGAAAGCTAGCAGCTGAGGACACCGATGGGCAGCTGGTGCCCAGTTTGGTTTGAATGTTTGCTCTCCCATAAGGGTACATTTTCCTCTCTAAGTTTAAAGACCGTGTTTGTGAATTATTTCCATCGGCCTTTCCTTCCAGGAAATAGGTCAACATTTCACCTTTCCCCTTTACACTGACTTTACCCCTGCACACAAACTCGTAACTGCACCTTTTTAAGATCCGCTGAACTTCTTCTGTCACCTGCAGACAGATAAAAAAGGACTATTAGTTTTTCCCGTTCATATTTGGTTAGTTCTAGATGTGTCCATCCCTCTCTATTTTACTTCTCTGTCATGGAATATGCATAAACAGAATGATTTAACACCTACTACTGCTCTCAAGCTCACTTAAGAGTTTTCTTAAGGAATTAAAAATCACTGACCAAACAAACCTGTGAAGCAGAACTTCTGGTCTTGAGCTGAATAATTACACAGCCAGATTAATCTCTGTCCAACAGAAATGTGTAATCAAATTGTCCACTGTTGTCAGCTGGATCAGTTCCAGTGACGTTAATTTACTCCAGAAGAACTTTTGATCCCTGGAAACTAGACAGGTGTTTTGGATAAAGGACTGCAGGAGTTAGTTGAGTTTTTGAGAGGTGCAGACATAGCTTCTAGCCAAGCTCTAGTGGAACAACAATGTTCTGTGTCTGTGTGGCCTCTCCGATCCAAAATATCCAAGGAATTTTTAAAGCTACATAAAGTGCAGCAGGATGCAAATGGACATGGATCCTTCCCTTGTAGTCCTTATTCAGGCAAAATTCCTACAGCACAAGGACTGGCCCATGCAGTGCTGGCATTCCCAGGCTTGCCTCCAACTCTGTGTACTGCAGCAGAGAACTCTGTTGCTTCTGATGGGAAATGATTTGTTTGAGAGTTTTATTGCTTTCAAGTAGTGAAGTGTATATAATGGAAAATAACCTCACCTCTGATGCTTGAACCATCTGGAGAATGTTGCCCTTTTCAAAAGAACTATGAGATCAAGTGAGGCTACATTTTCTAAGTGGTCTTGAAAATGTAACCACAGATAAAACCAGACTTTTATCTGTGTATGTATGTAAAGTTTGCAAAACTGCTTCAGAATACACTCACCTGAATTTTCCCCTGCACTCCAGTACTATCCATGCGGCTGGCAACATTTACAGTGTTCCCCCAGATATCATACTGTGGTCTTCTGGCTCCAATGACTCCAGCCACTACTGGCCCAACATTGATACCTAAAATCAAAATGATGAGTTTGGTTTCAAACACTACAGCATATTACCCTAGGGAAATATGAATCCTGCAAAACAAATTTAACACAACTACCTTAGCGTTTTTTCTGCTCAGAGGACATAATGTATGTTAAATTAATGCCAACTTGACTTTCGTACTTGTAAGAGGCTTAGAATCAAAATAAAGACATACACAGATATAAGTTACTGGAAATGCAGTATGACAGACAACATACAAACATGGCTCATTCTTTTTTGTGTTAATTTGAAGAAAAGCACTGGTAGAGCGGAGTTTGGCTGTACAACAATTCAGGACAAACTGTTACAGATCTTTAATTACTCGCTACAGCTTCCTTTGTAGTTGTTCATATAAAGCCTTTTAATGGAGGCTTTCCAAGTGGAACAGAAATAGTGGCCTGGAAGACACGAGGAATGGGGTAATGGAAGCATGTCATGTTGGTTGTCAGTACTAGAAAACAGATCAGGGAAACAATGGAAGAAGACAAGAATATGTGAAAATGGCTCAAGCACCTTTTTTTTTTGGAAACCACAGGGCTTGATTCTACGTTTCTGATTGATTTTGACACCTTGTTTGGAAGACAAGACAGGATGTCCCTTCTGAGTGCCCAGAAGAACTATAGAGGCTAAGACCCATATGAGGTTCTGTGCAAGACAATTATGTGGGAGAATTAGGGCTAGATATTTGTTTTCTACCCCTTTGAACCTGGGAAAACAAACAAACAGAGTTCAAGAGGAATTTGGGGTTTGCGACTATTATGATGTACAGGAGGGCAAAGATGTCTAACTCTCCCATTACTACACTTGATGTCTTTGGTCCTTCTCAACCTTCCACTGGTAGCAACCTCACTTATCACCTTGTCTGGCCCATTCTCACAATTCAGCCATGAAAATGAATGGAGAAAGAAGCTGGAGAAAACTATCAGTGTTAGAATATGAAATGCAATGCAATGAGGACAGCAGTGGAAGTACCACTGGAGAGGAGCAGGATGCAGGGAAGGAAAGGAAGAGAGAAACTTGTTCTCCGAGAGGTCTGGGAGAAAGGACTCTGAGAGATAACACATGCGATAATATGTAAATGATTGTGTGGGAAGATTCATGTTGTGAAGACTGGAAATTTGATTTGCTGGAGAACACAGGACCGGTTGAGGTGATTTGGCATCTGTGGACAAAAAGCTTCCATGCCACTTAATGCCAATGAAGCTTTTACAGATGGAACTTAATAGTTAAGTGTAGCCAGATCAAATTTTCAGCAGTTTAGCAATCACAGAATCACGGAATGGCATGTGTTAGAAGGGGCTTTAAGGCTCATTCAGTTCCAACCCCCTGCCATGGGCAGGGGCACCTTCCACTAGAGCAGGTTGCTCCAAGCCCCATCCAATCTGGCCTTGAACACTGCCAGGGATGGGGCAAACACAGCTTCTCTGGGCACCCTGTGCCAGCACCTCAGCACCCTCACAGCAGGTCCTCCTCCTGGGCACACCTTCTGCAGGCAGGTCTGCTGCCTGTCCCTGCCCCAGGGGAAGGGTCTGGGCCCTTCCTGCAGTCCTAGGTCTGCACTACAGCCTCTCCCTTCAGCAGCTGTCATCTGACATCACCAGGGTAGATGGTGCAGACCCTCCTCTGGAGCTGTGGCCTTTGCCTTCTGATGAGTCCCCATCACTCTGCCGTGAGGCCACAGATAGCCTCTGGAATGTCTCCCTCTCAAAAAGATGCCCTTCCTGCAGCTCTTCTGTACAAGCTGACATGCAAACTGACTGGACTTAGACACAACTACAATTCCTTAATACTGATCCAGCCTTCTGACTTCATACATGGATGTGAGTCTCCTGCTGAAGGAGTCTTTTCAGTTTTAATCATAAGTGTGGGACAGGTAGACAGGTAGTCCTTTGTAGACAGCACAGGAAAATCCAACAAACTACAATGTTGTGTGATACCTGGAGAGATGTAACTTACCAACTCGTAGGACAAAGTCATTGTAAGACTGATAGTTGATTTCATCAAGAACGTCAAACATCTCTATTGCGAAATCTGCCAGTGTACTCAGATGGGAATAGATTGATTTTTTAGCCTAGAAACAAAATAGTATTGCACATGAGATTTGTCTGGTTACTGAGAGGCAGGTGAAATACCAAAGTGAAAAACAATGAAAAGCTCAGACTGGATGGCTTAGGAAAAGAATTTTAGCCATTTTGCTGTTTGTGAAAAGACACGTTTGATGGTGGCTACTGCACGTGCACTCTTTTCTCAAGTACTCAATTCATTATTTTTTTTCTTCTCTGTTTCGATTTCTGGGAAGAATGGAAAGCAAAGTTCCCATGGTAAAGTGGTTCTGTTGCTAGAGAGCTGCAGATGTTTGTTGTGAGTGTGGCAGGGAATATAACCTGCTTTCTTACTAAAGTGCTTTGCCTGATGATTATTAATAACTATAGTTTCTACCCTCTTCTCCCTTTGGGGCTTTTGCTAGGGTGCATGCTGTTCCCATTGACAAAATTCTTGATAGGTTTAATCCTAGGAGATGCAGAACACCCCTATTTTCTTTCCTTTCCAGGCAAGCTGAAGTGAGTTGTTAAAAAATGTATCTAAATGAACTAAAGCAGAAGAACCAGAAAGGATCAAATGAAATGCTGATGTTTCAACTTGTAAATAAAACCCAAAACAGAAGAAAGTAATTTCTACAACTTCAGTTGAATTAAACTGTAGAACTCATTTTCAGAGGATACAGTGGATTCCAAACATTAACTAGATTCGAGCATTACTACTCACGGAAGCAATACTGCTACTAAAGTAGTAAAAAAGATACTATCTGTAGTCCTAGAATTTCTTAAGCAGTGTGTCATTAGAAAGCGGGAAAGAGAGGTTTGCATGTTTATTCTCTAACTCCTGCCCTTCCCCTAGAATCTACCACTGGCTAGCTGAAGACAGGTTTCTAGAATAGGCCTTTGATCTGACTCATTCTGCATTGTGTTGCTCCTATGTTGTGCTCTTACTTGAGTAAGAGTTGTGTTCAATGGCTCAGTGTCCAGTTGGAGGCCAGTGACGAGTGGTGTCCCTCAGGGATCGGTGTTGGGACCGGTCTTGTTCAACATCTTTGTCGCTGACATGGACAGTGGGATTGAGTGCACCCTGAGCAAGTTTGCCGATGACACCAAGCTGTGTGGTTCGGTGGATACGCTGGAGGATGGAATGCCATCCAGAGGGACCTTGACACGCTTGTGAGGTGGGCTGATGCCAACCTCATG
>NDXB01004865.1:67957-140924 GCA_002631895.1 Agapornis roseicollis | reverse complement strand
GAAGAGGAAGAAGAACAGCAACAGCTGAAGGAAAGAGAACAGGGAGAACAGGAGTCACTCACTCCTAAGAAGATAATTGAGTCACAGGTAAGCATACTTCCAGATGCATTCCTGTTTCCTCAGCTGGAGAAAATTAGAGGAGGAAATGTAACCTGGAGTGAATCTGAACTTGGAGTGCTGGGAGGTGTTAGTGTTCCGATGTGGACTGGCAATGTAGTAACACAGAGATAACATGAAGGAAATAGGTGAATTGGAAACATGCTTTGTTAAAGTGAACATGTGCACCCCTGTATGGAGGGAAAGGTTTGAGTCGTGGCTATAACAAACATGGGTAGAAAAAGTCTTCCCATGTTCAGAAAATAGTGGGCACCTTGTATGTGCAATGTGATGCAGTTGAGCTAGCATATTTTGGCTCTTTCAACTCTGGGCTCATTCCAGCCTCCAGTAGGTTTCAAACAGAACAAATCCTGACCTAGTTTACCTGTGTCCTGAACTGTTCTGTGTGCCTTTGCTGCTGAACTGATTTATTTACTTTGAAGAGTAAACTGATGGACTCTGCCTGTTTCAGGATTCAACTCCAGTGTCATCTCCTCCTGTGGATGTTGCCACATTCCTTGCTTTCCCGTCACCAGAGAAGTTGCTGCGACTAGGACCAAAGTGCTCTGTGCTGATAGCTCAGCAGGTAGGTGAGCCAGTAGTTATCTGTGCTTGCCTTGGGGAATCATTTGATCTCCAGAGGTGGTAACTTTCTCTAGAGACCTAGATTTACATCTTCTCCCCAGTGGTCCCAAGGAACCTAATGAAAGCACAGGATGCATTTAATGCTTATACTGGCATCACAGTTTCTACTTAGAATGATTTTGTGGTGTTTACACCTTGTGATATGGCCAAGGCAAAACTGATGTCAGTCAGTTTTGATTTGTAATTCTTGTCACAGCCTTATTGAAGACCTGTTTTCTGTAGCTGGTGAGCAGTGTACTGAATGGTCTGGTTTTTGTCTTTCAGACGGATACATCTGATGTAGAAAAAGTAGTTACAACTCTCCTAAGGATATCATCAGTTTTCAAAGATGAAGCCCCAGTGAAAATGGCAGTGCATGAAACAACAGGTGACTGGACATTTCTTCATTTCATGGTGTGATCTGCTTCAGTTTCAAGGACACCAGTGTGATGAACTGTGGGCCAGGCCATTGGACTGTTTTGTCCCTGGCAGCAAGAAACCCAGATAACGAAGTACCAAGCTGTGCCATGCCATTGTGTGGAGTGAAAGTAGAGGTTCATTCTGAACTTAGCATATCTTGTGCTTCTAAAGCTTGATCAGTGTATGTTGTAGCTGCTGTTATTGGACCTGTGTTGCCCTTTGTCTCCTTGATGCTAGGCTGTCAGTAGACAGTCATTCTTTGTTCCAAAGGCAGTTACTTTTTCAAGGCTGTTTACTTGGAGTATTTTGTAGAGTAGCCTCACCAGTGTAGTATCAAGAAAGTGTGAAGAGACCTCTTAGTGTCTCTTTTTATCAGTTAAAAACATTTTTAGTTTCTTCGGGAAGCAGATAATTGCAACATGAAACAAGGTCCAGAAGCTAACATACAGACAAGGGACTGTATATTGTGATCCAGTGATTTGGCTTAGGTCATTTCCCTGTACACTAACAGTATCTCTTTGTTTTCACGTGGAAATTGGAATTTCCAAGTGCTCCTAGGCACCTGACCATTGACTTTAATCTTTTTCAAATCCCCTGGCAGCTCTTTCATACATGAGCTATGTAATGATGCTGTGCAAAAGAACTTGATCAATTACTTTTAAGACCACTTAGTGATTTAATGCTAACAAATATGCACTTCTCTAATTTGGAGTGCATAGACATGGTGAAACTGTTGGCTGTTCTGTGTCACAGTAATGGGTGTTCTCTACAGTTGGCTATGGTTCCAATCAGCCAGAAATAGTCAGTTGGCATGGCCTTGGCTCATGCTCATTGAATTGTCTCAAAAAATAGAGCACAGGATATTCCTGTTGTCTGAACTGTGCTTATAAATGCATTTATTTCAATAGCTGTTCCTTGCTACTCTTACCCCATTGGGAAATGTAGAACCTGGCAATTACTTTCCTTCCAGGAAGGTAAGCATAAGCTGACCTTGAGGTTCCTGGTTAACATCTGACACTGTTCTACAACTGCTCTAGTAGGTTCTGCCTGTTCCAAGAAACCAGAACAGTCATAGGTCAAAACAGCTGCCTTGCCTACCTTGTAGACATGAGAGGCTAAACCACTGGTTTGCCCATAGCTTGTGGCAGAATATTGGTCCTGAGGGAGCCCAGAAAACAGCTAAAGCAACTTCTGATTGTGTTCTCATTCCCTTTGGTTTCAAATGAAAGGTGAATTCTTGCTGGCCTTTAAAATGGCAAGCTTCTAACTTGATGCTCTACTTCATCTGATAGTATTTATATGTCTGCACATAGCATCCATGTTCAACTGCATTGAGGAGAGCATGTTTTGGTGCAAAAGACCGAGGTCAAATAGCATTTGAAGCTTGGCAGTGTGGGGATTTGGGGGGTTTTGTTGTGCTTTTTTTTTTGTGGTTTTGTTTGGGTTATTCTTCCTTTGTATTGGACCTTATACTTAAGGACTGGGTTTTACTTATCTCGGTGTTTCAGAGATTATACCTACTCCTTGAGGCACAACTGTATCGTAATGGATATTGCATCCCAAAACAGCTGATGCTCCCTGAGATCCTGTTTGATTAATCTCTATCTTAAAGTCTGTTACAGTATTACTTTCTCTAATGTTTAATACATGTTTATTTCTTTTTAGATGCCTTGATGAAAAAAGCCTTCAGCTCTGCCACATTTAATTCAGATGCATTTGTCACAAGCCTCTTGGTCCACATGGGACTACTTAAGGTGAGGAAGCAGCAAAGAGTTATGATCTGTATAGGCTGTTAAAGACCAGGCTGGTTGGGTTTTAGGTAGTTATGTTGCCATGGAAGCAGCTGGGTACCTATGCATGCCTGATGCCCAGGGGCAATGAAAGTCTGCAGGTCCAACAGAAATTGCAGATTGCAAAGTTGCATTAGGATGAAGATGTCAACTCTTTGTACCTCTTCTGCTTAATGTCCTGTGCATCCTTAGTCATCCCTTGAAGGGAGAGTCAGATAAGGAAATAGTGCTGCTGTTATACTACAGTGTCTATAAAAAGCCATATCCAGAAGTTAATCTACTATGTTACTAATGTGACTTTAAGACATCTCTTAGTAGCATGACTCAAAAACATGTATCCCAACTACTCATGCTAGATCAGCAGCATTCAACTTCATGCTTTGGCGTATCTTACCAAATACTAGTGTTAAATGTGTAATTACAGGGAACAAACTTTCCTGATGCCCCCACTTTTTCTCACAAGAAAGTTGAATTAATGGAAATTAGAATACCTGCAGCTTCACTTTCAGTGAGATGACTGGGGAGAGGTTCTGCCTGCAAATTTAAGCACTTCTGCCTATTTGTGCTACAAGGGCTAGTGCNAGATCAGCAGCATTCAACTTCATGCTTTGGCGTATCTTACCAAATACTAGTGTTAAATGTGTAATTACAGGGAACAAACTTTCCTGATGCCCCCACTTTTTCTCACAAGAAAGTTGAATTAATGGAAATTAGAATACCTGCAGCTTCACTTTCAGTGAGATGACTGGGGAGAGGTTCTGCCTGCAAATTTAAGCACTTCTGCCAATTTGTGCTCACTGCCTTCAGACCCAGAAGCTGAGAATGGACGAGTGCTGAAGCTTCCTAATTCTCAGAGGGGTAAATAGAACCAGAGTTTTTTTTTGCTCAGTGCCTGTCTTGGGGACTACCAACTCCCTCTTACAGAAAATAGCAAATATGTATAAGGCACAAAACATAGACCTGTGCTTCTCAACTTTCAGGCCAGGAAGAGGCATTGATGCAGCCCTTGAGGGTTAGCCAGCTGATTGTCTTCTAATGTAGAGGACTGCTCATGGATTAAGCATAGGTGGAGAGGAAGCATCTTCCATAATTTTGTCCCACATACCTGGAAGCACATGAGCAATGATTATTCTGGGATGAGCTCATGATCATACATGTAGGAATACAGGTTTAGATCTATAGAATGTGTGTAGATTGAAGGACTTTAGTTGAAATGGCAGTAGAGAAATAAATGGAAATGATGTAAGAGTTGGGACATGTAGGTTAGCATCACATTAGGAGCAGGAGTAACTTGTGTATCATGTAAGCAGTGGGATTAGCTTTATCTGGTACATGACTGTGAGACTAGTTCTGGGAATACTGCACCAAGTTCTGGAGGAAGCCTGACAAAAACCAGGAGATGGTATAAAAAAAGAGCTACAGAATAGTATGAGAGATTATTTTAGTGAAGGCAGCTGAATTCTTTAAGAGTTGAAGTCTGGAGTTCCTTAAGAGAACACTCAGGGCCTCTGAGAAGGTTTTATAGTGTCACTTGCAAGTTCGCTACTTTTCTTTTGCCATTATGACTGCTGCCACTTGATAAGTAATAGAATGTTCTCAATGCTGCTTTATTTCAGATGATGGTGCCAGGAGGCTGTGGAATTGCCTTTGTCTTGAGAAACACTGCACAATTTAATGACCATCTTTTCTTTCCTGCAGAAAGAAAAGCAGTTCATTCAACAAAGTTTATTGCTTCTGTGAACTACAGTGAATTAGATAAGATAGTGATTTTTCTGATGTCTGACTTCATCTTGTCCTTTTCTCAGAGTGAAGAGAAGGTCAAAGTTGCCCCAAGCCTCTATGGTATTCTTATGACCCTGAATCATATGGTCCAGCAAGATTATTTCCCGAAATCTCTGGTCCCAGTTCTTTCTGCTTTTGTGACAAAGTGAGTATTGTAGTTGCCATGTAGTCTTCCCCATGGGAGCTGGTGAAACTGAGGGTCAATAGCTACATGCAAGATGTTCTGTTAAAGCCTATGAAATATCTGTTCTGAAATTAAGGATTAATAGTACAATAGGCCTCTACTTTTATCTTGTTTACTGCAGTATGCAAGCTTTAGAGTAAAAAAAGATCAAGATGACTTATCAAAGAAAAATTAATGGAAAGCTGGCTTTGCAACCAGGTGGCTCTGAAACAGACTACTAATGCTATTCACAGAACAGTTGGTTTTGAGCTAAAGGAAACCTGCCGATTTTCTAGCCACTAATCTTGAGTGAACGATGAGTACACGGGACCTAACTGTGCCCTCAAAATCATCCTTCTGAGTATGAGGGTCAGCAGAGCTCTGCCTGGATCATCATGCTTTGTAACACTGAATGCCAGCAGATAAAACACTGCAAAACACAAAGGCTGAATTTGTTCCTAAATTAAACTTCCTGCTGTGATGGCAGCAAGGTTAGCAATTTTTGAGAACTAAATTTGGAGCATGTGTGCTGAAGAAGCTGCTTCTGCTGCATGCCTCTAATGTTTTTTGTAGTATAGGTGTAGAATAAATGTCCCACTAGCTCTAGGTTTCTCGATGTGCTAACACATATTAAGTGCAATAGCTGTGGAAGCCATACCTGTTCTGGATTAAATTGGTGTGAACTTCAGCATTGATGAGGTAAGGAAAAAACACCAAATAGACCTTTCCTCAAGAGAGGAAGGATTAAAAACTACTGTTCAGAAGTCAAGAGGAGAAACAGTCTGAGACTGTTACCCAAGACAAAACAGCTGAAGCCCCAAATCCGTTTGGAGCTTAGTAGTGCTTTGGTGTGAACCCTGTGCTATGTAGGGTGAGAGCAGCTTTTTAACTGGTTAGAGGGTGAGCCTTAAGCCTTCTTGATTTTCATGGTATGGGTAGCATGCAGATGCTTACAATCTCTTGCTGATAAAAGGCAGAGGCATCAAATACTTGTGATCAGCACAAACTATGGGTGATTAAGGATGCAGTTAAATATTGGTAGTCTTTTCTTAGTTCTGCTGAGATTGGAAGCAGGCCAGTTGTGATAAGGTGTTGCTGTGACTGAAGCTGTTAAAGCTGATGTGTAACAGTGGTATGTGGTCAGCAACCAGCCATGCTAAGGTCTGTTTTGGAAAATAAACCCATGTAACTAATCTTGTTTAGTGGTGTGAATCCTAACCTTGAGGTCCTTCTGGTGCAACAGTTTGTTGTCTATCTCTTTGGCTTCATTAGGCTAGGAATTAGGCAATTACGGGCCAAGGATCATATGCTTTACCAACTGAACAAATATACCTCCAACTCTATAGGTTTAAGCAGGAGGTATCAGAACTTGCCCTGTGAAGTTGTCCAGATGGATCGCAGTATTTCTGCTGTTTCCTACACTGCTGCCTGTGATATTACTTGTTGATCAAGTAAATATGTGCAGTATAAGGATCTGATACCAGCCCTAAAATAAAAAGGTGAAGAAAATGGCTGACTTCATCAGGCATTAGTTATATGGAGAACTCAGATGTATCATAAGTTCCACTTCTCACCCCCCAGCCCTCCAACCAGTATTTAAATCACTTGAAGCTGGGAATACAGAAAGGGGATTCTGGTTCAGTGTGTTTAACCATTCTAATTGTTTATGTTGGGTTTTAGTTCCCAGAGTAACCTTCTAACTCAGCTTTATATGTCCTTCTAAATAAATTTGCTTACAAAAGACACTTGTATCCCTTCCCCTGTGTATATGTAGGCCTCTCTCAGGCTTCAGTAAACGTTTGTCTCTAGATTGTGCTGTACATGCAAAATAAGAGGAGGAGTCTGGCCTTGATTTTTGTTGAGTTGATTCCACTGAATGTAGAGACAATATTTCACTAGAAGCACAAGAGGGAAAAGTGAGATTGTTCAAAGCTTCTGTAAAAGCTGTGTGAGAGTCAAGAGCCTTCTCACAGTAGAAAGCAGCTCTGTCTTCCTGCCTTTGGTATGCAAGGGTGCTGGTTCCAAGTCTGCAGTGTCCCTGGTGTTATGAAATTCTTGGAGCTGAAGCATTCTGATTTGCAAACCCTTCTGCTGCAAGATCTGGTGACACCATAAATTTCCCCTAAGTCCTGTGCAGCATAATGAAGTCAGTGCTATGTATAAGCAGTATACTTGTGTTTTAGAAATACATGTATTCTTTACAGTTGTCTGGAGAGAACAGCAACAGTTCAAGAAACATAAAGTTCAGTTAAAACAGCATGTTGTAATTTTAGCCCAGCTAGCAACTAAGCACCATAGCACCATACTTGCTGATGGTGGGATAGGGGAGAGAATCAGAAGAGTAAAAGTGAGAAAATGTGAGCTGAGATAAAGACAAGTTTAATAAGTAATGGAAAAGTTGTGTGTGTAAGCAAAGCAAAACAAGGAATTCATTCACTTGTTCCCATTGCTGGGCAAGTGTTCAGCCATCTCCAGGAAAGCAGGGCTCAGTCACATTGCTCTGAGAACTGCTGTAACCCTGAATGTCCCCCACCCCTTTCCTCTTCCCCCAGCTTTATATGCTGAGCATAACACTGTATGGTATGGAGTATCCCTTTGGGCAGTTGGGATGAGCTGCCCAGGCTGTATCCCCTCCCAACAACTTGTGCCAACACAGCCTACTCACTGGTGGGGTGAGGAGTAGTAAAAAGCCTTGACTCTGCCTGCCTAGAGCTAAGGCGAATGTCCCTGTATTATCAATACTGGTTTCAGCACAAGTGCAAAGTGTAGCTTTGTGGAGAAAATGAACTACCCCAGCCAAAACCAGCACACAGCTTCTCAATTAACCTATACCCCTTGTCTTTCCTTGGAATTCAATCATAATAAAACTGCATCCTAATCTTAAATGACTCTGCTCTGTCAGCCCCGTGCTTTGTTTACAGCAAACAGGGATGCATTTTTATATATATATATATATATATATATACACACATACACACACATACTTTCTAGGTTTTTCTTTCAGGATTGCAGTTCCTTTGGGCTCCTAGAGCTATAAACTTCTTATAGCTGCCTAGACTGGAGTTCTGCTGCCTTGTGCTGTAAAGGGTTTAGTGCTGGAGGAGTAATTCTCTTTTCTTTTGTGATGATTTTTGGTGATGTGAGTTATATTCTCTATCCAAAAAGAATTATGGCTACAGATTGTGAGCAGCATCCATCTTACTCTGCTACTGTCTGGCCTTATTTCCTGGTTTTTTTGGACACAAGAGGGTGCTATGAATACACATGTGCTTTTATATAATCTTTTAGGTGAAAACACTAAAGGGGTGTGGATGTCTGCCTGCACACTGGGGGAGGTGGTGAGGTTTTTGGGGGTGTTCTGCTGCTCTTTGCAGTGAGATTGGATCCCATCACTAGCCTCTTTCAACAGTCTGTAGCATGGAGTGGCAGCAGTTTAACTTCACAGCAAGTAAGGAGGCTCTTGGTGTTAGAAGAGGCTTGGGGTTAGGAGTGAAGGTTGAGGGAGCTTGGCTGTGATCAACAGCAGCAGTTTAGATTCCCTATTTCCAAAAATGGGGAGTTGCCCAGACAGAATCAACCTGCCCATTGCAAACAGGGCTGCATCTTCCAAAGATGATGACTGAAATACATTACCCAGCCACTTTGAAGATAAACTGTGAGTTGTAATTGTGTCTGTTCAGTGTGGGGCATTGAATGGCTCTTGAAGAAATAAAAGGGGTTAACTCTCCTTGCCAGTACTTCTATTGCAGCAGACATGGAGCCCTATTCTAACCAAACACTGCTGCTATTGCTTCTTGTTTTTACCTAGATATTCCAATCTTTATTTCAGCTCACCCTTCTTTCTGAGGTTGAATAGGCCTCACTACTATTACTTATTAAAGGTTATTTTGCTATGGTGGGATAAGTAAAATCGGGTCATAAATAGCAGATGACTTGGTGAGTAAAGTTTTGAGTAGGAACAGGCTTGTCTTCTGTGTTTTGGGGCCTGAGCAGTGGATCTATATGGAAATCCTATTGCCAGAAGTGAGGGAAGGGGGCTTTCACCCTCATCTGCTGTGTTCTACCAAAAATGAGACACTAGCATGTAGAAGCCAATAACCTGTTGCTGGTTTGTGTACCTGTGGAAATAAATGGTCTGATTCTTGGTTGTTGTCTTCCTAACTTGGATGCAGCAATGGGAGAGTGTTTTCCACAGCAAGCAGTGATCTGTGCAGCAGTGAGGGAATTGTTTCAGAAGAGAGAACCAAAGGGAAAAGATGTGCAGGCCCGGTGCATTTGCAATACTGTTTATTTGCTCACTCAAAGTGAAATACAAAGCAGTTCTTCCATTTAGTATTTTAAATCTGTCTCTCCTCTTTCCACAGACCAAACCGTGCTCTTGACTCCTGCTCATTTGCTCGCCACATGCTCTTACAAACCCTCCACCAGCTGTAGGAGAAAAGAGACAAGCTGCTGTGCCCTTCCCTCCTCGTACGACTGTCATCAGCAGAGAACGAAGAGCTGCATGGTGGAGAGGATCCTGGAGCCCATACAGACACACTGTCTATGTCTCTTCTTTCTTTTCCCTTTTTCTCCTCCTCCCACCCCCTGTAGCTCTGTCCTTCCTTCTGCTTTCATAAACATGGACAAATCATGCGGATTTTTCTTCCTACTCTTCATGAAGTGACTCCCTGGTCTGCAGGGCAGGTGCTTATGCTACAGTATGTCAGGGCTGCTCTGAGCTCTGCATGAATTGAAGAGTTCTCCACTTGGGTCGCATTGGCAAGAGTCTGTCAAGACTAATACAGAGCCCAGAAGTGCTCTCAGCAGGATCAACCCAGTTGTGCATTTTATTTTATTGGACTGTGACTCCTGTCTGGTAGCATTCAGCACGGTGCAGGGGGGAGGCAATAGTGTTCCTGCTTCTCCAGGCCAGGGGAGTGCTTGAACCTCTTCTGCTGCTGCCAGGTCAGAGGGGAAAGCTGTGCTCCCCTGTGCTACTTGTTTCAAGTCCATTTGTCGACGGCAGTGTATGGCTGGTTTGTATTTTAATATACTGCTCCTCTGCTGCTGTGGCTTGGAGTGTCTGTGTAGTGTGGCTGACCCTGGTGGCCATTGCTTAGGGAGCAAGTGTATTTTTATTGTAAATTTTTTTGCCATCGCCTGTGTTCTTCCTTCTTCCTGCCCTTTCCCTGTTCCTTTCCCTCCCTTCCTAATTAGATAGGGTTGGCTTGGAAATGAATACAAAAATCCTTGTGGAATACACGTTCCCTTTCTCCTGCCTTTGACAAAACAGTGGGACTGTGTGTGCTGTGCGTGTGTTTGAAAACTGAGAACATGCAAGAGTATGAAGAATTAGGGCTGTACTGATCATTCTTGGGTTGGGCTGTTCTTACTTCTTGCAATGGAGTAGCAGCAGATGACCCTCAGTCAGTGTGGAGGATTGTCTATGGGCCTGCATGTGTTTTGTGGCATCTGCCTGTACAACTTCTGAGCACATGGGCTCATCCTGCTCCCTCTTCATTCAGGCCTCTGAGAATCAACTCCTCTTTTGCTTCAGGTAACAAAGTGTTAGAATCACAGAATCATAGAATGGTTTGGGTTGGAAAGGACCTTAAGATCCTCCAGTTCCAATCCCCCTGCCACTTGCAGGGACACCTCACACTAGACCATGTTGCCCAAGACTCTGTCCAACCTGGCCTTGAACGCTGCCAGGGATGAAGCATTCACAATTTCCTTGGGCAATCCATTCCAGTGCCTTACCACGTGCGCAGTGAAGAATGTCTTCCTTCTAGCTAACCTGAACTTCCTCTGGTTCCTTTTAAGCCCATCACCCCTTGTCTTGTTACAGTCCCTGTTGTTCCTTCCCTCTGTTTTCATTCAGAGAAGACTATTCACCTCTCTTAACCAGCCTTGCAGTCAATGTGTGCAGTACAAATGGGGCCATTGCCAGGAAAGATAGCAAGGAAATGGAGTTAGGTGCCCCTTCCTTGTGCGAGACATGTTCCACAGCTGCCCTAAATGCAAGAAAAGCTGGTGTCAACTCCAGGATGTGCATGGACAATAGCAAGGGCTTGGGGTACTGCACTGACACACAGTATGTGGTATGTGCAAGACCTGCTTGCATGCACTCAAATTCTTCCAGGTTATGGGGCTGTTCAGGGCAACCACTGATGTAATGGGGGTGGCTGTGAGAGGGGTTTTGTGGCTGTGATCCCTTCAGGCCCAGGAAAGCAGTGGCTAGCCTGAGGTGTAAGAGGTGCTGCGCTTCATGGAAGAGCAGTTTCCCTTGTTAAAACAGAACAAGGCTGCGTAAGCAAAATGCATCTTCTCCCCATTTCTGTGACCGAAGTTGGGAGCTCCACTGTGTCCAAATGGGTGAAAACCAACTGAAGTGAAGGTACCTGTGCCTACAGCAGGAGGTTCGATTACTGCAGGCCGGGCCCTGCCTCTTTCACCTCATTCCTGGCTCCTTCCTTCAGCTGTCTGATGCACAAGCAAATCTGTGAAGTTTTGCCATCAGCTTCAGGGCAAAACTGGGACATAAAAGAGCCTGTGTTTTCTGTAAGTCTTGAACACAGCTTTTCTTGAGACTCCTTGGTGTCTTGCTGCTCTTCATGTCCCTCTGCCCTGGAAGGGGGGTCATGGAGAAAAGGAACATGATGCAGAGACCAAGCCAAAGGGTTACACTGTACAGGAGGTCATCTGCAGTGGGTCTGGTGGAGCATAGTGTGTGCATACACAGAGCCTCCTAAAGAATGTCAGAGGGATGATGCTGCTCCCACACAGACTCGTGGGCCAGGCTGTGGGGGGACTGTGTGCAGGAAGCTTTGAGCAGCCGTAGCAGCAGAACAAGTTTGAGATGCTGATCCCCAAGTGTTTTTTAAAAGCAAGCAATACTTAGTAGCAGGATTTTCCTGGTCCTGGTATTCAGTGTCAAGGTCAGATCTTTGTAGGAAAAGGAGGGTGTGAGGTTAGAAGTTACAGTCTCTGTAACTCTGAAACCAGATTGCTTCTCGGTAGCCCATGGACTCAGAAGTCCCTCAACATTGGCTTATGCCTTAAGATTAGGAAAAAAGAGGGTGGGAATTGTTAACTATTGTTTCCGGCAGAAGCTGATCCCAGAGGAGGACTGGTTCCCAGCGGTGCCCTGAAGGGAGGCAGGGTCATTCCAGTACTGCTTCAGCCTGTCCTGTGCAACTATCTATCTCACCCCAAAAGCACTGCCATTGTCAGTAGCATTTCTAATTTGAACACAGCCCGGCCAGGCAGCAGCGGTGCAGAGCTCTGTCTGCATGGAGCAGTTTGGGGTGTCGGACTTAATGATCTTAAAGGTCTTTTCCAGCCTAGTTGATTCTATGATGCGTGAGCAGTGAAACTCTGTACCGGTAGCAATAGGACTGTGCTCCTTACCAGCAGAGGTAAAGCGTTTTCTTTCATGAAAAGCAAAGTATCTGGCCTGGTAGAGGTGGGTTAAGCCCCACCAACTGGAAGTTCAAGCCTGCATCAGAGAGAGCAAAGGCTGGCTGCCTCCCTGCGGCCTCGGTAGAACCGAAAGCTGTGCTTTAGATCACTGCTGGGTAAGTGAACAAGCTAAAAGCCTGGGGAAACCTGGGGAAAGGGCAGACGTGGCTTAGTCCAGGGTGCTTGGTTCCACTCCTCAGCCTCCCCATGGTCCTCCAGCAGAGCCATTAGGGAGGTTTTGGTGCCTTCAGTCAGACATGCAGGGGTGGGAGGGCCTGGCCAGGATAAGGGGTGGAGGGGCCACATGCTGGGGAGTGGGGTGTGCTGGGCAGTGATGGTGGCTGTGCAGGTAGCTCTACATCAGCTGGCAGATGGTGTTCCACTGAGGTGCAGGGGGGTCACAGCACAGGCTCTGGTTCAGGCTCCCCATGCACTTCCAAGTGCCCAGCCAGAGCTGCTCCACCCCACTGTTCCTTAAACAGAGGGTAGTGATGCTCATCAGGTCTGGGAAGAAACCAGCTTCCAGCACAGGGAAGAGGCAGTGCTGTAAGGTCTGCCTCTATTTCCCCAGTGGTCCTCCTTCCAGAGCAGACTGGAGGTGAGCACAAAAGCGGTGCCACAAAGGTGCAGTTGGGTCACCCTGTGTCATGGGAGCAATAAGCACCTTGGGAGCTACAGGGATGAAGGGGATGCCAGCCCAAGCCCACAGCTAGGGAGGCTTTGGCCATCTGGCAGTGGGGAGGTTGGCAGACACCATCCAGCAGGTCCATCACCCACAGGTGGCACCAGGATGGGATGTACTGGTTCTGGCAGCTGAGGTGATTGGTGAAGGGGACAGAAACAGGAGTATGAGATTTTTGCCAGGCACTGGGGGAATGAAGCCTGGAGCCAAACAAGGGAAATGAGGGTCAGGGAGGAGAGTGCCCTTCTGCTACAAACGTGTGCTTCACACAGGCACTGCCACCCCTGGCCTCTTGGAAACAGGCAGAGAAGCAAAATGAGGAACCCGGAGGGCTGTAAATGAGGCACAGGCCTATAGGCAGCCCTGCCAGCTCAGGCTTACTGCTGCTGTTGTCATTTTGGCTGGATGTCACCTTTCTGCCCTGCAGCTCTGTAGCTCCTGTGACTTAGGCAGCAGGGAAAGAAAAGGCAAAGCCTGGGCAGCAACAAGTGCAAACCCCCTGTGAGCTCTGGCTGGGCTCGTGCTGGGGTGCTCTGGGTTTGGGCTCCCCCGTGATACAGGGAGGGAGGTGATGGCTGGGTCTCTGCCCTCTCTCCAAGGTTGGCCTCCCCTTCTTCCCCACATCCTCCTCCTCCTCCTCCTCCTGCGTTTCTGGCTCCGTGCAGTGAAAGCGACACAACGGGCCCCTTTCAGCTCTCGCTTCTGCAGGCAGAGCAAACACTGGCACGGGCGCTCGACTGCTGCTGCACGGCGTGGCCGACTGCTCTCCTCCCTTTCCTTACCACTCCTTGAGGTCCAGGTACCCCAGCCCCTGGGTGGGTGACCCCCAAGGTGTGTGGGACAGGGTGGGGGTGATGCCTGGCGTGTGGATGGGGGCTAACATGGGCACATTGCATTGGTGACACTGGCCGGTGGCTGCACGGGGGGCCTGGTGACCCCAGCGTGTGTGTGTGTGGGGGGGGTGGTGGTGCTGAGGAAGGTCTGGCTGTGATGGTGGGTGGAGGGCAGATTGGGGATGGAACCATGGGGTATGAGGAGCCAAGGTGGGCAAGCGGATGGACACCGTGTGGCTCCGTGAGTTAGAGCCTTGCAGACCCCACTGCTGCTCCCCAGAGCTTGAGGGGTATGCATTGACCATAGCTGCAGCCCCACCACCCCCTCTCTGTTCCCCCCAGCCCTGGCCTCCCTCTGGCACCTCCACCCCAGGGGCTCTCCTCTGCCTGGCCAAACCCAACCCCTTCTTCCTGCTGCTGAGCAGCGGTGATTTATTGCAGACCCTGCTCTGAACAGCCTGGGGAGGCACAGAACTGTGAGCTGGGAAGTGGCCAGCGGGACAGAGAGGGGACGTTTGCAGTCAAGAGGTGGCAGCTCAGAAAGCCAGCGTGATCACGTCCTGTGAATGGCTATACCTGCTTGCTTGACACAAAACCCAAGCCTCTCGTATGGGCATGTTGATATCTTGTATAGATCAAGACCATTTTATGCTAGAGCTATACAAAGGAATTGGGGTGAGCGTGTATCTGCTCCAAGCCAGTTCCCCACAAGTGACACCAGTGCTCCTGCCGAGCTCCTTGTAGGTGCTCCCAAATGTCCCTCAGGAATTTAGATTTCAGGTCTCCAAGTGGAGCCCTGCTGCCTGTACCTTTCCCTTTCCATTCTAAATGTTTCTTTTCTCCTTCTTCCACTCTCTTCCTTGTTTACCAGCTGTAAAATCACTGTGTGAGAGCAAGGGGCAGTGAGACCTGCCCCACTAAGTCACAGCAACAGCCCCCTTGGCACCCGGTGCTGTCTGGGGACACTCCTGGCTTCACCGCCCTGTCTCCACAGCCACAGCTACCCTCCACCATGAGGCTGTCCTGGGGGCTCTTCCTGCTCACGGTGGCACTGGGGGAGACGGCTGCCGCCCGCTGCCCCGCACCCTGTGTCTGCGACAACCTCCGTGCCCATGTCCTGTGCCTCAACGGGAGCCTGGCATCCGTCCCCACCACCATCCCGCAGGTGGGCAAGGGGACAGGGAGCGCGGGGCGGTGGAGCCACCATTGGTAGCTCAATGTTTTATCTGTGTGACCCACAGCTCACCAGGAAACTGCACCTTCGGGGCAACAGCTTCACGGTCATCCCAGCGGGAGCCTTCCTTGGCACCCCGTACCTCACGCACTTGGACCTGCAGCGCTGCAAGGTGGAGAAGCTGGAGGAAGGGGCTTTCCGAGGGCTGGGGAGGCTGGTCTACCTCAACCTGGCCTCCAATGACATAGCCATCCTCTACCAGGAGTCCCTGGACGGGCTGTCCTCCCTCCAGCAGCTCATTCTGGAGGGGAACCGCATTGAGGAGATCCAGCCGGGTGCTTTTGGCCATCTGGGGTCCCTCACTGTCCTCGACCTGAGGGCAAATGCCTTGGTCTACCTTCCAGACATGGTCTTCCAGGGCCTGGTGGTCCTCAGGTGGCTCCGGCTGTCCCACAACACCCTCCATGTCCTGGGCAGCGAAGCCTTTGCCGCCCTGCCTGCTCTGCACAGGCTGAGCCTGGACCACAATGAGCTGCAGGCGTTGCCTGGCGAGGCACTGGCCAGGCTGGATGGGGTGACCCGGCTGGACATGGGCCATAACCCCATCACCTGCCTGGCCGAGGAGGCGCTGGCCATGGCCTCCCTGAAGCACCTCTTCCTGGACCATGCAGCCCTGCAGGACGTGGCGGCTGAAGCCTTCACCCGCAGCCCCCGGCTGCGCACGCTGGACCTGCAGGCTAACCAGCTGCAGGGGCTGCCGGCCCTGGCTGGGGCTGGGGCACTGGTGAGGGTCAACCTGGCCAGCAACCCCCTGCTCTGCTCCTGCCTCCTGCGCCCCTTCCACGACTGGCTGGGGAGGGAGCGGGTACAGGTGGAGGGAACCTGTGCGGCACCCGCTGCCCTCCGCGGCCGGACCCTGGACTCGCTGAGGCCCCCTGAGATGAGATGCGGCCACCACGAGCTGCCCCCCACCCCTGCCACACCATCAGAGCGGCCCAGGGCAGGCGGCAGCAGGCAGTGCCCCCGCGGGTGCTCCTGCTCCCCCGATTTCCACCACGGGTCCTGTGAGAACAGGGGCCTGCAGGAGATCCCGCAGGGCTTCCCCAGGGACACCCGCCTGCTCGACCTGCGCCGGAACGCCTTTGGGATGGTGCCACCGGGCGCCTTCCCTGGCCTGAAGGAGCTGGTGTCCCTCCATCTGCAGAGCTGCAGCATCAGGGCGCTGCACCCCGGGGCGCTGCGGGGACTGGAGAGCCTGGTCTACCTCTACCTCACCAACAACCGCCTCTCCACCCTGGCAGCCACTGCCTTCGAGGGTGCCCCGCGGCTGGCCTACCTCGACCTGGACCATAACGCCTTCACCTCCCTGCCCACAGGCGCCTTCCAGCTCCTGCCTAACCTCATCTCCCTCCATCTTCAGCACAACTCCATTGGGGAGCTGGCAGAGGGTGACCTGGCCGGGGCAGGGGGGCTGCGCTGGCTCTACCTTGCCGGGAACACCATCAAGCACATTGCTCCTGGCGCCCTGGCTCCCACCGTGGTGCTGGAGAAGCTGCACCTAGAGGGGAACCAGCTGGCAGAGGTGCCCACGGCAGCCCTGCAGGGCCTGCCTGCCCTGACTGAGCTGAAGCTGTCCCGAAACCCCATCAAGCGCCTGGGGGACGGAGTGTTCCTGCCTGTGGCCTCCAGCCTGCAGCACCTCTACCTGGACAACATGGGCCTGCAGCGGGTGCGTGGGGCTAGGGAGCCCTGAGGGGCACAGTCACTGCAGGGCACAGCCACTGGTCCCTATAGGGGCTTTCAAGCAGATGTCTCCAAACTCCTAAGGCTTCAGGGTTTGCTCCATAGCCTGGCTGGGAAGAGAGGCATCTTCAGGCTTGCCTGGAGCAATGCCTTGCTCCAACCTTGCCTCTAGCTCCTCTGGGACAGGCTTATGGCCTCTAGTCCTGAAAGACACCCCATTTTAGTGGAATTCAGACTATTCCCCAACTCCCCAGCCCCAGCCATATTTCTTCTCTTTTGGGCTGCCCTGTGGCTTCATTCACTATTACTCTGATTATCTCCATTCTCTCAAGAAAGTTGCATTAGCAACACTCTCATAAGTGTTATGGGACTGTTGGAGCAGGTCCACAAGAGAGCCACAAGGGGATGATCAGAGGGATGGAGCACCTTCTGTATGAAGACAGGCTAAGAGAATTGGGGCTGTTCAGCCTGGAGAAGTGAAGCTGCATGGAGATCTCATAGCAACCTTGCAATAGTTGAAGGGGACCTACAGGAATGCCAGAGAGGGACTCTTCATCAGGGACTGTAGTGATAGGACAAGGGGTGATGGGTTTAAACTTAAACAGGGGAAGCTTAAATTGGATATAAGAAAGTTCTTTGCTGTTAGGGTGGTGAGGCACTGGAATGGGTTGCCAAGGGAGGTTGTGAGTGCTCCATCCCTGGCAGTGTTCAAGGTTGGGTTGGACAGAGCCTTGGGTGGCATGGTTTAGTGTGAGGTGTCCCTGCAAGTGGCAGGGTGGGTTGGAACTGGATCATTTTAAGGTCCTTTCCAACCCAAACGATTCTATGATTCTATGAGCTTAAGAGCACCCAGGGCTCACTTTAATACCTCCTGCATGTCACCTTTATTTGTAAGAAGGTTGAACAGGTTCTAATGAGTCCTAAAATGTGATTGAAACCAGTTGAGTTTTCAGTCCCTGCTGTTTAAAGTGGCTCTTTCAGGTGGCTACCACGTTGAGGAGAGGCTCACAGCACGCCCAAGCTGATTGGTAGCGGAGGGGCAGAGGTTGGCTTTCCCACCCCTGGCAGCACCCCCGAGTCACCCTCTCCCTTCACTGCAGATTTCCCCCGGTGCCTTCACTGGCCTCGGCCCCAAGATCCGAAGCCTCTACCTGGAGGGCAACAAGATGAGCAGCATCCCTGACATGAGCAACTTCACTGGGCTGGAGATCCTCAACCTGCGGGATGTGCCTTTCCACTGCGACTGCCAGCTCCTTCCCCTGCGCCGGTGAGTGCCACGAGGGGAGACATCTGCACCCTGCACACTGGGGGCCCATGGCACACGGGGTGGTTCTGGTCATGGTGGTGAGATGGAGTATGTGCCTGTGTGCAAGGAGCCAGGTAGCCTGCGCTCTCCTGGCACAGGGAAAGCAGACGCAGGCTGCAGGAGGCACATAGTCAGGTATTCAAATGTCATCCAGGTGGGACCCTGAGCAACAAAGCCTGGCTCTGAAGTGACCTGTGCCCACTCACAGGCACTGAGTTTCATCTCTCCCTTTGCCCCATCCCATTCCCTTTCCTGATTTCCTGCCATGTTTCCAGGTGGATCGATAAACTCAACCTCCGTGTAGGGGCCACCTGTGGGTCCCCTCCAGAAGCCAGAGGGCTGAAAGTGAAGCTTTCCACCAACTTCCAAACCTGCTCTGGCTGGGGAGACAAGACCAAGGCTGCAAGCAAGCCCAGCAAGAAAAAGAGGTCAGGAAAATCACCAGCCAGAGGCTTCAAGAAGAGCAGAGCTTAGGAAACATGCAGGCTGCAACAGGATTTCTAGACTTGTCCCCACCAGAGCAACATGGATATTGAACAAGATTCAAGGGAGAAAGGCTGGTACTACCAAAGTGATGCTCAGTTGCCAAAGATATGGGGTTTGGTTTTGCAGGACACAGAGACCTGACCCTGGAAAGACCTGGTACAAAAAGCTGCTGCAGTGTTTGCAGCATGCTTTGATGACTTGAACAACAAAGACAAATCCTTGCTTTTTGTTCCCGAGGCTCCCTCCAGGCACACGAGGAAGCTGGAATCCACAAGCTTCATTTTGTTTTTATGAGAGGGACTGCAAACAGCACCAGTGAAAGATCCTGCGCAGACTTGGGTCTTAAGAGCAGGAAACACAAAAATTATCCTGAGTGAAAACATAGCCTGAATTCCCAGCAGCTCCTCAGAATTAAAACATAAGCAGAACAAAACGTTTCTATGTCCTGCAAAATTTGATCAGTGGCCCTATCGATTGAATGGGACCCACTGATCCCCTAATTGATCCCATCATAAGCATGTGGCCAACTTATTCCTCGTGGCAGGCCAGGTTGGGATGCCCCAGACCCATTTTAAAGTCAGAATTCTGTTCAGATTGAGAAGGCTTTGAAAGACAAACTCTTCTAGCCATTGAACTGCCAGGGCTACAGCAAAAGAAAACAAAAATGATAGAATCACTGAATGGTTCGGGTTGGAAGGGACCTTAAAGCTCATCCAGTTCCAACCCCCTCCCACAAGCAAGGCCACCTTCTGCTAGACCAAGTTGCTCAAAGCCCCATCCAACCTGGCCTTGAACACTGCCAGGGATGGGGCAGCCACAGCTCCTCTGGGCAACCTCTGCCAGTGCCTCACCACCCTCACAGCGAGTATCTAAATCTACCCAATATCTAATCTAAATCTAAGAAAGCTAAAGGCATTTGGAAATCATCATCCTGTGAAGAAAGATGGCTCTCAATCCCAGCTGTTTGACAAGAGAAACATGCAAAGGCTTTGCCCCTGCATTAAGCCATCTATGACAAGTCGGTGGTAAGAGGCAGAGGTGCTCAGAGAGGCAGCAGCCAGAGGCAAGTGGGCAGGGAGGTCCCATCAAAAGCCTTTGATAACCCTCCCTCCCCTACCATGCTCACCCAACCACGGTTTCCCTCTCCCAAGGGGCAGTTAGGGGTGGGCTAAGATAGCACATCTCACACCCGCTTTGATACAGACCCTCCCCAAGTCTCCCACCCGTGTTCTATTGCTGCCCCATAGCCCTTTCTTTCCTCTCTGGTGAAAGGCTTTGTTTCCCTCTTTAGAAGGGAAAAAAAGAGAAAGACTCTAATCACTCCCGGTCTCTACCCCATGCTCTGTAGACAGCTTGCCAACATTTATTCTTTTTGGTCACGAAAAGCAGGAACTATTTTAGCACGACAAGGTCCCGCCTGGGAGCTTGAGGAAGCACAGCCAAGGCAGTCATTTAATGGCCAAGGCTGTCCCTGTAGGATCTGACAAGGAGGCACTTGCTTGCCCCACAGTGGCACTGCCAGACACATCCTCACCTGCAGGCAGCTCAGTGACCTGCTCCAGATTTAAAACTGGTTTTGCTCACTGTTGCCATGCTGACCTTTCTGCATTTTCTCCTCAACTTTGAGGCCTGTCTTGAGAGAGGAACGTTACTGGTCTGCCCTAAAATGGGATATGACATCCCTTGCTTTAAGTTATCTAATGTCATATTCAGCCCTTAGGCAGAACTGGCAAGTTGTCAGCAGCAAGTGCACAGAAAAATGCTATTGCATCCCTCAAAAACCATAAAACCCCAAACCCCTGCTGACTTCTATTGATGCACTTAGAGCCCTCTTCTCCTTCCCTGAAACCTGGTATTCTGGTGACCCGGAAAGCAATGAACCAACCTTTGGTCTCTTCCTCAAGTTTAATTCGCAGGGCTTTAAGGTACAGATTGTAGACTGTGTTTACAGTAGGACTGCTAAAAAAATCTAAAATTCAAACTGTGCACCATGGAACCCATGCAGCTCTGGGTTCCAAACCAAGGAATGACAACACTCAACAAGGTCTCTTGCTCCCCCAAGAGCCATCATCATCCCTTTTGGGGTTTTTTTACCTCTTTCTACGCTTCCTGTGCTGACTTTCTCAAGGGTATCAGGGCTTCGAACAGGGAGCACAGCACTGATGTCCTACAAGGGCATCCAATTTCCCGACACATGTGACCTGCACACGTCATCTTGGACTGCAACTCGCCACCTCCAGCCACAACCAAGAATCCAAACTGACCCTTAGTGCTCTAGCAGTCTCCTTCCCCCTTGGAAGCTCCTGCTCAAAGGCACCTCCAAAGCCAGGCACACACAAACCCAGCCTGGTCACACTCCTCAGTGTGCCTGTGGTCTTCCTGGAATCTGGTTCCCAGGGATTAAAATTACAAATTTGGGGGAAGTTTCCTTGCACACCAGGAAAGCAGAGTCGTGCTGTTGCAGGGTGGTCTGCCTCAAAGAGGGAAGGCCCTCATAGTCTCCTGCTTCCCTTTGCCAGGACCCTCCCCAAAGAGCCACGAAAAGTGAAGTGCAGGCTGCTATGGGCAGCTGGGGGATGTTCCATGATCAGTCTGTGACCTCCTCCTGCTTTATGCTGCTGATAGGAACAGGAAGCTCTGTGTCTTCAAGCTCTGCTATTGAGGGGTCGATTGTTTCTTCTTTCACCTGCACGGCAATGACTAACAAGAAACAGAGAGAGGAAAGTAAGTCAAATGAGCCCATTCTGCTTCACTCTACCTGCAGCACCCTAGAACCTGATCTGTTCATGCAGATGCTCAAAACGCCCCAGGATTCCAGCCCACTTCTCAAGGGTCTCTTACTGTAGGCAGCAATGTCTTGCCAGCACAAAGCTATCCATGATCACAACAGCAATCAGGATGGGACTAAACCCTGGCAGCATTCAGCTGCCTGCTCCCAACAACTTCTCCTAGGGAACAATAGTACGGGGTTCATTCTCTACCTGCCTGTTTGGGTCCACAAAGGGGAAATTAACCCTCTTTGAGCAACAGTAACGTTCATGAGGCTTCATCCCCATGTGTGTGAAGTGCCTTACCCAATCCTCTTCCCCAATACCCACTAGGAGTGGCAGGTGACCCAGCTGCCAGATGCATTTAGGGTCACCACATCTCCTGATGATCAGTACAACAGGCTGTGTTCACATGCTGCAACAGCCCTTAGAGGAACTGGGATGCGACAGCACACCTTGGAACATGTCCATCTTGTCTCTCCTCCCAAACTGACCTCACACAACCAGACTGCTCAGTAGGGCAGCCAGGCCCTCGGTGGCATCAGCAGTATCAAGATATCTAGCTGTCCTGGTGCCACCAAACCTTCTCAGGAGGCAACCCTTCCCAGGGAAAGCAGGCAAGGGCTTTCTTCCACTCTGTCTCGGAAGGAGTGAAGACTCCTTTCCCTGCCTACACAGCCAAGAAACAGCACAGGCCTTAGGAGGGCTGGTGGTATGCAGAGTGTATGTGAGAGAGCTGCATGTGCCTGCTGGCTAGAGTAACTCACTCCCTTACTCTCATCAGGTGGTGGCTCTGGCAAAGCTTTGCTGGCAGCTTTTGCTTCTCGTTTCCCTTTCGTAGCAGGCGGCTTCTTGGCAGTCTGCTTGACGGCGCGGGTTTTGATCGGTAACTTTTTTCCTTAACAAAGAGATAACAGAGCATGGGGAAAAGCATGTTTCTTCTTCCCTGGAAAATCAGCAACCCTGCTCCACTGAGAAACCACAGGCCAGGGACCAGCACAACTGACCAGCAAGCTACATGGTCATTAGCTGTCACCTGGTTACTCCACAGAAGTGCCCTATTGGAGAAAAACTCTACAGTTATCATCTCAAGATATGCTCCTCCAGGTTCTCCATTAAAGGCACTTCAGCATGTGCTTAATTCCAAAGAGTGGGTCCTGTTGGAATCAGTCTGGAGTCAGCTTTGCTTACCTGTCTGGGTCTAGGCAATGGGCATGTTGACTGCAAGGTATGGACATTGTAGCATTAATAATTTCATTATTAACTGACATTTTCACTTAGGTTGGATGTCTCTAAATTCTTTACATGTCCTTTCCTCTCCACCCCCCCGGAAGGAATTTCTTGTCTGTCTACCCATGATTTGCCACAGCTAATGCAACAATGATCACAAGAAGATTAAACAGTAACATGGTGCAGCCCCACTACTGGCCTCTTCAGCCATCTTAAGGCCTTCTTTCTCTCAGCACAAAGCAGGCAAGATTGCTCTCCAGCTACCCTTCAGCAATCTCCCTCTGACCACAGACACAGACACAGTAGGGAAAGCAGCACAACCTCACGCCTGGAAGCAAGCGTCATCTATACCTCAGCCAACAGAAAGCAGACTGCGAAACAGATCCTTCCTGCACACAGAGCTCTCTGTTCTTTTAGGTAATAGGGCAGTTAAGAAGGATGAAGCTGTGTTGTCAAGCCCACAGCTGAGTGAGGGCATCCACAGCAAGACAAGGCCTCTCTCTCCTGCTCTGAAAGGACATGGACAGGGTTTCTCTAACTGGGCCCAGCCTGTGAGCGAGCGGGAGGGCATTAACCAAACATCACTCACTCTTCTTTCCATAGGGTTTCTTCTTCTTCTTGAGCACCTCCTTGGCCTTCGCTGGAGCTGTGGGCTCTGTCATGGAGACGAGAGGGAAACGAAAGCCAAGTCCCATAACCAGTAGGTAACTGGGATGAAGTGACATAAGCGAGAAACAAGATACACCCGTCCCCCCGAGCTAACGCCCTCTTCCCAAGACAAGCAGCTGAGGAGAAAGCATGGCTCTGATGTAGTTGCTGTCTGTGCTTCCAGGCAAGGGCCCAGGAGCAGGCTGGGGCAGCACAGGGGAGAGAGGCCCAGTAGAGGTTTGGCAGGGGCAGTAAAGAACCAATGTTTGTAGCTTGGGAGAAGATGGAAAACAACTGAGAAGGTGAGGCAGTGGCCTCCTCGTGAGAAGGGAAGGAATAAACTCTTGAGAGGGATGCTCTTACCTTTTAACAGACAGAGCCAGAGAATTGATGAGAAAAAGGAGCAGGGGCCAAGCCCCCCCTGCTACCTGGCTGAGGTTGTAGGTAGGCTTAGTAAAAGGGAGCTGTGCAGGGATAGGACCACCTGGAACTCTACCTAACTTCATCAGGAGCAATACTCTGTTGGTGTGTAGGTGGGGAAACAGGGAAAACAGAGCCAACCTCAAATCTCAAGCTGTTTTCTCCCCACCACAGACTCCTCCCTCTGCCAGCTACTAGAGTGTGTGGCAGCAAGAAGACTTATGGTAGCCAGCACAAATCAAAGAGGCCATTTTCTCCTCCCTATAACGCCCATAAAAAAGAAGGAGCCACTCACAGAGAAGGAAGAGGGAAACCTTTTCCTCTAGTGTTAGAAACCACAGTAAAATCTTCCCTCACCTGGAACAACAGGTGGCTGAAGCTGGTAGCCTGTCAGCTCACACCACCCCACAGGATAAATGTCTGGAGACTCGCAGTCCACCCACTGGTCATACTCATTGTCCCAGCCATCAAAATGGATGCTAAGAAGACGGTGGACCACACGCTTCACCGTGGCTACGCAGATGAGCCGGGGCTCCATCAGGTCCACTGCTTCCACCTTCATGCCTGCCTTGAAGCCATGGTTTGGGTAGTCCTCGTGGCACAAAACATGAAAAAAGAAAACTCAAGGACCCAGTCCAAACCCACATTTGATCACCAGCACCCTAGAACAGGCTTGCCTCCAACTTAAAGCAAGCACAGAGAGCAAGTCGCACAACAGAACCAACCAGTCACATACAAGAAGAAGGCACACGTGAACAGATCCAAGGCCAGCTGTGTCCTTAGTAAGTCTCAGCCCAGCCTTTGGAACCAAGATCCTAAGCCTGGGGGGAGCAGCAGACTACAGTTAAGGAGCACCTGATCAAACCCATCAGCCTCAAAGCCATGGGAGATCAGAAAAATCAGCACAGGCCCAGGTGCTACAGCAGTTTTGCTGGTGCAAGCAGACCCCCACTCACCCACATATCCATAGGCAACAAGCAGTGCAGAACCCACTAGGAGCCTGGAGCTCTTGAAAGCACTACAGAATCACAGGTCACACTCAGAGGGACCAAGATACCATTACATTCACAAATGGCATGACACTGCTCATCCCAATCAGCCAAACAGGGCTTTTACTCTGCTCAGCACTGGTGAGGCCATACCTGGAGTGCTGTGTTCAGCTCTGGCTTCCCAGTACAAGAGAGGCATGGACATAGTGGAGAGAGTCCCAAAAAGAGTCATTAAGATAATGAGGGCACTGGCTCATCTTTTATATGAGGGGAGGCTGAGAGAGCTGAGACTGTTCAGCCTGGAGAAGGCTCAGGGAGATCTTATCAATGTATATAAATTGCCTGAAGGGAGGTGCAAAGACAGATCCAGGCTCCTCTCAGTGGTGCCCAGGGACAGGACCAGAGGCAATGGACACAGACTAACACAGGAGGTTTCCTCTGAACATCAGAAAACACTCTGCACTGTGAGGGCACCTAAGCACTGGCACAGGCTGCCCAGAGAGGCTGCAGAATCTCCATCCATGCAGATACTCAAAAGCTGTCTGTACATGGTCCCGGGCAACCCACTAGAGGTGACCCTGCCTGAGCAGGGATGTTGGACAAGACGACCTCCAGAAGGTCCCTTCCAGCCTCAACCACTCTGTGACAGCCAGAGCTCTTGTGCTCCTGCTTGCTGACTGCAAGCACCCCTATACCTCTCTTCTTCCTGGCAGCACTCACTGTATTGAAGAGTCGTGCTGGAGCAGGTCTTGATTTAGTCTTTTCCAGGTAACTTTCCCAGTTGAAGGTCTTTGCATCTTGCCCTGCAGCAGGAAGTGGTGACAGGAAAAAGGCAATCACTGAAGAGACCAACTGGGAGAAAAGGCAGAATAGGCAGGAAGGAGGCATAGCAGCTGATTGCAAAGCCATTTCATAAGCCAGCATGTACAGACTGATCGTGGTCTTGGACACAAATCTAGTGCACAGGCTCCATGGCAGTCCAGCATCCCTTTCCAGCAGGCAAATACAGAACACTGCAAGCCGCAACTCTGAACATCCATGTCAGCTCATAGATCCAGACCACAGAGAAAGGTGAGGAGAAGCAGCAGGCAGGAAGTATGTTCAAAGCAGACCACTAAGACTAGTCTTTCTCCCACCAGCAGATATATCAAAGGACAGAATAGCACCGCACAAAAGTGGTGCAAGACAGAAATTCAGAGCCAGCCTTTTTGGGTATGGCCATACAAAGCAGTAAAAATACTCCGAGGGCGATTGCCTCTCAGGATTTTGCAGAAATACTGGTCTCAGATTTATTCATACAAGAATAGAGGTAACTCCTGCCACTTTTATGTACTGAGTCCTGCAGCAATGGCTCTACTTATCCCTTGCCACCCTCCTTGTCCTTTAAATTTTTGATTCTGCTCAGTTTGGGGATCTTACACCTCTCCTGCTGATCTGCCAGGAGCTATCCACCGCGCCATTAATGCCCTCTAGATGGTACTTCCACAAAGCAGTAAGGGTTGGCATATGTATGGGCAGAGCAGAAACAGACTGGATCTCTGAACCAGACCTATCTTCCTGAAAACAGGCAGATTAGGACCTTTTGGTTTTGATTTGCCTGAACCTGATCCTGCAGGTTTGTACCATAGGGCAGAGCCCAAATCTCACCTTTTGGAGGGGTCAGAGTGATGTTGTTCTTCTGACAGAAATTGATGGGGAAGATGGCATGTGAGGAGGCATGATAGCAGAACCAGTCAGAGCAATCATCAGATGTGGTTCCATCAATGCTGATCATGAGATACCCATCCAAGAGGACCTGAGATGGGAGTGAAGAGCATAAGTGTAGAGCTTCACTTGCTCTAAAACCTCTCCTTTCAAAGGATCCCCCCAGGAGTCCCCACAGAGGTATCACAATTGCCACTAGAGGGTAAAATACAATGTTATGTGCTCCAGGGCATGCAGCAGCTTCTCCTTATATGACAGTCAACACATGCTAGTCCCCAAAGCAGCAGCAATTTCTGCAGGACTGGGACCAAGGCTAATAGCCTACTGAAAAGGATTCAGCTATGAATGGTCATAAGCTCTGTTCTTCCTCAGAAACAGACTCTATTGGCAGCCCAGAGACCCACCACAATGGCCAGGTCATGAATTCGTTACTAGGCTGAAGGGATGAGCACCACCTTCAAACTTGCTACTCCTACAGCAACAAGACTTGTCCCATCCCATCACTCCCTGGTAACTGGTTCCTACCAAATGCGATAGGCTCATCTGCCCCAGCCTCTTCGCGTTTCCAAGCAGTGGCTGAAGGGAATATTTTACAAACACAAAGAGGTCTCCTAGTATCTCCCTGCCAAACCCCGGGTGTCAAAGCTGTCTGCTTGGGTTCTACAAGGGCAAACAGATTCTGGAGGGAGCAAGAAAAACCCAAGTTGATGCCACACTTTCACAGGACATGGAGTGCACCTTGCTGAGGAAACCTGGCCAAGCAATTTACTTCCCAAACACTAGCAAAGAATAGCGCTCACTACCACCTCATCAAGAGAGACTGCAGGAGATACATCCATCCTCAGCTTCCTATGTCAATGAATGCATGCCCATAAAGATATACTGTTCTCCACACAGAAGTCACCCTGCAACTCTTCCACTCTTCTCTCGCCTCAAGACAGCACTAGAGGCCTCTCTTTATGCATTCCAAGAACTGGAGAACAAATCTTTCCTACTGCATGCCCAAAGGTGAGGGAAGGGTGGCTGCCAGTCACACACACTGGACAGTTAGCTTGCAGATCACGTATGCTTATCTTCATGCTGTTCACTTAGGTACACATGGACATCAGCTCATCATACCTCTGAGGTAACACCCCGATTCTTTCCACACAGCAGCTGCTTACCTTTCTTGACAGCCCTTTCCTAATGCAAAGTCCTACCCAATCTTACTTGTTTGCAAAATACTGAGGAGAGGCTGAGTTCTCTCAGTTAAACAAAGTAGACACCCATGGAACTTACCTTGCAAACAGTGGCCACACAAATGTTGCCCAGATTCAGGGGGTCAATGGCCTCCAGCTTCATGCCTTCCTCAAACCACCCACCTTCAGCATAGACAGCTCGTACCTAAGAGAAACTCTGGTATACCATGTGCTGTCAGGGGTATGGGACAGTCCCATCCTGACACCAAGTGCAGATTAGAGCTTCTTTACTTGGCTCAACCCAAGCTGGGAGAGGAAAGATATATTACAAGAAATACAAAGAGGCAGGCAAACCAATGCTGTGTTTGAGCCAGCAATCTCCTGCCAGGGCTCTGGTCAGTCAGAGTGTTAAGCCCAGTACTCAGCTGCTGTTCCACAACAAAGAAAGTCTCCTTCACATCTCAGTCCTTACCAGTATGATTCAGCTCCTTGTTGGAACTGGTCTCTCCCATGCAATCATCTTCCCTCTCCAACTCAAAGTTCCAAGCAACTGCTTACCCTTCACCTGAGCCCCTCAATCTGTCATTGTCTTCTAGTTCTTCCATCTTTCTATCATGACCTGCCCCTGCCCAACCACAGCCTTGACACCCCAAACACCTTACTGCCCTGTAGCTGTAAAAGACACAAATAAGCCACCCAGCTTATTCGTTGTTGAGCCATTCTCAACAACCCACCCAGCAGCACATACACCCAAGGAAGGAAGTGACATCATTTCTTCCTTTGCTGATTTGTTCTACCTTCTTAAACAGATAGGGGACAGCATCACAGTAAATCTTCCGGAAGGTGGGATGGTTTGCCATTTCACTGCGTTTTTCTTCTGTGAGGAATGAAAGAAATAGACGTAAGAAACCTGCAGCAACTGCAGTAAGAAAACACACTGGTTATTAATTCCCTGGTGAGAGCTCAGCTACTATAAAAGATCTAGACCAGAGACCATGAAGAGAGTAATGAGAACAGGTCGGTCCCTCTACACCTTCTCATAACATGGGCTGTGATGCAAGGCTTGCTTAAAAGCAGATGGCTGAGCTTCCTGAGCCCTACTGCTAACACCTCTACATGCAGTAGTAATCACTAGGGAGCTGCAGCAAGAAAGAGATGGAACCGAAAGGACCAGCAGCGCTGGAGTCTTGTTTGGAGTTTTTTCTCTACCAATCTAAGCTGATCAAAAATTTTTCTCTGTGAAGTCTAGAAGATCCCAACCTGATGGCATCCAGTCTTGCAGAAGCCAGCATGAATTTCCTCAAAAGGACTTTCAACACCTGTGATGTTGCAAACTCTGCATTCTCATACTATGGGGATAGACTAGCTGCTTCAGGCAAGAAACCCTACAGGCCCTCTTTTCCTGATATGTGGCAGCAGACCACTGTGCTTTCATCTATCCAGGGGAAAAAGCCGCAGACACATGACTCCATAGACTTTGTTTGTCAGATATTGAAGCAACTGCCCGGCTCCTAATATGTCAAGACATGTTAACAGCACGGTCCAGACAGTTCATAGCAAATCAGAAGATGCTTGTGGTGCTATGATCCCTACCTGTCTTCTTCATGCTGTGGCCCACTCTCCGTGACCAGCCCACAGGATGGATGAGGGGACTCCACATGTGGCACCAGAAGTCATCATCACTGTCACCGTCCTCATAGAGAAGTCTCAGTCTGCCCCCGATCACCGTGTCCACCACTGCCGTGCGCGTCCGGGACACATGGTTCTTATCTACCACCTCCACCCGCATGCCCTGCCGGAACGGGTACTTCATGCTCTCTGCCATCTGGCAACAACCAACAGAGGAACCCAGATCAATCACATTTGGTGTTTTCCTTCTCCAGACACTTCAGAGAACAGCTTTCCCCTCAGACTTTGTTGGCCAACACCCTACACTTCCCAAAGCCGACTGGGAGACACCCCTGGGAAGGATGCATGGCAACAGGGTCATCAGGGAGCTACCAAACCCACACACAGCAGCACAGTGCGGTGCTGCACCCATAAGTTTACCCTGTTCTGTGGCCCCATAACAGCTACCCCCACCCTCACCCAGCAGCCATGCTCAGCCAGCACTTTCTGTCAATGTCCTAAGTGGGAGAAACAGGTATCACTTCTTGACAACTCCAGCTAAGAACTGAGTGAGGAATCATGTGTCTTTTTCAGTCATGATAAGACCACACGGGTTTCAAGGGTGGCTGCAGTTAGAGGTGTAGCAGGATTTTCAGTTGACTTCAAAAGAGCTCAAGTCCTTATTGTCAGTTTTCACTCTGATCAGAGGTTGAGCAACATGATGATCTATCTGCTCCAATGCCAGAGTTATTCTGCAGAGTGACCCAAAGGCACAGGCACATGAGTCACTGGCTGCCTTCTAACTGATTTGTTTGAGACTTTCATTTTGCTGATCCAGCCTGGTCCAACTCATCCACAAATGGCCAAAAGTGTTTATAGCAGTCCTGACAGTTTGGTACTGTGATCCCAGAATGCTATGCAGCAACTAGGAAGTACAGCTTAAAACAGACTCACCCAAAAACCAGCCTACACCTGAACCTGAAATTTTTAAGGTAAGATCTTTCCTTTTTTACTTCCTGTTCATTAGAGGGGAGTTGAGATGAAAAGGGGAGAAAGAAACTGACAACATCCATCTCCCTCCACCACTTCACTTCCACGGTATGAGCTCTCAGCTACAAGCTGTGGCCCAGGACCAAGAAGCTATAAACATCCTCTTGACTTTGAGAAGCAACAAAGGAAACACCAACTCTACCAAGGTCTCCAGCCCAGTGTCACCAATCACCTCACACACAGGAAAACCTGCCACTTGTCTGCTGTCTCTGAGACTATCTTCCTTATCTGTAGTTTCCAAAGCTGCCATGGACAAAAGAGCCTCTTTTCCCTGACAAGGTCTAACCCCAGCACAAGCTCAACAGCTATAAGACTACCAAGGCTGCTTTTTTCTACAGCTGCTTCCATGAACTCTGAGGGAACCTGCACCCCTCTCACTCCTCACAGGCTGCTGTGCTACCAGTACTTAGGGCAAAGGTTTCTGACTCTCAGCACTGAAATGAGGCAGGGAAAGCTCAGGCTGGAGCTTCACTGGCCTTTCCTTTCAGCAAAAGGATAAACCTTATCCCCAGTATTTCCCAGCAGACTAATAACAGCTTTAAAGCCCATCTATGACCCAAAGGAGAAACAGTTGTTCTGACAAGGCCTGGAGGTTTTAACATTCCCCACAGCATCATGACACGTATCTTAGGAGTATGAGGAAGCACTCACTGTCCCTGTCATGAGCAGGTTTCAAGCAGTCACATAGGAGTTGCATGGATCAGAACCAGAAGAGACATGTTGCACACGTATCTCTTGGCTTCAGCTTCATTTCCACACATAAAATGACATCTTCCACACTTACCTTGATGTGAAAATCCACTGGGATTGTCCTGGCTCCCACCAGTTTTTTCATGAGGTAACTTCTCCAGTCAGTGTATTTGGAATGGATACCTACATATGCATAGGGAAAAAGCATATCTTTATGATCAAAGGAATTACAGCATCACACTACACCTTTCTTCCTCTCTGAGAGCCCATTTGCCTTAAAAGGGCCTTTTTAGATGCAGATGCTGTACCTGCTCTCAGTTCTGCCAGCTTGCCCCCACAACTGGCTGCAAAGGATGGCCATTACAGACTGGACTGGGCCAAGCAGACACCCAACTTGACCGATCAAGATGTGGAAGTGACATTAAAGCAAAACCATGTGAGCCGCACCAAGGAAATCTCAGCTTGCCAGAATTCTGCTAAACTGGCATCCTTTTCTGAGCTGCTGAGCAGTGACTGGAGCCACTTTTTTCCCCAGAGACACTGCCCAGGATGTAGGACTGAAAGGTCCTCCCAAAGGTTAAGCCTAGCCACTGTCTGGGTCAGGAAGAGGAACAGCAGCTGCATTAGTTTTTGTCTGTAGGTCTAACACCAGCTCTGTCTCCAGCACCCCCAGGGTCAATCACAGGGAGATGCAGAGGGAGCAGTTCAAGCAGTCTCCAGCTTCCCAAAGAATTAACTGCTCCCTGTAAGTCAGAGCACAAGTGGAGCTGTGGTCCCACATACACTGGGAGGACCTGTTCCCCTGTTCTAGGCATAAACCAAGGCTCCTCCACCACCCCTCTCACCCCACACTCACTTTGTGGTGGTACCAGGATTTTGCTGTTGATGGCACACCAGCCAATGGGATGAATATCCACTGTGCCCAAGTTGCACCAGAAGTCATGGCTAGCATCATTCTCAAAGCCCTCATATCGCAGAAGGGCCCGGTACCCTGCCAGGACAGAGCAGACAACCACAGCAAGGCATTAGAGACCAGGAATTTCTCCTCTTCCTGCTGGGCACCAGAAGCTTAGTCCTGACAGCATGGCCTTCAGAGCTCTGCACAGGTTACCAGAGCTCCTCCAGCCATTCTGGAGGCAGAATCAACCTTGCAAAGAGCCCAGCAACCAGAAGAGGAACCAGATGCTGTTTTTTTCCTGTTCCAAAATCTCTCAGCAGTTGCACAGCTCCTAAAAGCAGATGTTTTCCCTGACCAGCAACACTCAGCTCCCTCAAGGCTCTCTCAGAGGTCAGCCATCCCTAGCTGTCAGGAATTCCATTGCAGACATACCTACGGTCTGCATGACGGATGCAATCCAGTACACACGGCTGGGGAGCACAGCATCACTGTTCAGCACTTCCACTTTCATACCTTTCACCACATCATCCCACTGATCGAAGAGTGGCACCTGAAGGATCGAGGCAGGCACAAGACAAGGACAGTTAGAGCAGGGCTCATTCTAGCTTTCAGAAACATAATTTAAGTAGCCACACTTTCACCTTAGGCACATGCATGCCTTACTCTTCCTGTATCTGCCAAAAGCTTGAAAGGCAAACAAACTGTCCCAAGCATCTCACTGAGGCATTCACTGAGGATCCCAAAGGCAGAACACTTTATAGTAATGCTTAACTATTTCACTGTCAGCTGTCCTAGTAGCCCAAACTGACTGCTGCCATTCCTCTATGGTATCAAAATCCCTAACCATCAATAAAACTGCCAAGTCTTCCTGACCTATCCTCTAGATAAAGGGCATTTTGTTAGTATTATCACAGATCGCAATTCAAAAGGTATATAACAAGTGAGTCTTATTATATAGAGAATAATATTACATTACATATAACCCCTAAGAACTGCCATTCTTCCACACATGTGCCTCAGCTACTTGGCCCATGACTGCAAATCCATGACCACATCAGCTGAGTTTCTCTCCACACACCACCCTGGGCTGTGCTCACCCAAACCTCAACCAGGTGTCCCCAGCCAGCAACAGGCCATCACCACCAGCAATGCTTCTATCAAGTCTCCCTCTGCTTCTTCCCCTTAAAACTCCTGGTCCCTCTATGGGGCTCCCATTCTGAGCTATGAGAAGCCCCAACTTCCTTCCCTACACCAGCTCCCCAGGCCTCTCCCCTCCACTTGTCACAGGAGTACAGAGGAGCCCCATGCATACAACATGCCCCATGCACACTGCAAGGCACAATAAAGAACTCACATGTTTAAAGCAGCTGACAGGAGCTGCCTTGAAGCCATGCTCCTGCAGGTACTTTCCCCAGTCAAAGCCCAGGACGAGCGCTACAAGCAGACATGGGAGCAGAAAATCAGCTGAGATTACAGAAAAGACACAGAGCACCCTGTTACCTGGGACAGATCCCTCTGCTCCAGCACACAGGAGCTCTGCATTCCACCATATTTTCCCTGGTAGGAAACTCGATCCTACGAGTGCACAGGGACCAGTTCCCCACAGGAGGCACCCTATGTTATTAACTGAGCCTTGCTGTCATGCACTTTTTGCATAGGGGGAGGGGGTCAGGAGGGACAAGAAAAGGGGCCAAATTCAGCCCATGGATCAAGTACTCCAGGTAAGAGTGGAGAATGCGTCCTGTCAGTGTTAAACCACGTAGCAGCTTTGCTTCTCAGCAGCAACACTGCAGGGTCAGGTCAGCAGCATGTGCTTCCCCAAAGGGTGCTTGGAAAAATAAGAGTGAAGCACCAAGATATTCATTCCACAGTTGCTCCTGATCCAAGGCTATAGATCTGAACTAGCAGCAGCCTGCTCAGGGATCAATCCCTGCTGCCACCTCCTGGAGCTCATTTCACCCTAACACAGCAGCTTGCTACTACTTCAGCTGCAATAACTGATTGTTCCTCAAGTTGATCCTTGAGTGACTTGGGTTAAATTCACCTTCCCACAGAGAGTGGGGCAGCAAAGGGCTGGGAGCAGCAGGACACCTTTAAGTCAGTTTTGCCAGCAGAAGTCAGCACCTTGTGGGACTAATGACTACAGAGTCTGCACTTTACATCAAGTTGCACAAGGAGTGAGGATGGGGCTGCAGTAGTGGATGGGCAGGAACTCACCAACCATTAGCACTTACAGGGAGAGGGAGAGACATGTCAGACTGTGTCAGAGCAATCCATACATATCATTTCAGTACAAGGGAGTGTAGCAGAGGGGACGAAGGGGACTGTCGAGCTTACAGCACTCCAGATGTCCCCTTTTCTACAGCTCCAGCAAGCTGCACCTCCTCACTGTCATCTACACTCACCATCCTGGCCTGTCAGTGTCCCATCAGCCAGCTGCCCTGTGCCCTGTGAATGGAGGAAGGCCCCAATCTTGGCCGACCAGGCTGCCTTATGCAGAACCTTGGCTTTCTTCGTTGGTGGCTTCCCCTACAAAAGAAAGCACATGTGGAACATCAGTGGCACAGGAGAGGAAGCCAGTCACTGCAACTAGCCAGCAAGGCATGCACCTCTTCCTTGGGGTGATTTTCAGGTTACCACAATTTTTACTAACGCTGACAGGAAACAGAAGACACAGCAGGTAAAATAAATCAATGTGTCCTTCCTCAGCTTCTAGGGACCACCACCCTTAAGCTGGCATGCACTCTCTGGTGACTTCAGGCAGGAATAACAAGCCACTGGCAATGGCAGTCTGATCGTTAACTACAGAGCAACCACCAACTCCTGTGTACAGGGCACATCCTCACAGAATAAGGAAGGGTTTTGACTCACCTGCAGTCTAGCCAGGATGCTGGCCTTCTTGGAGTTTGAGGAGTAGCTTCTGGAACAGGAGACGCTGCAGAAACGTTTGGTCTTGGAGAAGAAAGCCTCCCTGGTGCCCACAATCCCACACATCTCACACACAGCTGAGAAGGAAGGCACAAAAATGTGAGCAGTTGGTACGGTTGATGCACAAGAACATAGCTGAGCCCAGACAATCCTCATTGCACACAACCAATCCCCCACATAGCCCAGGAACTGCAGTGTCAATCTACTGCTGCTCCCAAAGCATACTCACACATACCCTTCAGCTCCCCCAGCCCTTGTTGCTTCCCTCACACACATGCTTTAGGTAGAGCAGACTGCGTAGTACCTGGCTCAGAGCCACTGTCGTCTAGGAGCCGGCCTGTGGATGGCTGGTGCACAGGAGAGATCGGAAGCTCTCCAGCTTCCCGGTCTGCCACCTCATCATCGCTAGACTCATCCAGACAGGAGCTGCTGTCGCTGCCCATGCTGCTGTTGTAGCTCCGGAAGCTGTCATAACCTCCAAAGATGTCCAAGTCCTCATCCTCCTCATCTTCATCACCTGCCTCCTCTGTCCGCTCCAAAGATGAAGTTTTGTGACAGACAGTAGACACCAACTAAAAATAAAGAGTTATTCTGCCTTTAAATAGACATTTTACACCACATCCCAAAGCAAACGTGCCTTCCTTGACACGGGGAACCAGGGAGAAGCCTCAGGGTAAGCAAAAAGTCCACATAACAACCCCAAAGGCAGGAGTCTGAATCCTTGGCACCACTTGCTGACTGATGCCCAGCTCATCGCCCAGCAGCAATTGATCCCTTTCAGCCAACTGCCCCTATTTCTGTACTGAGCATGAAATGCTGTAGAACGGAATACCCCTTTGGCCAGTTTGAGTCATGTGTCCTCTCTCTGCTCCCTCCTGGCTTCTTGTGCCTGTCCCCACTGGCAGAGCATGAGACTGAAAAGTCCTTGATCAGGGTAGGTGCTACTGAGCAACAACTGAAACATCGGTGTGTTACCAGCATTATTCTCTGACTAAAGTCAGAACACAGCACTGTACCAACTACTAGGAAGAAAATTACCTGTATACCAGCTGAAACCAGGACACTCTCCCAACACAGCTGCACAGCACAGCAGTGCAGACACCCTCAACATTAGAGTCACTATAACCTTACAGCATGGAGCATAGAACTGCACACTCTGGCTACCATAGCTCACAAGACCAGTACAGGCTGGATGTCAGCAGGACACACTTGACTCTGGGGAAAGGTCATGTTCTCTGGAAGCTGCAGTCCACAGCTGACATCAGTTCAGAAACTGTATCAGCAGGAAGACAGAACAATGTTTACAAGGTTTTGCCTACAACCAGGTGTCTCCACAACTACACATCTTCCCTAACTCCTCATACTTGCTGTTACAGCAAGAGAGCAGACAGGCAGCAACTGAAGAAAGCACAGAAATCCAGTGTCTGCTTCTCAGATTAGAAGAATCTTGAACTAGGCTCCAACTGAAGGCAACAGGAACTGGGAAAAGGCATCAGCAACTCATGAAACACTAGCAAGAAGTCAGCATCAGCACAGGGAGTGACAGAATACAAAGGTAGACTGGAACAGCCACACGAGACACCAGGATACAACCGTTCACTCAAGCGTGCAACAACAAAAGATGAGCAGCAAGTCCATCCATGCTAAATTCCCTACGATCCCTGGCTCCTGGGTAGTAGTATAGGCACACAAACAGGAAGATCAGACTTCACTCCCTGCTGTTTCCCAACATCATCCCTGGCTTTCACACAAAGCAGACCCATGCTGTTCCCTTGAGACTGAGCTGCTCTCCCGCAGATGCAGCCCTCAGAGGGATTCCTGATGTCTGAACACCTCAGTAAAAAAGCACACCCATCTCTCTCACCGTAGGAAGTGAGTACCTTCGGGTTATTATGCTTCCACTAAACGCAAATGAAACAGGCTGGCAAGCACCACCCGCAACCACCACAAGAGAGGCGAGGCGGCCGCAAAGGTCCCTGCCTCCCGGGTCAGCACCACCACCCCTGCAGCACTGAGGGCCGGGAGGACACCTCACCACGGCGGCCGGGAGGAGGCGGCCCAGCAAACCCTCTGTCCCTCCGGGCCGCGGGCAGCCCTTACCTCAGCACCACACCACGGCCGATACCCTCCTAACGCTGCCCGGGCCTCTCGCCCTCCCGCAGGGCATCGGGCTGCCCAGCACAGTGCCCCAACGCTTTCCCCAGCACCCTGCGGACACCCGGAGCCGACAGAGCCGCTTCGACCCGGTTGCAGCGTGGTTCCGGCCACGGGGGAGGCCGCGGCCCGTTGCCGCTCACCTCTCCCTGCTCCTGCTCCATGGCTCCCGTGACGCCGCCAGCCCGCCTCGCACGAGGAGAGTGCGCCCCCAACCTCAACGGCGCATCTGACTGGCTGCGGCCGGGGAAAGAAAGCCAATCAGCGAATAGCTTGTTCTCGCCGTGAGGCACGATGGGAACTGTAGTTCTTTCTCCGCAGCGGTGGCGAAGGGCGGCCATGGCGGCTCCAGGCAGGGGTGGTGGGAGGTGCCCGGCCTCATCTCTCCAGTATGTCTGCGTTGTCGTTAGTTCGCTGAGGCGCAGAACGTTATGCAAGCAGAGCAACAAAGGATAATAATGATGATAATAAAACGCAACAACCCCCCAAACTTCCTCCCCACAAACTGATTTGACATACAGTAGCCATCAGCATGTGGGTGTGAGGGTAGCGTCTTCAACGTAAGGGAGGAAGCAGGTGGCTGCCTATGCACCTTGGTAAATGGGAAAGGGTTTGGGTGGGAGGAATGCCTTTGGCATGGCAGGTACCTCATGTCACATTGATAACGCCTTTGTCCCTGTTCCACACTGACAGCAGCAGCATGTCACCCAAGGCTGGGGAGCTGACACTGGATGCTGTGAGAGCCGACAGCCAAGCAGGGAGGAGCATGGAGAACTCGGAATGGAGACCTGGCCCTCCACTCCCGCCCTGGGCTGATGTGTCTGAGACTCACACGGTGAATAACCCCCATGAGTTAATGCCGCTCCTCCCCATCTCCTCCTGCAATCAGTCTTAGAGCTTTCATGTGGATATAGATGTTTTATTTGGCAAGGACAGTATGACCTTACACAAAAGAGGCCTTGAAGTGCTTACTGTGATATGTAATTGGGTTTGGAATTTTTATACATTTATAGCATAGTTTCTTCATAGTACAAATTATTTTCTCCATTTGGGAGGGGTTTACTGTCCCCATGGAAAAGCAATGTGGTCGTAGTGGTACTGGTGGCAACATCCCTCATCCCAGCTTTTTGCCAAGAATCAAGTGTCTCACTACATGCCTCCAGCATTGATTCTCTTTTATCCAAAATGTACGTCTCCTGGAATTAGTCCTATTCCCTACTTTACTTTTTATTTTATTATTCACCTTCATTGTGTCAATACTGTAAAAAGAAAAAGCTGCACTGTACAGACGTTGTAATTAAACAAGTAACACATGAATCACATGCATGGTTCCCCTCTGGTGCATATAGCACAGCCTTGGTTACAGGTGAAAGTAAGGCAGCATGGCAAAGGTTCTTTGACTTGCCCATGTCACAAGTACACACAGATCACATTGCTCCTCCAGATGACCGAAGGGCTCTTTTGGGAAGTGGTGGCCTGTCAAACACAAAGGAGTGTTCCTGTCACACTAAACCATGTCACCCAAGGCTCTGTCCAACCTGGCCTTGAACACTGCCAGAGATGGAGCATTCACCACTTCTCTGGGCAACCCATTCCAGTGCCTCACCACCCTCACAGTAAAGACCTTCTTCCTTATACCTAACCTGAACTTCCCCTGTTTAAGTTTAAACCCACTGCCCCTTGTCCTGTCGCTGCAGTTCCTGATGAAGAGTCCATCTCTGGCATCCTACCAGCTCAGACTGAGAAAGCAGCGAGCAAACACAACATCACCTGAGCTCTTTATTTTTTTAACTCATGATTTTGGGGTTCTAGGGTGGTGAGGCACTGGAATGGGTTGCCCAAGGAAGTTGTGAGTGCTCCATCCCTGGCAGTGTTCAAGGCCAGGTTGGACAAAGCCTTGGGTGACATGGTTTAGTGTGAGGTGTCCCTGCTTATGGCAAAGGGGCTGGAACTGGATGATCTTAAGGTCCTTTCCAATCCTAACTATTCTATGATGCTATGATTCTAAGTTCTGGCAGCTCTAACCCTGCCAGTGAACATGACTACAGACCCCGGCAGCATGGGTTGCTGTTAGACCTGTGTCACACCTCAGGCCTGAGGCTGCCCTGGCTTCAGCTGACAGGCCTGGTGAGATGTCTGTTGTGTGGCTCCCAAACCTCTGCTCGCCAGGGAGATATTGTACTGGGAGCTGATTTCAGTGCCACACTCCAACCTTCACAACCCATTGATGGAAAAATGAGGAGGGATAAACCCTCAAAGTCATCCTGGAAATAAGCTTCTGATTGTAATTCCCCACCCTATCCCAGTGCTGAAGGAAGATTTGCTTTGGAATAATAAATCTTGTTCACCCCTTGATTCCTTGGAGCTGAATGAATTGCGAGGGGAACAGGTACGAGCTTCTGTAGTCAGAAACAGAAACTGGAGGAGTGTAAAAGGGAAGGGAAATGCATGTCTCACCCTCCTGCCGTATAACAACTTCTCAGGCAAGACACAGCACACACAGTCCAGGAGAGAAACAGCAGGTTTCAGTGACTGGACTGCAGTAGGTGGACTACAAAACCATGTCCAAAATACCCGCGCTAAGGGTTTTCTTTAGTGAAACTTGAGCTTACCAACCTGCTACCAGAACAGCACAACACACCTGCACAGGAAGAACATGGGAATCCCTGACCATTGCTATTGCCCTCGCTGCAATCTCAAGAAGCACAGGAAAAGCAAATGCCCAAAGGACTTTCAGCTTAAGGACCTGAGATTGCTATGAGCAGAAAAAGTGGCCCTGGCTTCCAGTGCTGTGTTTGCAGACACCACAGCCCTCAGCCCTGCAGCCACTACCCCTGGCAGTACTGCAGAGTGCTGGGCCCTGGCTGACCAAGCCTCATTCCCAGCCAAAATTTAACACCCAAGTCCTGCCTTCCAGCCCTTGGAGAGCCTCTCTGTGTCAGCCCAGGGGTGCCTCTACATCTGAGCTCTTGCTTCACTGGCCCCAGAGTCCCATGCTGCTGTGAGTCTTGCTCCACAGGGTACACAGCAATACCTGCATTCTTTCCCCATTTTAGAAAGGCTACAGCGGTGCTGTGGGGAAACAAAGACAACAATAAGTGAAGAAGGAAACAAACCTAAGTGAGGACTCCTCGCTTTTCTGGGCAGCGGAGGCTATGCCCCTTCAGACAGAGGAGTGTGCTGGCAAAGAGCTTTCTTCTTGCAATGCCACTGTCACTGCCTTCCAATCCCTGCTATTGCCATGGGGCCTGTGGGAACATGAGAAGCAGCAAAATCACCCACTGACAGATCTTGTGGCCGCATCCCCCATAGCTCCCAGTTCCCAACATATGTCAAAGCCTGACACCACCCAGCACACCTGGGGAAGAGTCTGGGCCATGCCAACTTCACCAGGAGCAATGAAGGGCTTCGAAGATGGCTGGGGCAGATGGTGCCAATAGAAGTTCCTCCACCCTCCCTAAATCCACCACTTTGCCTACAACAGGAGTGTAGGCTGGCTCCATGGCTGATTGCCCATCAGCTACCCACAGCACCAGTTACAGAGCAGGCTTCCCTTTCAAACACCACTGTGTACAGGATCCCTGCTGGGGAGTTACAACCAAGACCCTGCTCTAAGAGACAGCAACTCAAGCACGTCACCAACCCGGTTTTTCTAAATGAAGTGCCAGATCAAAGTTAGGCAAGCAACTACCAATGCATGCAATGTGACTATGAGGCTGATGGAGTAGCTCAGCAGCTCTTCAACCATGATGCAGGCATAGACTGCTGCTGAAACCACTGCAGATGGAGCCCACTGTGTTCTCAAAATTGGAGGGACTGGGCTCGGCTCTGTCTTAGGCTGAGATCTACAGCATGTGATCTGTTTTGACAAGCCAAGGGGGGAAATGGCTCCTTGTGCAAACTGACAATTACCCAAGGGTGGTGTGGTACAAAGGCAGCTGCTAAGAGGGCTCATGACAACAAACATTCCCAAACCAGGGCAATCTCTGGCTGTTCGTCAAATAAAAGCTCGTTTTAAGGGTAGGAGGCATTAGGAACAGATGCTTCTGACCGCTGTTGTCTTTCAATACAGGCCCTGCACCAGGCTCTCCAGAGTCTGGGCCAGAGTCTTGGTCGTAACTGGGAGCAGCACAATCAAGGACATGGTGTGTGTAAAAGACCACCTTGGAAACAGGAGGGGGCCAAACTAAGTGTGTATCAAGCACTGGGAAAGGAAGCAGAACCTGGAATGGCTGTCACTACCGCATCATGTACCTCAGCCTTGTGGTGCTGCTGATACAGGGGTAGTACAGAGGGGTTGTACAAGAAGGTTAGAGAAATTCACTTGCTTAAACAAGTCTTGTTTGTTGTAAGTACCTATCATGCCTACTATTGATGAGGGGAGAAGCAGACAGGGACCAGCCCTGAGGGCATGTGTGAAGACTAGAAGGTGGGAAAAAGGAAGCATTGTCTGTTGTGAATACCTATCACACCTACCATTGACAAGGAAAAGAAGCAGATGGACTATGGCCTGAACACCTGAGGGCATGTGTGAAGACCGAAAGGTGAAAAGTTAAAGAAGAGGAAGACTCATTTACTTCATCTCGAGACCCCTGCCCATGGCCAGAAGGGGCAGTGCGCAGGCACAAAGGACCTTCTAGTTCATTATAATACTAAGCGGGGATAGATCATGAATATGTATAGGCGTATTGCGTAACCTTAACTTTAGAGAATAAATGTAGAGGGAAACAACAGTGAGGTGTGTGTGCTTCGAAGGAGCTATCCCCATGCACCTCAGCGCAGAATAAAAAGCATACCTACTTTACAACTTGAACGAGTTGTGGAGTCTAACCGCGCATCACTGTCACCACTGTGACTCGGGCCCTCTTGCCTGATTTGTCTGGACTTGTCTTGGCCTGCCAGGAGCTGCAAGGTAGCTCGGTTCACTGTTACAACAGTTGTCTAATGGCTAGGTGACTGTTACCAGCATTGTTCCAGGGTTTGCACAATTACCTGGTGTAACACTTGCTGTGTATGGATTATTGTAACTAACAGATGGCCGGTACTAAGGAGAAGTCTGTGTAACTCCTGAGTCCAGAGCTCTCAGGGAGCAGCTGAGAGATGTACACAGTGGCTCCCATTGGCGATGAAGCTGCCACTTGTGTCCAGTGAAACATCTCAACTGCCTGAGCCATGCAACAGCACCACACTGATGGGCGAAAGCAGTGACAGACTCCCTGCTGCAGGGCACAGAGGCCACCATCTGCCAACCTGCCTAAAGAGATGTGCTGCTTGCCAGGCTCTAGATGTGGGAGGTTATGGAGAGGCTGCCAAGGCTTACCCAGCCCTCATACCATTAGTAGCTGCTGCTGATCTTCCACATAGGCATTGATGATGCTTCCAGGGGAGACCTAGATTGTATCACATGTGACTTCACAGCTCTGGATGCAATGGCTAGAGTATGTGGGCTGAGTGGTCTTCTGCTGGTGATGGGGAACAGATGCAGCCTGCAAGTCAACAACTGTTTGTGCAGCTGCTGTCAATAAGGATTCAGCTTTTATGACAATGGGACCCTCTCCAATGATCAAAGGCTGCTATGAAAAGATGGGATTCACCTGACCAAGGGAGCAAAACCACCTTTGCTAAGCTGAAAAAGGCATCCAAGCTGTGGAAAAGTGTTTTAAGCTAGAGTCAACATGTGAGAGAACTGACAATCAAGTGATGAACTGGCTTGGCAAGCAAAGATTGCATTGTGATGTGGACAGGAGAGATCTTGACACATGGCAGCCTGGGGCCCAGCCCCCATGTATGCACGAAAACAGGGATGTTCTGGGAGGACAGCATCCTACAGAACTGTCTCATAGCTTCTCTGTGAAATCAGCACAGCTGGGTGCCTCTCTGAAGGTCCCTGCTTTCAGCAACCCCAGCTCCCTGGGACCAGGGGGAATGTCTGGAGCACTCTCTGTGAAGTAGAATCAGGTTAGAGAACATTTAAACAAATTAGACCTGCTCAAGTCCATGGAACTTGATGGTTGCACACCCAAGTGCTGAGGGAGCTGGCTGATGCCAGAGCAAGGCTATTCTCTTTTGTCTTTGGAAGGTCATAGTGAAAGCTCCTGAGAAGCTCCTGGAAGAACAGACTCCTGTCTCGAAGGAAGAGAACCTGGGGACCTACAGGCCAATCGCCCACACCTTAGTCCTTGGGAAGGTGACAGAGCAAATCTTCCAAGAAACTTATTTCCAGACACACTAAGGACAAGATGGTGAATGAGAAGAGTCATCATGGATTTGTGAGAAGGAAATCATGTTTAAGCAATCTGACAGATGATAAGATGACCAGCTTGATGGATGAGAGAGCAGTGAATGTTGTTTATCTTGAATTAACCCAAGGCCTCGACAGGCTAAAGGAATGGGCTGACAGGAAGTTCAACAAAGAGAAACGTCAAGTCTTGCATGTGGGAGGGACAACCCCATGTACCAGCACGTGCTGGAAGGCAGCTTGGCAGAAAAAGACTTGGTGGTGAATCGAATATGCCAAAAACATGCCCTTCATGGCAAACACAGCCATCAGCCTCCTCAGCTGCCCTAGGAAAAGTGTTGCCAGCAGGTGGAGGAAAGGGATCCTTCCCCTCAGCACTGTTGGGACACATCTGCAATGCCCTGTTCAGGTCTGGGCTCACCAGTACAAAAGAGAGACATGGATATAGTTTACAGATTAGCAAAGGAAATAATGAGGGTCTGGAGCATCCATCAGATGAGGAAAGGCTTGGGGTGCTGGGCCATTTCAAGCCTGGAAAAGAGAAAGCTCAGGGGAATCTTATCCATACATACATATACCTGGTACAGGGAGTACACTGAGAGGCTGTGGCACACCCATCCTGGGGATGCTCATTTGGACATGGCCCCATGTAGCCTGCTTTAGGAGGCCCTGCTTTGAGCAGGGAGGTGGACTAGATGCTCTGCAGAGGTGCCAGCCCACCTCACCCGTTCTATGCTCCTGTGGTAACAAGTGGCTCTGTGTAGAAGAGGGTATGGTATCTATGATGCTGGAATTAAGAAAAATAAATAAAAATAGCAGTGTAGACACATAGCCACAGGATGATACAGCAGGCCCAGAGCCGTCACAATTCATCCTTGCCAAACCATCACAGTAACCAGAAGTTGGACAAAACCAGTTTTAGGAGTAACAAAGAACAAGTATGCAACATATCTAAACCATCCATAAACAGTAAATTTGTCCATAATGTGGAACAATGAAACAGGGAAGAGCAATGCATAGAGTATCTTCAACAAACAGATGGCCTCAAGACAGAGGAAGAAACCATAAATGTTCCTCCCTATAACAAACTCACCGTAAGCCCTCCCTGCCTGCAACTTCAAGTCATTGATCCTAGAAGTCAATGGGGCACTGGAAGGAGTAAACATGAGAGTTTGCATCACTGAACTGCCTGTTATTTGACTATAAACATTAGTATTGATACCTTTTTGCTGGTTCAAGAGTCTAACAAACACATTGTAAGTGAAACAACCTACTCTAACATGATGCAGATGATTGGCAAGAGCACACAGCAGTGATACAGGTGACATCTGAAGTTTGTTGCCATCCTAAAGTCCTACCCCATCCCCATCAGCCATTGTATTTCCCCAACTGGTGGGTTCTGGTTTTCCAGAACTGGGGAAAGCAGAGGCAGAAGGATGTAAGGAAAAGAAACCCCATGCAAATTCAAGACCATTGATCATCCACACCACCTCAAGGAGACTGAGCTTAGCTCAGAGACAGCATCTACAGAGAGGGACAGAGCAGCTGTGCTGTCACATAAAATGCCTTGTGGCATCTTTTAAGCAAGTCACTATGTTAGCATTCAAAATTGGAAGATCTATGTCTCTTTGAATCAAAGCTGCTCTGAAAAACCTCAAGGCTTCCCCACTTCAGCATAAGCCAGACGCTCCTGTGCAGGCTGGGACAATTTCAAACATATTCTATGTGCTACCAACATAGACAGGCACAAGTAAAAGCAGTTTCCTGGGTTGGGATGCACAAAAGCATACAAGTCAGAAAGCTGGGTACACTTTGCATCTCACTAATCAGTATGTGGTCAGAAGGAATTTCATTTACAGTCCATCCCTAGAAGTCCCCTCAAGGCTAAAAGTAACGTTAGGCTTTGCTTAGGTGCAGGCAAGGAAGAGGAAAGCATGCCATGACAGCTATGGAAAACACAAACCTGAGCCATCCCAGGCATTCAGTGTGGTTTTGTGCTTTCTGCTCTCTCTCAGAGCAGGTTAGATGCAGCCCTCCCAAAGCAGACAAGGTAAATGGGGGCTTGGTGCAGAGCTGGCCTGCACCATACAGGTGTAATCAGTACAGGGATTACCCAAAAGAGACTACCAAAGCACAAGGCTGCTTTCCTCCAGCCTTCCAGAAGCTTTCCACCACCTTGCTAAAGGCTGGTTACCAACCCCCTCTTTTTAATGCAAGATTCATTGTCCTGCTTGTGTTTATATCTAAACATCAGGCATTTTACTCTATTTTTTTAACAGCCTCTAACACCATTACTTTTGTTTGGCACTCAGCTGAGGTTCCCATTCATCCAGGTTGCCTTCTTATCTTCCCCCAGCAGGTTCCCAAGAGCAGCTTGCTCCCATTGTTATTTATCTTGGATTTGTGGATACACTGATGCTCAGCACACAGCTGGTGTTACAAAGATGATGTGCTCTGATCACATCTGGGTATTCCAGGTATGTAATGCTCTGGTACAAATCATTCCCAAGGCAACCAGCACTGACTGTACAGCACACACAGCAAGGCTATACTGTGGGAAGTCCTCCACGGACTGGCTGCATACATGGTGACCAGCCAGTGCACAGCATGCACTCAGGATTAACTCCATGTGCACGCAGCTATGGGCAGCACACAACTGTGCTTATGACAATGGTGCTCCACAGACAGACCATGTTCAATAAATACCCTACATACATCTATCAGGTCACCAACACAGGGTAACGGGGTGCCCAGCACCTATGGGACATCCACACACGCTTACCTCATGTTGACGCCTTGGTGCCAAAAGCTGCACAATGTATTCCGAGTGAAAGAGGATTTTTTTAATATCACATATCCAAACAATAGCTCTCATTTCAAAATGCAAACCAGGTCCGTCGAAGATGAGCTGCTCCCAGGCTGGGTGAGCTGACGGGGTACAGCTGCCTGGCACAACTGCTGAGGTCAGATCTTGGCTCTTTGGCAAGATACGTGCCGGGAGCAGACGCAAATGCAGAGTTGTATCAGAAGTGTCCATGTAGAAGGCTCATTATTACTCCACGTCCCTAATTAGAATTTTACACTTTAAAACAGTCATATACATTAAACAGCTCTCCAGCATCTAAGCAGCGAACGCTTGAAGCAGCATCTACCTTCTGCTACCCCCACCATCTGAAGAATAAGTAACACATGGGAGAGAAGGGAAGCATTAAAAACAGGCTGTCTGTCTCACACAGTTTATTTAACAATAGGTAATAAGAAATCAATTTTTAACAGTCTATACAGTGATCGAAAGTTCATATTTATAAGTAATCAACTTTAATTGCATGATTTACAACATTTGAGGGCCTTTTTTGCTTTCTATTTTCAAGTTTTACAGAAAGTGGAAGAGGGTGGGGAAAGGGCACAAGAAAGAGAAAGCAAGCATAAAGAAGAAACCCCAGGGACTTTCTCTCAGGTTAAAATCATCCCTTCGGAATTGTTTCTTACCCTCTTTTTTATTTATTTTTTTTAACTTTGTTAGATGTAAAAATAACGAAAAAAATTCTTTCAAGAAAACAGAAACCACAATATATATACTACATCCATTTGGCAGCTGCCCCTGTGTATCTGCAAAAATGTTGTCTTCTCTCTACATGTACAAATTAGTTTAATACTTGAAGTTTTTTCTTTTAAGCTCAGACTCTCGTATAGAAAATTCTTGGAGGACAAAAGTAGACTTCAGGAGGGGACTGAGTTATTTCATATTTGTACACTTTGTTTTTTAATTCAAAGAATTGACACGTTTCCAACCCAAGAGGAAAAGATTGGTATTTATTTTTTAATATATATAATATTTATATAGGTAATGTATTTTTAAAGCAACACTAACCCCTTTTGTCCTCCGGTTTTACGAAAAGGTTCTTAGTTTTGTTTCTGGTGTGGTGTGTTTGGTTTTCTTTCAGTGACATGAAGAAAAACCAGAATAGGGAAAACATTTTACCACCTGCCTCAGTAAATAATAACTATCAATATTACATATTTTCATTAATTTAAAAAAAAATTCAACAACAAAAAAAAAACCCCTACTGGAGGCCTGAGGAGGGCCCGACCTTTGGTGAAGAGCCCAAAGACCTCCCTCACCCCGGCCTCCCCAACACACACGAGGAAAAGAAAAAAAACCCAAGAAAAAGGACTGGTCAGGATTCCAGCCATAACAAAAATATATTCTTTGTACTCTACTGTCCCTCAGGTTCGTTGTTGGTTGGTTTGTAAAACCACAAACTATTGTTGCAGAGTTCGGATGTGTTCCAGGGAAAAATGTTGTTTTAGCTAAGAAAGATTCAAAAAAATTTGTCTTCAGTACAAAAAGTCTTGAGAAAATAAGTTTTTTCTTTTATTTTCATGTTTTATTTCTTTTTTCTTTTTTTTTTTTTTTTTTTTTTTTTTTTTTTTTTTTTTTTTTTTTTTTTTTTTTTTTTTTTTTTTTTTTTTTTTTTTTTTTTTGCTCCCAAAATGCTACAATATGTCTAGTGTATGTCTAGTGTACTCTGTGAAAGGTTTGAATTCAAGTCTGAGTTCTCGGAGCTGAGCCCCAGTTCCGTGGCACTTGTACCATGGAGGCCTGCCATGCCGGGATTGCTAGCAAGCTGGGAAAGCATTGCACTCTGGTCCGGGCTGGCAAAGTGCCCTTGATCCATGGGGTTAGCCTGGGCAGCTACCAGTCCTGGATGTGGGGAGCTGGTCTGCGGGGAGACGTGGTGTGGAGAAGGCTGAGGTTGCATCCGAGGGGATGGGCTGGAATGGGGGGGCTGGGACTGGGGCCGTGGTGAAGGGACAGGCTGTGGAGAACGCACTTGATTGGTGAGCGATGAAGGGAGCTGCTGGCCCTGTAAGTGCGGGGACTGGGCCTGGCTGGGGAGCATGTGCTGCTGGGGACTCATAGGATTGGGCTGAGCTGGGGACCCCATCTGCTGCTGAAGTAGCCTCTGCTGGAAAGCCTGCTGCAAGCTAGCTCCCGTCTCCGCACTCATCGCCTGTGGAAGCTGGCTTATTTGTCCCATATTTCCTTGCTGCATCTGCTGCATGTGGTGCTGCATCCGCTGTTGCTGCTGTTGGGGATACCCAACGCCCTGGGGCTGCTGGAACTGGCTGTGGTTGGCCATGCCTGGCCCCAGTGCTGGTCCTGCTCCCTGCTGCTGCTGTTGCTGCTGGTGGCGCTGCTGCTCAATCATCTGGTGCCGCCTCATCAGGAGGTCTCGGAACTGGGGAGCCATCCCCGAGTGATTCATATTCATCTGCTGTGCCTGAGGATTCATCCCAGCCATGGCCTGCTGTGGCTGCTGCTGCGGCTGCTGCTGGGGCATGCTGGGCCTCTGCACTCCTGCTTGCATGGGGTTCATGTTCTGCATTGCTGGGTTGGGGTGCACACCTCCTTGCTGCCCTTGCATGGCCTGCTGCGGCTGGAGACCCGGCTGACCCTGAGGCATGCCAGGCTGGCCCGTCATCCCTTGGGGATTCTGGGTCCCTGCATACTTGGCAGCCCGCTGCTTGATGAAAGCGGCCAGCAGCTGAGGGTTGGAGTGAAGGATGTTAAGCACCTGCTGCTGCTGCATGGGTGAGCTGGGAGACCTGAGAGTCCGCAGTAGGTTTTGTAAGGCTGCCTGGGGCAGAGGTGGTTGTTTGGGCTGAGCAGCGCCAGGTACCTGACCCATCCCTGGCTGAGGAGCCATATTCATTGGCTGACCTGGCTGGGCTACTGACATCATTGACGGCCTTTGCATTCCTGGCTGCAGCTGAGCTTGGGGTAAGGCCCCCTGCACCCAGGGTGGCTGCTGCTGGATTCCTGCTGGCCCCATTCCTTGATCTATGTGACCACCAGGACCTCTGCCTATCTGTGGAGGGTTCATTCCCATAGGTGGCATCTGGGGCATCTGGTGCTGAATTGGCCTTTGGAAAATCTGAACCTGTGCCATCTGACGCTGGGTCTCTGCTGCCCGCTGGATCTGCATGGCCATTTCCACTGCTGCTGGAGGAGGACCCTGCACCGGTGGTTGAGGTGGCTGGGGTGGCGTTGGAGGAGTCACCTGGCCACCTGCCTTGCCCTGGGACACAGCGCTGGGGGGCTGAGTTCTTGGCATGGTGTATGGTGGCATGCTGTTGGGAGGTGCAGGTTGAGGCTGCGAGGCAGGCTGGGGAGGAGGTTGGGGCTGTGGGGTTTGTGGTGTTGGGGGCTGCTGGCCTGTTGGAGTTGTTGGGGTGGCTGGCGTTGGGGAGGGCAACCCTTGCTGCTGGCCTACCACACCGGTCCGCTGCATACTCGCCATCCTCCTGCGGAGCATCTGTGCCTGTTGCAGGCGGTGCTGAAGCTGCTGTTGACGGAGCTTGTGTTTAATGTTGAGGCAGAAGGGCACTGGGCACTTGTTCTCCTGGCAGTGCTTTGCATGGTAGCAGCAGAGAGCAATGAGTTGCTTGCAGATGGGGCACCCTCCGTTGGTTTTGCGTTTGCAGCCTTTGGTGTGCTGGACAACCCGTTTCATCTTCTGACAGGACGGCAGCGAGCAGTTGGCATTGCGGCACTGGCAGGCGTGCACCAGAGACTGGATACAGCGCTGAATGCTCAGGCGGCGCGAATCGCCAGGGCTCTGGGTGGTTGCAGTCTGCTGGTTGTTGCTCTCGTCATCTAGACCAAGGCCTAGTTTTTCCATCTTGTGGTCATGGTTTTTAGTGTTGTAGCAGGTGATGCACAGGTCATAATCCTGGGAAGACAATGAAGGAGAAGTTACCGGTGTTCCGGAACTCTGTACAACAAGTGAATGACGTTATGCTACCTTAACAAATTACTACCAGTCTTGTCTCAGGCAAATTGTTGCTCTAGGGAAAAACTCAGTCTTTCACACCATGCTGAGTTACTAGAGAAGGAATAAATCCAAATTACAGCCTGGGTAGGTACGTAGATGTAAGGATGTCTGAAATCTACACAAATATATATAGCTTGAAAAACAAGTTTGCTCTGAGCTACTAAGTCATGCATTATTTAGCTGGGCCAGGAAAATCCCTTTCTTTGCAGATAGAAAAGGAGAAGAAAAAGGGAAGGAACAAATAGCTGCCTATCTGCTGCTGCCTTAGGAGGGCAAGAGTGGTAGGAGAGGTACCAATTTTCAAAGAATAAAAGAGAATGAAAGCTGCATTTTCAGTTTTCAGGCAAGCTAAAAACCAGAGTATGCTGACTGAAGTAACAGAACAGCATTATAGTCTGTGAAAGCAACAGCACATGAGTTTGGGCTCAATAACTGATCTTTAAGGAAAAGATCCAAGTCCTCAGGATTCGCTGATCTGCAGAAAAAATTAGAATTTATTTTCTGGTATATAAAAGGAAATATGAGCACCCAATTTTAAGCAGACCTTTTCAGAACTGAATCCAAGACAGTAATTTACTTCCAGTAGGCTAAAAATTTACATTCCAAACCAGATTCAAGGGTAGTCCAGCTTCTGGAGGGCAAAGAATTGACCCACACTTGTGCACTCGGATGTTCAAACACACTTGCAAACAAAGATTTCTTAAAACAAAAATGCTGTTTGCAGCATCTACAGAGACACGGCAGAGTGTGGCAAAATCACCCAAGTACAAGAATCTGACCTCTAGCATAGCAAAACCTTTATGCCAGTAAACCAATGGAGAGTCCCATTTAAAGAAACACTGCAGCACAACAGTTCTAACTCTGGGAGAGAAAAGGATGCATCACTTCAGAAAAATCAGCCGATCCTGATTATGGCTCAAGCAATTGCTACAGTTCCAAACTGCTTAAGCAGCAGCAGTTTAAATGAACTACAGGAAATTCAGTTCTCCACAGTTTGAAAGTAGAAAAGTCACAGCAAGTAGTGGGTCAGTAAAATTGCTTGTTACAAAAACTGTTTCCTCTTGTTTTTTTCTGAACTGCCAGAAGATGACCTGTACAGATCTTTTTTTCATCAGTTAATACCGAGACATCAGTTCAGGTAAAGACACAGGGACACAAGTGGGCAGAGCTTCACCAAGCATACCTCACAAACAGTGCAGTGCCATCTGGTCTCCACATGATGCTTGCATTCATTGCAGGTGTAAACGAAGCGGTCTTGGCTCTGGGTATGCAGTTCGACCAGCATGCACATGGTTGACCACTGAGCCCTTCGTAGTGAGGAGAACTCCAGGTGCTTGTCTCTAGCAAGGGTTAGGAAAGCATCACGCCCATCCATCAAGTCACATGGAATGAGGGGGTCAGGCTCAACGATGGGGGGCAGGGAGTTGGCTGCAGGGCCAGCAATGAGACGGATGACAAAGAAGACCTGAAAGATAAAAAGACTTAATATGCCAGCACTTGTCAAGATGTTTTGGTTGCCAAACTTCATTACACAGACAGTACAATTCCAGGACCAGTTAACACTTCAAGGATGAGCCATCAGGCTTGTAAGACCTGAGGAATTTCAAATCTCCAGGTACCTTGCAAGGTTTCACCTTCTTCAAAAGCATTAGGTAAGCAGCACTGGACTGAACAGCAAAAGTGTTGTGACAATCCAGACTTTTAGGAAGTTCTGTATGAGCACAGTTGTATTTATCCACACTGCCCTCACAGCAAAGAGGCCAGACTTAACTGGTGCACCACTCAATTCTCCACTCAAACCTATATAATTTACAGGGCATGACTCTGAAGTATCAAAGCTTTGCACACCTCTGTACTGGAGTAAAATACATAGATCTCATTCTATCAGCTCTTACCTCCTTGTGCTTCTCCATAGTGGCATACAGCTTTTGGGAGAGGTCATTGGACACATTGGGCATGCCAGGCTTTTTCTTATTGCCACGACTCAAGCTGCTCTTGTTTTTACTTGTCTTCTTATTGTTCTTCTTTTTGGCATTTTTGCTGTCTCCCTTGCTCACCTATTAATTGTAAAGGCATTTTATGTCAGGTATCTGAGCCACATTACATCAGCATTTTATTACTTTCACATCTTCCACAACTGCAGCACAAACCACACTTCACAATCATTTACTCCAAAGACACTTACCAAGGTCCCCCGAAACATTAAATTAACCACATTAGAATCACTCCAGAACGTATCAAGATTAGCAGTTCTAAAAACATTAAAAGCATAAATGCTCAGGAGGTGCAAGAGAAATGTTATTTACTGAACCCTGTTTGCCTGCTACAGCTGAACACTGAAGAAACACTTGGATAACCACAAAGAGGTTCAGTACCTGGCTACTTGATGCAGTTCAAAACTCAAAATAACTGAGAAGTACAAGTGGTATTGCACTAACCAGAATAAAAACTTAATTCACTTAGATTTAGCTTGGTACAGCTCTGACAGATTTATTTTTATTTTTTAATAGTCTGCATTAAACTGATTCAGCTGTTGTTCTGACTCCAAAAAGTACTAGTAGTGCAATTAATAGTATGTACCTTCCTCCTGTCATGTCCTGCAACAGTCAAATAAACCAGGTCAGCTTAACTTCAATTATCATCATTTAGCAATTCATGGTTTATTCTTCTCTGTGCTTCTCAGAGGGCCCCTCAAAATACTACAGCATGTGATGATCAAGGCTCAAAGCAATTCTATCCAAACAGGCATTCTTCCTAAGCTTAAAATAACATTGCCAGGACAGAAATTTCCAGTGAACACGAATGACTATCACTTCATTTGACAGTACAATTTGTTATTGCCTCATTTCCAAGAAGTGAAACATGCGGTCAAAAAAGAGTTAAACCTCTTTTTAATAGTAAAGGTTAAATAGTAATATGCCACAAGCTTCCCCCACCACAGGATTTTCAGGGCTGAACTGCTATGAAGGATGGACAAAGTGTGATTTCTCATGACTGGTTTCTACTATAATAGAGAGATGGGAACTTGCAGGTATGCGAAGTAGAAAACAAACATTTAAATAACACCTTCCTAAGTAAGATGTTAGTTAATGCAAAGTCAATATCAAGTTGCCTCAGTCACAGGTTACTCTTGCACTTAATTCCATTCAAAACCCTTGAAAGAGCAGCACAGGAGAACCACAAATTCTAGCTGTAATGTTAAACCCAACTTTTTTGATCCAAAGGTCTTTCAGGAAAAAGGTTAATTCTAAATCCTGACAAAAATTCTGGTGAGGTGATAAAGCAACAGTGCTTGAAAAGTTAAGTACTACTGCATGAGCAAAAGTAGTAACCTTATCCTAGATTCAACACTTCCTCCATAAAAGCTCAGAAGATGCAAGGATGGGCAGATGCATGAATTTAGCATCTGTTAACTTCAAATTTATTAAGAGGCATAGCCTTTTTTTTTTTGAAGGCGAAGGCCCAGTTGGTGCACGTTCTCCAAGAAAACTGAACAAGAGAACNAGCTCAGAAGATGCAAGGATGGGCAGATGCATGAATTTAGCATCTGTTAACTTCAAATTTATTATTAAGAGGCATAGCCTTTTTTTTTTTGAAGGCGAAGGCCCAGTTGGTGCACGTTCTCCAAGAAAACTGAACAAGAGAACAGCAAGAAATTTCTCTAAGTAGCCCAACAATAGTTCAGCAGGAATTTGTCCTTCAGATTCACAATGCCTTAAAGCTTTCTACTCAAAAAACCCCACCCTATACAGTGTAAACTACTAAATCAAAGCATTCTGTCACTTTCTCAGAACATTCTGCTAAGACTGCCATTATAAATAAGTTATAAAGAAAAGACTTAGCCTGTATTCAAAAGCTAAGCTTAAGGAAAAAGCTTCGAAATCAGGCTAAGATTGCAGCATGAACATTGAAATTAATTGGATTTTAGCAGTAAAATATTCAACTAGCAGCTGTCTCAATCTAATTGACTTTGGTAATTAATTAGGTTTAAAGCCATACGAACAGCCACTGCTCACACCAATGTAGCTGAGTGGTATTTTAACAGTTGTAATTTATGAAATGTAAAATTCAAATTTATATTAAAGCTAGAAAGGTGAAAAAGCCACTTAGCATGGCCTTTTTTTTTCTTTTCAAAATTAGCCACACACAATCACAGCTTTTACATTAGATCATGAAATATCAGAAGCATCCTTACATCTGTGCTTTCATTACTAGTGTTTTCCTCTCTCTTCCTTTCTTCTTCCTCTTGCTCTAGTTCCTTAATACTCTCCTCTAGAACATTAGGCCAGAAATCTCCTTCAAAGTAAGGTAGCTCTTTTGCACTTGTTAGACGATCTTCCGTTGCCTGCTTAAATATATCCTGCAAAGAGCAAAACACTTGGTTAGCACTGTTTCAAGTCACAGAAGTAAAGGCAGCCTTTTCAGTATGTGATAACAAAGGCAGATCAAAGAGCAGCTTAATATTTCATTTTGAGAGCACATTCTAAGTGCAGATTTAACACTGCATCAATTATAGACAGTTCAACAAATACATTTAAAACATATGCTAGACTCCAATACACATACTTACCAAATGGGACAAATATTCACAATATTATCAACACTAGTTGAAGCCCTGGTGACTCCAAAGATTTCATATATTTCTAACTGCATCAGCAGCCTAACCCTGAAATTTTATTTAACAGAAGATTAAAAAGTCCACATAATTTCTTTGTATTAATGAAATGAGATTTGCACTCTTTTACAGTATCCCTCAATTTTGTTTGCTCTAAGAAGTTATTCCAAATTTCTTGCTAGAATCATTTCAGAAGCTACACGCTTTGAAAGGGATATACTTTAACCTTTAAGAGCTCAATTCATTTAAAACTAAACCAGTAAGTTTCAATAATCAGGTACAACGCAAAAGGCAAGGAAGAAAGCAAGATGAGACTGGTCAAGCCCACCCCAGTACAAACATACACTTCACAAACCTTGTAATCATGTACGATCCGCTCTGACACAGATTTGTCCAGCATCTTTTTGTACCACTCTTGCAGTCGCTTGGGCTTGGGTATCTTTTGGTCAGGAGGATGGCAATGGAAGATGTAGTCATCTCCTTCACTAGGTGGGCATGCCCAGATATGTCCAGTAGTATACCTAGTATAATTTAAAAAGTACATGTAGACTCTGATAATTAATACTAGAATTTGCTCTCCTCTCTACCACAAGATGGAGCTACCACAGAGTTGGCTGGCGTTACCATCTGGACAGTAATTACAGCTCTCCAACATTTTAATTCTAGTGTTCATCCCAGCTTCATTAATGCAACAGCATTATCATCTTTTCACTAATTTTTTAAAATTCATTACTATATGTGGAGTAATTTATATACAGTGTGCATGTTTTTCAATTTGGATACAAATCAAAGCTTCATACAGACATACAATTGCCACCTCCCAATTAACTAATGAGAGAAAGAGGGAGTATTTCTACTTAGTAATACTAAGTATTTCAGTAGTAAAAGCCAGAATCCTTTTTCCTCAAGACAGTGAAGTCAGAGTGGTTTAGGTTGGAAGGGACCTCAAATATCACCTAATTCCAGGACAGGGACACCTTCCACTAGACAAGGTTGCTCCAAGCCCTATCCAACCTGGCCGTGAACACTGTCAGGGATGGGACAGCAACAGCTTCTTTGGACAGTCTATGCCAGTGTCTCACAGCCCTCACAGCGAAGAATTTCTTCCTAATAGCCAATCTAAAAACATTTTAAAAATGATTCACTTAAAACACACAATTCACTTTTTCTACCATAAATCCTCTGGTTTTTAACTTTGAGAATCAGTATTGAAAGATTTCACAATTATATCTGGGAATAAACAGTCACCATTGACATATATATTATTCGGCATACAATCGAAGTATTAGGAAGACAGATAACATCCGAATAGTAGCAGCTGCAGAGAAGATGAAACCATAAAGAACACTTTTTCATCTTCAGTTATTTATTAGTTTCTGAAAAGAACTCCAGCAGGAGGAATAATCGGATCCCAAGTTGCTGAAAAATAGCCATCTTTGCCATGTTGAGAATCAGCTCTGCAGAATCCTACCAAAACCCTGTAAACTGCCACCAGTTGTCATTCCTTCTGCCCAAGAAGGGAGAGATGATACTGCATGACCAATACTTCCATAATCATGGTAGTTTAATTTCCACCTTTCTCACTTCTTCAGTTGTTCTGTGGTCTCTTTTGTGCTGTCTGAAGCATACTCTCCTCTCTCACCTAACTTTTCAGTTTCTCACAAATTTCAGCTATTCATTCTATAAGAGATTTCTTAGTGGCCTTACATAGCTGTTTGATTAAATCAGTAAAGACAAAATACACTTACCTTTCTCCTTATAAGCATGGCTTATAAGCAGACCAAATGAATTACCTGATTAAAGCACTGGCATTACACAAGGACTGCACTATCATAGAATCACAGAATAGTTAGGGTTGGAAGGGACCTTAAGATCATCTGGTCCCAACCCCCCTGCCATAAGCAGGGAAACCTCACACTAAACCATGTCACCCAAAGCTTCATCCAATCTGGCCTTGAACACTGCCAGGGATGGAGCACTCACAACCTCCCTGAGCAACCCACTCCAGCATCTCACCACCCTCACAGGAAAGAATTTCTTCCTTATATCCAATCTAAACCTCTCCTGTTTAAGTTTGAACCCATTATCCCTTGTCCTGTCACTACAGTCCCTAATGAAGAGTCCCTCCCCATCATCCCTAGAGGCCCCCTTCAGATACTGCAAGGCTCCTATGAGGTCTCCACGCAGTCTTCTCTTCCCCAGGCTGAACAGCCCCAACTCTCTCAGCCTGTCTTCATATGGGAGATGCTCCAGTCCCCTGATCATCCTCGTGGCCTCCTCTGGACTTTTTCCAACAGCTCCATGTCCTTTTTATGTTGAGGACACCAGAACTGCACACAATACTCCAGGTGAGGTCTCACAAGAGCAGAGTAGAAGGGCAGGATCACCTCCTTTGACCTGCTGGTCATGCTTCTTTTGATGCAGCCCAGGATACGATTAGCTTTCTGGGCTGCATCAACATGGCCAGCAAAATTTCATTGTCCAGATAAAAGGCTTATTTTTTTTGCTCAGATTTAAAGAAGTTTTACCTAAATTTGGAAAACTTAAAATATCTGAAGCACAAAGCCTCTCCTTCAGGAGAAGCTCATCTTTTTGTCTCTTCAACTACACAGTTGTGGTAAAGTTATCCTATCACCAGGTGATATTTAGATACCACATTCTGCACAATAGGATGTAGTTGCATTTGCACTGAGAACTACCTAGCACAAACACTGCACAGAACATAAAAAAAAAACCCAAACAAACCCAAACCAAAAACACTTACCCTAGTTTCTTGACATATTCTAGATATCCAATTAGTATTTCGTGATAGACAGCAGTCCTCAAGCATTTAGGGCGGAAGAAATGAACACTGTCAAGGTAAGATATATACACTCGCCTAAAAAACAAAACAAAAGCCAAAACAAACACAAAAGGCATGATGAGAAGCAAATATTTTAAAGTAGTTCTACAAATTTAGTCACATTATTATTATATATTTAAAGCATCCAATATATAACAGCAATCTTTAAAGCCTCTAATCCTTATTTACCTCTAGAAACTCAGCCTTCTTCTGGTATCCTAGCTTCTTCTCTAAAATTATCGAATCTCTTCCTTGAGAATACTGACAACTGATCTTTGAGACAGTGTTTGTCAAGCCAGTATCCCCTGTAAGAAGTGACCCCAACTGATGTATTTTCTACAGAAGCTACTTTGTTTCTAGAGGGTACCAGCACTAACAGTCTTCACAAATGCAACACTGAAGCTCTACACACAGAAGGTTCACCCAAATGAAACAGTACCAACATAAAACAAAGTGTCACACAGCTCCTCACCTTTGATTGGGTGGAGGACAGTCTGAGCCATACTCCTGTACATGCATCCCAAAGAAGCACAAGTCTACACCATCAATCTCCTCAAAGGCAAAAAGCGCTTTTGTTCTATAAGGGAAAGACTCTGCCATCTCTCCACTGTCTACAAACCTGCAGATTACAGAGGGTAAAGAGGAATACCAAATATATACACATATTAGAGAATACATGTCACTAGGTAAAGGCAACACTGATGAAGGCTGCTGTAAGTATAACTTTAGTGCAATTTTAAATGCTTACAGACTACTCAAATATAAGGCATACAGTTCTTACTGAGAAAAAGCTGACATTCATCACAACTAAAGAACATGCTGCTTTTACATCCATCTTTCAAGAACTGGTCAGTAGTCAGGTTTTGAATAAAAATGTCTTTTTTTAGAACAGTAGCATGTAGGTAAATTCAAATAGCTTCCACCTACCCCCAGAAGAAGCAATATGAAAAATGGAAAGAACATACCTTGCTTTCATTCCGGGTTTTACTTCAACAGTTTTGTCAGATGCATGTACCACCCTAACTGTAACCTCTCCTGCCTCAGGGTGGTTCTGTCGTCTTAAGAAATCGTTGACTCTGTTCTCCAAGAAGGTACCAAGTCTTGTAGCTGGTAACCCTGAAGGAGAAAAATACAGCTCTAAATATATAGAGAATTGGAACTGTTCAAATGTGATTATTCAGAATTTAATGAAAAATGACTTCTAATGTATGCAGTATGCAATTGTAAATTAGAGCTTTATCTTTAAACACTAACACTTCTAGATGGGGTGAGCTGCTTTTCACCTGCAGCCATGTTTACGGTTTATACATTATTTAAATGAAGACTCCATATTTCAACCCAATTTCTATCTGTCTTAGAAGTTAATTACAATTTAGGTTCTCCCCAAATAGAAGCTCTTTTGTTACTTCAACTGGATTACAAAACACTGCTCTCAGACATAGCGTCAAAAGCTGACACTGCATTTGGAAGTGTATTCTGCCTATGAAGCCACACTAGCCAAGTTAGTCTCTGCATTTACCAAAAGAACGTATCTCAGTAATGGAAAGAACAAGTAAATACAATTGTATCTGCAAGTAATGTAGTTAGTTTAGAAGTTTCTCATTTTCAAACAAAACTGACAAAAACCTGAAGCTGAAAAGGAGTGTAAGACTTCTGGTGTAACAGGGCCAGACTCATTGCTGCACATTACCCCTGGAAACCTTCTCAATTTCTAAAGTGACACTTTTCAGTAACACATCTCCATACTATGTTAAGTATGCAATACATACAGGTTGCTCAAAAGAAAACCTGAAACAAACTATAAGAGAACCCTTGTATTTTTCCTATATTCTTCGTGAATCTTGGGAGTTTTGATTTTGGAAAAAGACTCAAGACATTGAATCTATTCACTGACTCATTTACTGAATCTTGATGCCATTGGTTGGCCAGGGATATATATGTATGTATTTATTATTTTTTCAGCAGAAATGTAAATATTCACTATTTGTAAGTCCACCAACCTAAAACAATTCTGAAAGACTTACTTGGTCTATAGGACAGACAGTGACTGCACCAATTTCTTCCTACAATGCCTTCAAGTCGGCTGCCTTGATCAAGAGGAAATGTCTACTGAGTGGTTTGGGGTTTTTTTGTGATTGAGCCCTTTTCTCCATCAAAGCTTTTAAGAGCAGCAGTAGCATGGCGACTTGATACACATTACCATAAATTTAAGATAGACTGCAGTCACACAGTAACCCTTTCCCAATGCTGTATGATAACTGAGGATGTGTATCTTGCATCAGCAGTGCTCTAAAACAGTGTGTTAACCCTCTACAACAGACTACTAACCAAAGACATCAGCTGTGAATGCAAACATTCTGAACATCACAGAACTGATGTTCAGAACTGATCAAAAATACCTGCCCCAAAACCAGAAAACCTAAACCAAACCCAACCCAACCCTGAAATAAATGCAAAATGAGCCTAAAATCCACCTCTTCCCCATTCTTAAATTATTTAAGATGTATTGGTGTAAATGTCAGAATCTTACTTTTAGCAGAAAATTTGTTCTCCTTCCTGGTTCGTCCTGTTTTCTTTAGGCAGCCATCACAGACAAAGCTGAAGCAAAAGGAGAAGAAAATGAAAACCCACCCCAAGTCAGTCCATGAAGCTCCTTAGCATCTTAACCATTAGAAGCCAAGTCTTTCACCAGATCTTATCTTGTCTGGAAAATATGTTAACTCAAATTTGAAAAAAATAACAGCGCCAGTAAAAATGGCTCAAGTGTTTCAGAGCTGCAGAGGAGGATCTAAGCTCCATGGGATGGCATCTCCTGTCAGTCACCTGCAATCTGAGGAAAAGGTCTCCACTTGCTGGGCAACAATACTGGCTTAACATGTTCTTGGAACAAACAGTTTAAAACTGATGAAGATGAAATACCACACCACAACACAAAGAAAAAGGCTGATTTTTTTTCTCTAAATAACCAAGTATACTCTAGCATTGAAGGGCAGATTCTTTCTCAGTTACAGGACATCTACCCTCTTCTACAGCAATTTGGATGGAATAACAGAATGGTAAAAAACACGGCATATAAAGGGAATATTTAAGCTCATACAGAGCTTTATCTACACTTAACAGCTTTTTAAAAAAGCTTTTAAAACAATCAGAATAAACTCCAGTATGCTGATCATGAGCCATGGAGTATCTGAAGAAGATCAGATTTCAGATTTAATCTGATTACCAAGGTCCAAAAAGTGAATTCAGCTGCTAAAATTCTTTTAGCAATTTTTTTTCAATGACAAAGCAGTGATTTGTATAGAAAACAGACCATATTAAAGTCTTACTGTAACTAAACATATCTTTTCATGAAGGACTAGAATCCTTAAACATAAAAGGCTGAAACGAAGCTGAAAGGTCCTCTTGCACACAAAGGAATGTTAGAAACATTAAGGATCAGAAACAATTTTACACACAATGCAGTAGGGTATGATGTCATTCTAAAGATTCCGTAGAGTTTTCAGCCAGGAATGCAACTTCTTCCATTTGATGCTCTTTTATAACCAACATTAAGGATGTGCATGTGCTAGCTTTAGTAAATCTATCATAACTCTCTACTTAAGGAGAAATTTCTCACCCAGAAGGCCAGATTATCTCATTGTGAAGAACACAGATCTGATGCATTTTTCTTCCACACTCTATACATTCAACAAACCTGTAGAAGGAAAAAAAGGGGGAGGGAACAAAGATTAGTAGCATCATTATTTGCTTGTATAGTATTTTATTAGAGAATTTCTAGTATTTAGGGTCTTGAGCCTATTTAACACAGAGGGCACATCTATGCTGAGAACTGCCTCCAGAATGCATTAAGAATATGGTCAGCTCAAATCAGGTAGACTATACAGGACACATTATTATTACTACTTACTTGTCTTACTGCCATCCACTTAACTCTGTTTTGTGGTTTTGTTTTTGATGGGTGGGATTTTTTTCCCCCTAAAGTGAAGACTTTATAAGTCTAAAAATCTGTGAAGTGCTTGTTGCTATAATGAAGAGAGGGGAAATAGATTCACAGGTGTCAGAAGCCAAGAACCAGGGGAAGTAGTTGGCTGCTAGTTGCCCCACTATACTTGAAACCTGGGGTACATTCCAAATATACTACAGCAGAGTGGGCAGGAAGAAAACAGTAGCAACATCAAAATCACTTGCAGAAGACTAGCAGAGATTTAAGGACAACTGACATAAGTGGTAAGATTTACTTCAAATGTTGGTGAATATAATTCTCTAAAATACCTAAGATTGCTCAATGTGTCAAGACAATCTGACTCCTTTTGAACATGTGTATTTGTAAGAGTGAGATTTTGAATTAATAGCTGTCATTTATATTGAGCATACGGTACCATACTGTAAGTTAGGCTTGTATTCTGTGTTAAACTGTATCTTCAGTGTAACTAAGGGAAAGGAACGTTATGAATCAAGTTACTATACTCTCCTTCCCACAGGCCTTGTAAAACAGGAAGAACTGACTGACCCTTATGCCCTTAGAAAGATGGTGTGGGAGGAATACACATCCTTTTTGCTCATTCATTTGAGAATGAGGATAATTTTTGCACAGTAGCAGCACAGGTGTATAATGCAGAACCATGTAAAGTGACTTCAAAAAACCCCTCAGGCATGTAAAAAAAAGCAGCTGGGTCACCATGACCTTAAATTTACTGGACATCTACAGTTCTGCTTCCAAAGCAGTGTAGAACCACTGACCAATTCAAATTTAGCAACTTCTTCTACTACAGCTGCCTGTAAAACAACTAGAAAAGCCAACAGCACTCAAAGAACTACTGCCAAGTGACCCAAACCAGTTCTGAGACTTTGCCACAACAGGGTTTCAAAGCAGAGTTACCTGCATTCATCCTTCTGTGAATCCACATTCAAGACAACAAAATGCAATAGTTTTGACCCCTACATAGTGTTATGTATTTCTCAAGTACACCTGTGGTCATTTGGGTTCTCAGTACAGAATTCTGCTTACTGAGCACCCCCTGCCCACTAACAGAGCTACATGAAATTGGAAAACACTGGAAAGCAAAGCTGATAGAGAATAACATCTTGTTACAAAATAGCAGTAGTAGTAGTAATCATAATAAGGCTCATTCAAAGTGTGGCAACATTACTTACAGTTCAGGGTCCAGTGTATCATTTTTCCTTTTTGAAAACTGTTCTTTGTTTATCGTGCTATGGAGAAACAGGCAATAAAATTCAGTTTTAACACACAACACATTTATGCTGTACCACATGTATCAACATATCAAGACAAAACTTGCAAGCAGGTTTTTTAAACACTCACTGACACTACAAAGCAAGCTGTATTTCACAGTGACAGACAACTGAAGTACATGCCACCCTTGATGCATAAAATGTGGAAAATGTTCTTTTTCTGTGGGACAGCTTGTAAAGAATCACATTGCTTCCTTATTCAGTTTTACTACAAGGATAAATGTTAAAACTTGCTGACACAGACTATTTCAAACTTGTGTTTGACAAAGTGCTTATTTTTCACTACAGTTCAGTCACTCCAGACTTTAAAGAAAAAAATAAAAATACAGCACAAGCCCAGACTTTTATAAAGAATATCTTGTCCACCTTCTACTAGCCTACAAACAGCAAGGGTTATCCAAAACTAAGCTTCCCATTAAGAAGGCCCTATAGATGACAATAAAGCTTATGAATGCACAGCCCAATGACACAAAGATAACTCACGTTTGAGGTTGTGATGGGTCATCTCCTAGAGAAACGCTCTCCCCTTGGATTTCGTTGAAGCACTTCTCACAGAAATGATACCTGTCAGCAAGACGGTCATATTTGGGTGAACTGTTCCATCCACACAACAAAACCCAAGTCAAGCAATGGAGCCACCAATCCCAGCAGACCAAGGAACAGGAGTAGAGAGCAGGTCATCAGCAGCAACAAGGCTATTCAATGATGCAGATTTACGGGGCTCGCATTGGTTGGTTTGTGATTTGGGGACTTTTTAGATTTTGGGGTTTTTTGTGCAATCAGAGCCAAGTGCACACAATGGCAAACGAAGGAGAAATAAAATAACATACACAAAGAAACAGGGGTTTGCAAGATAAAACCAAAAAAAATAGAAGCAGGACTTCATGATCTTAAAGGTCTTTTCCAAACTAGCTGATTCTATGGCAAGAAAACACAAAGCAGGAAGCTGAGGCACAGATTAGCATTAAATCTCTCCAATGGGTTCACAAGCAGCAAATGATTAAAGCAAATTAAACAAGAGTATTCCATTTTAACATATCCATAACCTCTTCATTTTAATAATCCATGCCATGTACAGCAAAGGATTATAAATGGGAAAGGGGAAAGAGCAGAAGGAACGAAAAATTGCTACTCTGACTTGTACGTCAGCACAGCAGTTCTGTTGGCAGAGAAACAGAAGAGGGGTAGTCTTCCAACATAAATGTGTAAATGCTAAAAGACCGCATTCTGTCCCAGTTGAAACAGAAAGCTAAACATCAGAAGCCTCAAGAACAATAAAATGTGTCCTTGAAAATCTTACAGACATTACAGGACAGTCAAACTGCATGTTAACTAAATACCTAATGTTAATTATACACATAGCACTCTGCAATAACACGATTCTGCCACAGCCCAGTCTGAGTGTAGAACAGTCCAGGCATCAACACGGCAAGCATCACAGAGAAAGATTTCCTTCATACTTGAATAAAATTATGATTAATTCAAGACTCTACCCCAGCCCTCAAAAATGTTCTAAAACTGCAGCCTCTCCATTACTCAGGCATGCTAATTGAGTGCACATCTAAAACCAGAAAGAAACAAAAGAAAATTCAAATAACTTTATTATAAAGCCACATAAACCAACACTATAGCAGCTGTTGGGCTACAAAGACAAGTCTCTTAACCCTCTCTCATTTTGCATCTCAGATACTGCAGAAAACAGTACTTTTGAAATTGTACATTTTGATCTAACATATATTTGTGTATACAACATAATTTACAAGTCACACGTATGCATCTGTTATAGTGCAAACATTCTCTTCTAATGTTTGAACACACGTAAACCACATCACATTTGTGAGTAATAATCTTTTGGTCCATCTAGTGCTTGCACAGAGATAAGTGTAAGTGGAAGATACTGACACAATATGAAAAGCTCTACACTACAGAAGTCTAAGAGGACAACAGTTATTATGGGATACTATAAGCTTATTTTCTTCTTATTTTCTACTCCAAAAACCTTCATTCACTGCTATAAAGCTTTATGAAGCCTAAGTTGATCAAGACTCAACTTCTGTAGCTCTTCAGTTGTTTTCACCTGATCAGGTGCTTCAGTAAACTACATCTCTTGCAAAACATTCTTGGCTTTCTGGTAAAAGCCTTAGTGGGTTTCTTGTTCTGGGTTTAAGATGTTGGAGAGAATTAAGAGTGGGAACTAAATTCATGGAGGTGACAGTCTGGAGGTAACCAAAACCTAACAGGAGCATTATGGAGGCAAGATATAGGAGTGTTAAAGCATGCATTTCTCTGCTTCTTCCTGCNAAGAGTGGGAACTAAATTCATGGAGGTGACAGTCTGGAGGTAACCAAAACCTAACAGGAGCATTATGGAGGCAAGATATAGGAGTGTTAAAGCATGCTTCTTCCTGCCTTGCTTTCCCAGTTGGAAGAGATGCCTGGCAAGAAACCTTCCTTCTGAAGTCAAATTAAGTTTAAATTATTTAATAAACCCCAAGTAAGATGCAATAATAATAATAAAAGAATTCAAAATAGCTGTAGAAGTGACAGAGCTGCTGACAGCTACTGTGAGACAACTCCCTTAAGGAACCTTCAGGAAAAAAGCAAGCAATCAATCTGCTGAAGATCTGAATACACAGAAATAAGTTTTGCTCCTCAGTGTTAACATAGTGAGAAAAACCAGACTTGTCAAGTATAATATGTATTATGAGCACATACTTGCTGCATAGCTTACTCTGTGTTCTGCATGAAAAATACTGCTGCATAATAGGAAGTAAAGACAACAGACTTGTAGATAACTGAAGAAATCTTCATTAACTGTAGGATAAAAAATTACTAAAACATCACATTACTGCAAGCAAAAGGAGGAAGAGTGAAGGCTGCAGTGAACTTTTGCAGAAAGAAGTCATTAACACAAGGTAAACTATTCAATCTGCACTTCCAGCAAATTATCTTAAAACACAAAGCTGTACAGATATTAAGAGGGTGTATATGTAAATACATTCACGCCTTTAACAGATTGATTGCAGCATGCACAAAACGACACTGAGTCAGTTTTCCTTACCTGTTCTGGTAACTGTAGTAAGTGGCATCTCTAGGGATTGTGCATAGCTGTTTGCCATAGCAACACAAAGTCTGTGGTGAGAACTCCAACTGAAAAGAGGATTGGATTGTCTCAGTACTTATACACGATCTCATTTGCTCTCCAAATGAAGGCAAGTGTGACCCAGACAACTATCATTTCCACCTTATTCTGTACATGGATCTTGCAGTACATCAAGTGTATGAAGTGCTAGTCATAAAAACAACATTCAGTGCACTATTGCACTCAAGTCTTCTCCAAAGATGAAAAGTGTATCAAAACAAGACAATGGACACAGACATTCTCAATATACAGTAAAGCACTTCTTCAATAACAAACCCACATCTGTTTAATTTGAAAACAGGTTTCCCCTAATCAAAAATAAGCCTTCAATTACTGACTTTCCCCTCCTCCAAGGGCTTATACACAAATAGATGATGTAAGCACTAGACAGAACATCCATAAAACCCTCAAAATCGGGTTACTCAGGTTTGCTAAAACCTGGTAAACTCTCAAAATTTCTGACACACCGAAAGTACTAACACCTACAGGTGCTGTATTTCTTCCCCTTTCAATACCAGGAAGCAAACAGCAGACTAATACTAATTTTCTTACCTTTCTTCCACAGCAATAACCAAGGCTCTGCATAACTGGGTCAATCTCTTGCTCAAACACCTCAGCCAGTTTGGAACAGTACTTGTATACACGGGATGTTTTGCGGTTATACAACCAGGCATTATTGAACATGAGCCAGATGTCATCTACATATTGCCATGGCTCCTGATACTGTCCTGTGTCCAGCTTCCTCTTGATAGTAGAAAGATCCATGGGGTTCTTCACTATGTCAAAATAATCCTGCAAGAACACGCAGTGTATCAAAACACCGCTATAGAGCTATGTTGTGACATGACAGCATGTGCATTCTCAGCACATAAATTCATCTCCAGTACATCAAGAAAAACAGGTTCCTCCCTGACTTGATTGTCAAACTGCTTGTGACACACGGCAAAATCTCTAAGTAGTAACATATCACTCCCCAATGCTTTCTTTTCTTATTCCTTTATTTCTCAGGTGCTATTGCTCTTCCAATCCCAATGAAATATAGCCACTCTCATTTCAATCAACAAAACAAGTATGACAAAAAGTAGTAAACAGCAAATTTTTTGCAGCCTGTAAGCTGAAGTTATACACAACAGCATTAATAGAATGTGACTGTCTTTAGTACATCAGACAACTTAATAAACAAAAAAGAAATAACTATGAGATGATGAAAGATATCATGTCTTGTCTAAAGAATGCCTTTTACCAATCCTCAGCCCGATCAGTTATGGGGCCACTTCTCCTACAGAAGTTCTTGGAATATGACAGCCAACTGAAAGCTTGTTAAAGAATATCAGCAATATTTATGCCTGCTTACAATACAACAGGCCTTGAATTTCTGCAATATTTATCCAAAAAACAAAAGACCAAAAAAAACCAAAACAAAGAGGACCCTTTCAGCAAAAAAAAAANGAAGCAGCTCATTTGGTTTGTACAGCTTTAGTGCAAAAGTGCAAAACTATGATGCTGCCGCTCTGGAATCCTGCCCGACGTCTCCTACCAGCTGCCTCCAGCAAGGTTCCAGAGGGTTTTGGCACATCTAGTTTTCCATGCTTCAGGTGGGAAATCCTAACACAACAGGCTGGCACCTTCCAAAGTAAGCTGTACTTCTGGATCTTAGGTGTCCTGGTCCGTGTGTCAGAATGGTAAGCATTTACCCTGCAGTGCCCCAGGCAAGTCTGCTGGAGAACACAGGCAGAGCCATTGGGATCCCAGCAGGCTGTTTAGTATTCTAGTTAGTATTTTCAACTAGTTGCAAAAAGTTTTAGCTGTCAGATCCTTACGCTAAGGAATGGGAAGGCGGGAAAAAAAAAAAAAAAAAAAAAAAAAAAAAAAAAAAAAAAAAAAAAAAAAAAAAAAAAAAAAAAAAAAAACCCTAAAAAAAAAAAAAAAAAAAAAAAAAAAAAACAAACAAAACAAAACAACCCCAAAACCATTGCCCAAAGCACTCAAGTAGAACTGCTATGTACAGATATTTGAATATATAGTAAACTTGTGTGGTCAGTCCAGAGAGGTTTCTTTAACTGGTCTTGATCAGCTTAATTTCCCACAAATTCAACTAAGCTTTTGTATATGATGAGAAACACCTACAGAATTCAGCAACAGAACTATCACAACATGAAGCAACATCCATAAAAAGCCCAGACAGCGCTGGAGATCTGGGGATCTGTTGGTAACCACTTTAATGTATGGCATATCTGCTTATTTATCAAAAGGAACACAGAGCCAAACAAACTTTGGAAAAACAACCCCAAAACTTTCCTAAGCCAGACATCACATGTTCCACTGCCTGAGCTAAATCCCTTCAAGTATATCAATAGATAAACATTAACAAGATAGCCTTAAGCTGTTCCCAAATGGGTATACCATAATATAGTAGTTTTGAATTAAAGCCAGCAAAGTATCTTGCTAAGACACTCACAGGAATTCCCAGTAGCTGGGGATCCACAGGCTGTCGAAATGGAAGAGACTCTGGATCCTGACGGTAAAGTGCCTCCAGTGTTGGCATAAGCGCCTGCCGCAACTCTTCTGGCTTGAAAACTTTGAAAAACAATCAACATTAGAAGGACAGAAGAAACAGCCATAAGGAAAAAAAACACTGGAAAATGTGGGGTCTGTGGAAAAAAAAAATACTACAGATAATGGGTTTAAGATATCAGCATGCCTTGTTTGTCCTCTGCGCTACAGAGCTCTGAGAAGGATATTAAAATGATCACCTGGACACAAGGAGCTGGCCAAAATATTAAAGAGAATCTTGTTTTTATCATAGGAAGACACTGCTAAGTTTAATAAAGCTAGTTTACATGCCAGGTATAGCCCCTCTCTGAGGTCCCAAGAAGAACTTGTTTAGAAATTCTGTAACTGAAGTATTTCAAATCCTATTGTATTGGCAATTTTACTAAGGCTTACTGTCCAGTACTAAAACCTTACAGAACTTGTCCATAGCCAATTACAAGCACATGTATTTTGGTCCAAAAGCCACAATCCATACAAGTCTACTGAGTACCAATAAAGAAAGCTCAGGGTTTCTTTATCTCCCAAGATTTTTCTAGGGAGGGAGATGCAGTGAATTTCAGTCAAAACTCTTCCTGCTTACTTTTTTTCTTGGACTGCCCAGCTGCTGGAGAAGACTGAGTAGCTGGAGTAGTAGGTCTTTCTTCCCCCTCTGGTATTTCAGTCTTCACTTCAGGTTTCTTCTCATCTTGCTCTATTGGTTCTGGTTTACATTCCTCTACCACTGGCTCTGCTTTAACCTGAAAAGCAGTTTGAAGCCTGTCACTCAGTCTCCGTGAAGTCACCCATCCACATTTCCATCCTTTAAACCTATCTGCCACCCTGCCCACCACTCTTTCTCAGGATTAAGGGTATCTACTTTGCAGTCACTTACCTGTAACTTGAGTAGATGTACTAGAAAAAAGTCTTTAAATGCTGCCATGTTAGCAGTGATAAACTGTTAACCAGTTTTGAACTGCAAGTAGACACACAGGTACACATCCAGCTCTTTAGGCAGGTCTGACAGCCTCATACACTACAGCTGTCAGGATGACACTACTGGGTAGCCACACTTCTAGCCATCCCCAGTGACAAGTTGTCAAACCCCAGTAAAGCAGCTGATCATGTACGTCCAGAATCACAGAATCGTTTAGGTTGGAAAACACTTTCAAGATCATCAAGTCCAACTGTTAACCCAGGACTGCCAAGTCCGCCACTAAACCTGTCACTAACGACCACATCTACACGTCCATACCTCCACCAGGGATGGTGACTACACCACTTGCCTGGGCAGCCTGTTCCAAGCTTGAAAACCCTTTTGGGAAAGAAATGTTTCTTAACATCCAGTCTAAACCTCCCCTGCTGCATCTTGGAGGCATTTCCTGTCATCCTAGTATCTGCTATTCTAACATTTAACAACCACAAATAACATCTGACAGACTGACCAGAGTGCCCTTGTACACTGGCATTTAGCAAAAAGCCTCACAGCTGCAACCACATTATCATGGTCTTTTCTGCTTCTACCACCATTTCAGCAGAAAACAGAAACCCTTATTAGGAAGAACTAGAGGAAGACAATAATTAAAACAGCAGCAGCAGGTAGCTCCTACTCAGGTGAACACTGGAAGGAATGGCTTGAACAGAGACACAAAGCATCCAGCAGTACTAGGTATTCTACCCAACAACTGGCTGACAATCTCACCTCAGATTTTTCCTCCATTTGCAGCTCTGTTTGTTCTGGTTCCCCTTCATCTGTTTTAATTTCCATTTTTACTTCCTGCAAGGGAGGCTGCTGCTGCTCTGGTACAGTCTGCTGAGAGTTAACCTCTGTGCTGCTGGTAGATGGGGGGTTGGATACCTGCCCATCAATACTTACAGCTGGCTGTGAAAGCTGAGGGAACAACAACATACACATTATACACAGGCTTCTAATAAACTTAAGCCTTTCTCTAATCTACCCTTTACATGTGCTATGTTTCTACCAAGTTTAAATGCACTCTAGTCCTTCTACTTCTTTCACCTGAAGAACAAACTGCTGCACAACTCCCATTATAGAAAAACATGCAACAGAAACATGCACTGGAAAGTTTTAATATACAGAAAGTTACATGTTGTTTCCATATTATATGCCATCACTATGCAGATGCAGAAGTACCTAAAGATCTCATCTGTATTTCAAAGTAAATTTCAAAACATGCACTAGAATTCTGAAAAATACTCCCTCTCTGGAAACACCGAATGATCTATGGACTTGTCTCAATGAAAAAACTATTACTTCCCCTATTTTGATATCACACATGCCAGGAGCTACCTCCATTATCACAGACTCACACAAAAATGAAAGACCAACTAAAAATTAAACCTTAAATGTTTGCAGGGGAAAGCACAATTGAAGTATTTCCTTACAGGTGTTGTGGGGTGCTGAGGCTGCAGTGGTGCTGTTGGTGTGGGAACAGATGCAGTCGTGCTTTGCTGTGACAAGGGCTGCTGCTGTTGCTCTGCAGATGGCGTAACTGGAACTGGAGGCTGAACTTGTGGAGGCAGCTGTGCCTGCGGAGGTGTTGGAGTCTGCCTTTGAGGGGGGTGCATAGTTTGTGACTGTGGTCCAGGAGGCATTGCCTGAGGAGTAGGTGTGGGGGCAGTGGGAGCAGCTGCTGCTGCCTGCTGTTGCTGTGATCCCAAGCCTGGGGGTGTATGGTGAGGTGTTGGCGTTCGGCTAGGTACTGGAGAAGGAGAGTTTCGGTGTATGGGAGGCTGTGGAAGAGGTGGACAGTGAATATGGCTCCCTTGAGAACCTGGAGCCATTGCAGGAGAATTCACAGGACAGGAAGTGCTGGTCATTTGTGCCTGTGGAAAAACAAGACAAGTACACTTTTGCAATGACTTGAAATAGAAAAAGTCAGAGAAATTACTGTCAAATGGCTGCTTTCCCACAGTTATTGCATACTTTAAAAAATGTGACAAACTAATCTGTTTTGTTTTTAAAAACTGTATTTCAAAAGGAGAAACGGTCTAGTAGATTAATTTTGCTCCACACAAACAGAAAGCCAATTTATTTATCTCAAAGAGATGTTTCAATAGAGTAAAACTTCTGCTTCTTGGTGTATTTAAAGAATGGCACACCTACACTCCCACATCACAAAACACTTCTCTCTAAAGCTGCAGATTTGTACATCCTGAATGAGACAACGCACCACAGTGAAAAATCACTTTCAAATACACTTAAGCATGTCCATGCCCCCACCCCAAAACTAGAAACTGAATTTATCATCAGAAATAAGTACAGCTGTAACTGCACCACTACAAGATTACAAAAGAAAAAAAAAGTATTGGTCAAGGAAAAAAGCTGTCACTCCACAAGAATCTTGCCTGCAAACTAGGAAGAAGCATCAACGAGAAGCAAACTGACGTTCCCTATTTCTTCCTGGCCTGAAAGGTTCTTGCTGAAAAGGGAGAGGGAAAGGACAGAAAGGAAACTGCTAGACTGAAGGTTCAGATCCTCAGTAGTGACAACCCTCCTATCCCCCAAAGCTAGCAACATACATTAGTCCTGGATAGACATGCCTTTTTAGTACTTAGATCATCTCTTAATTTTTCAGTCTTTACTGCTTTGCTGTTCAACAAGAAATTCTTAACTACTGCATTCTGCACAACAATTTCTTCTTTGCTCTGTAAAAAGAAACTTAGAAATATTCCTTTGTTGCACTTAATCCTGAGAACAAGCCAAAAATGTTTTACTCTTCCCATTCCCAGTGCTACATCAGGAAAATGCAGTGTCTCAATAAATGAATTTAGTTGATTACAATTCCAAAAGCATATTGAGAAAACAAGTTGTTCTCCACTACAAACTGAAATATGAAGCCTATATATGACACAGCCCAGTGACACCACTTTCAGAAATCAGAAACTTACTTGAGAAACTGGTGTCTGATTGCCAGGCTGAGTCATAGGCATGCTCGCCGTGTTCATTCCCGGGGAAGAAGCAGAAAACTGGGTCTGTTGTAGAAACTGATTCTGACCAGAAGGCTGGCCAACTCCTGGTTGCTGCATGCGTGAAGGAAATCCCATCTGTTGGAAAAGAAACGAAGTCATATCACAGAGTGTGTATACAACTCCATAACATTTTACACAAAACAACATTTATCTTGCTGCAGAAATTAATGCTTGTGACTTATCTGTAGAATACAATATGGAAAGTCTGCTTACAGCTCCTCTCAAAAAACAGATATTATGATGATTTCCCTTGTAAGCTAAGGAAAAAGATATTGATTTCAGTTTGGAATTGTGATTTAAGATTAACTTTTATTCCTTTTGCTGAGGATGCAACAGCACAAAAAGCCTTCCATTTTTAGGCAATGTTTTACTATCCAGACATAAAAGCTTACTATAGTCCAAACAAGTCTTTCAGGAGAGATGCAAGAGAAGGAACCAAAAGGGTCAAAAGAATGAAGAAATAATACTTGATGCTTTAAATTCTATTTATTTACCTAAGAAAAATACACTCAACAGAGGCAAACCTGCAAGCTCACCACCCTGGGCAGAGGGAACGCACACTGACCTGGTTCATGGCCCCAGCCTGGCTTAGCTGTCCAGGGTGCTGAAGAGGAGGGGTTTGTCGGGGTCCTATCTGTGACAGCTGCATGTTCATCTGGCCAAACTGATTCATTCCTGTGCATCCACCCAAAAAAAAAAAAAAAAAAAAA
>NDXB01004865.1:44008-67823 GCA_002631895.1 Agapornis roseicollis | reverse complement strand
CCAAAAAAAAAAAAAAAAAAAAACAAAAAAAACCACAAATCCACTTATAAACAAAGGAGGCTTAAATTCTCCTTTGGGCACCATTCAACATTGGGTGAAGAAATGCTGTTAACTTCTTCCAAATTTTGTTTTCTATCAACCAGTTCTCTAACATACAGTAGTACTATAAAGAAAATAATTCTGTCAACCAGTTACATGGAATGATTTTAAATATAAAGTGTCCAAGGTACCATTACATATTAGAAATTCACTCACTGAATCCCAGACTCTTCACTTAAGTGCTTTGTATATTGGCTACAATACTTCTTGAATATGTGACAAAGGTTCTGCCCCTTCCTTATAAGGAATATGTCTCACCATCTTCCCCTTGCCAACATGTCCTCATCTAAGCTGGCTAAGTGCACCATGTTTGATTGATCCTGTTTGACCAATCCATGTTCACACAATCAGAAATGTCAAAAGCACAGAATTCTTTAATTAACCAACCAAGCAGCTAACATGTAGCTCAAACCCACAAGATCATGAAATGCTACCCAAGATTATTTTTAACATATATAATATATAGTTACATGAGTATTATATAATATAGATTGCTATTTTCTCAATCAAATGGGAAAACTGCAAGTGAAGCAAGGGCTATAACACTTCAGCAAGAGTTGCCCAATTCCAAGATTCCTTCAAAATCACAGCAGCTAATTTTCTTCAAGTATTTACCTGGCTGTGCCTGCATGCGATTCATCATCTGGTTTGGCACATTGGCACGTATCAGGGTTGGGTCAGGAAGAGGACCATCTGGATTAAAAAAAAAAAAATACTGGAATGAGATTATGGCATTCAGAAGCCCATCAGGTTTTATCCAGCAAACACATAAAACCTCATGTGTAAAACAAACAAACAAAAAGGAAGGACACAGTCCAGGAACTCTAAATATTCTTAAGGAGTCCTCAAAATGTGAAGCAAAACCAAAAACTTCCCTGAAAACATAAGTATGTCCCATTGACAGAAACATCATCTGACATAGAGTCGCTTTCAGAAACTGAGGACAAATGTGAAGTATATTTTTGAGGTACAACAAACTCAGTTGCTCAGACCACAAGAACTTCTACAGACTGCCCTACACTGTTACTGCACCTCTAGGTTTAAAACAGTATGAAAATTGTATGGTTCCACACAGTATTTATCAAAGCTCTGAAGTCTGAGAACAAGTGAGTTATATGGTAAGTAACTAAATGCGTCACATCTGCTACTGAAGATCAACTTTCTACAGAAGTTATACAGCAAGTGAAGTCATGGTATCAACCTTTAAGAATCTTTCTTGGATCTTGGTATGCACCTTGGTAAACCCTGTTCTGACTTCAAGCATAAAAAGACCCAGAGCTGGATTTACCAAGGTACATTCAAATTTAAGCAGAAGAACTCAAGAGGAATATTCTTGCATCATAAGCCTAAAGATACTGCAGTGTTATAAAAAAAAAAAAAACAAAAAACAACAAAACAAACCAGGAAGTTTTTTGTCTCAATTGACTAAATCAAATTTTGACCCGATCTCCTTTGACAAGTTCTTAGAGTTTCAATGACACCTGTATATCTCTTTCCATGAGCTGTCTTTAAGAACTCCATTCTTAACTGTAAAGAATCTAAGAACATGCAAGAAAAAGAATCAAGGACAAAAAGCCTTTTCTTCTGAGAAGGAACCTCTTAAGAGAAGGAGTCATTGAAGGGGGGAGAGCTCTACAAAGTAGGCTTGCAGAACTGTTGCACTTATTTTTAAGAAAGACTACTTCAGTGGCCAGAGCAGGGAGGCTGGAACTAGGTGATCTTAAGGTCCTTCCCAACTTTAACTATTCTATGATTCTATGGGGGTGGAGAAGAAGAGTAATCTGATTTTATTCTAATACAGAAATACATGGTTAGCAAAGGGGGAAAAAAAAACCAAACAAAAACCCCCCAAAACACAAAAACCCAAACAAAACCAAACCAAGCTGTTTAACATTAGGAAGGTCAAGTCAAGTAATAGAACTACTGCAAAATACAAGACAGCTGCACAGCAGAAAGAAGCAAAATCTGGTTTTCACTGCATGCTTGAAAGGCCACTTGTCCAAAAAAACCCACATGTGTCACAGAACAAGCACTACCTAAACTTCTAAACAGTGAAAGACATAAATATCTAAGCACATCAATCATCATACTCCCTTAGCAATAACAGTAATAGTAGTCATATTTTAAAACCAAACTAAGTATTATGAAAATACATATCTTACAGTAACCAAAATTATCTTTAAATCAATTCATTCTAGGAGTGAATCTAATGAGACTGAAGCTCAACAGTCTTAAGGATGCAACTTAATCACCACTCCCTCCACCCTCAAAGCAAGCATAAAGGTTTACAATTCTTTTCATTTGTTCAGAAGACTAAATGCTTTTACATAATCTATGGTCACTAACACATAAGCAAAGAGATTGCAAGTACTTCAGAAGAAAGAGGGAAAAGTTCTGTTTAACTCTGAGAAAGCCAGGTACCTGTGAAACAAAGGCAAAATGATCACTAGCTTACTAAAATGACACTACAGAATTCCCCTGCACCAGGAAGTCATAGCTGCTCTTACTTGCAGACATCCCAGGCTGGGGCTGTCCCATGTTTGGCCCTTGATTCATGGGAGCCTGTGGCATTCCTGGAGCATTTGGGATCATGTTCTGCTTCTGCAGCCTGGTTCTTCGTTTCTCCTCCAGCTCCTTTTGTATCTTATAGATCTTCTCTGCTAGCAAGTGATAGTACTCTGCCTGTTGGGGAGAAAACAAGTCAGGATGGAGATGAGACACTAAGTAAAGGCAAGAAGTCACAGTAATTCAAGCCTGCAAAACAACCTCACACACACATTTTGGCTTGGGTAGGAGTGGCTCTTGTTTTGCAGCGGCTGCCAGGCAGACAGGAGGGCAAAAAGGGGGCGCTGCTGGCAACCAGTAAGCCAACACAAGACATTTCTTGTGTCCAACACTTCTCTGGGAGAACCACAGTGAAGAGCTTCATGCTGCCTTCAGGGGACCCAGAGAAGTCTCAGGCACAGTGGACCCTGACAGGCACCATCCCCACTCCTGGAACTTCCTCAGACTGGGAGTCTCATCTGGGCTTTCACCCCTCTTCCTCCCCAGTCACTATGGGCTGGGGGGGTGACACACACATGACTGGATGGCAGAAGATGGCATCTTACCCTGCTGTTTGCCGATTCATACATATCACCTTCCACTTTCCGAGCATATGCCACTAGATTCTCCATACGCCGATCCTTCAGTGCTGCAGGATCAGGAGTAGGAAATATGGCTTGAACCCTGAAAGAAATAAAGCACACAAAAGATAACGGGACACAAGTCCAGACAGGGATGCAGAACTAACTTCAGTGATCTGAACACAAAGCAGCAAGCAAATCTTCTGACAGACTACGGCATTGCTACTGCTTCCAGGGGACACTACCACTGTGTTGATGGCATGAGCACACAGTGGGACACTTCCAATACAACAGCCCCAAACTAGCAGATGCACTCCATCTTTCAAGGCCTCTGCTTTTCCTTTTCAGGTACCCTGACAAAACCCAATCCCTGATGCCCTAGTTTTTGCTAACACCTCTGATAGCAATTGTTTGAGCAACCCTAAATCACTGATTTAAAACTAAACCAAGACACCCTTCTCGTGCACCCTGACAAGACACAGTCCCTTGCTCCCTAGTTTTGGAAGCCAGGCTTCCTCCTGAGGCACACATACACCTCAGAGGCAGCAACTCACTTAACAAGAGATTGTTTTGATGTTAGCTACTCACAGTTTATGAACAAGGTGGTTTCGGAGATCCTGAGTAATGTCTTCATGCCATTGCTTTCGAATTCCAGTATTGGATGGTTGAGCTGTTGGCATGGCTCCCAAACTGGCAACATTGGCGCTTTCACTCATCATGGGGCTTCAAAAACAGAGCAAGAATTGAGGGCAGAAGTCTAGCCCAAGCTTAGTCATTTTACTGTCATAGCCTCTTTTAGAATAATGTTAAGACAAAGTACCAGTTCAGCCATTCCCTAATCAATGGACAAACTCTGCAGAAATAGCTGCACAGACACCAAAACAACACCATGAATGAGTACATGCTGTACTATCCAAGGATTTGGAAAGCTCCGACAAAAGCTCCAGAATCCAAAGGGAGAGATAGCCATCAATGGCATTTACCCCACTGCTTATGCAACAAGTGCTATGAGATCAAACCAAAATCGCTGGCATACAAAGAATACTTTAACTTACTTTTGAGAATTCATAGTTGAATGCAACATTGAGTCAGGCAGCAGATTAGGAGCTTGAACTCCAACTCCTCCATTCACTCCCATTGGATTCGCATCTAGAAAACAGAAGTATTCTTAAATGAATATCCCATTTACTGTGCAAAATCAGTAATTGCTCAGCAATAACAGGGGTCTAGACTGGCAAGTACTTTGACTTCTCTGAAGTGAGTTTAATTACCCATTGCTCTCTCTACTCTCTTCCTTCTACAAACTTAAGATAAGTCTGAGACACAACACTGGCGGCCTCCAAGCAAAGCATGACACCACACTGCTGTTCTGCACATAGAATGGTTGGGGTTGGATGGGACTTTAAAGGTCACCTAATTCCACTATCTTACTGTACTTCTCAACAAGCAAGCAATTTCAATTTGCTGCAAAAATTATGTACCAGAGTCCTTTCCTGTGACACCTCAACCGAAGATGCAGCAGTACCAACCACTTCAGGTTTTTTGCTTAGAAGCAGTTGCGGTTTTTTGTCATTCAGAGGTTTAGGATGTATATTCACAAACGCTCTAAAAAACATCAGCTACCACCTACCTCTGACAAGGTCCACTCTCACCCATTCCATAATCCAGGATCCTATAATCAACACCAATATTTATACTAGGAAGGAAAACCTGACAATCCTTTGCAGGAAACACTTCTAGTAATTTGTTATGTATCAAAATCCATTTTTCTGAACCAGAGCAGACCTCAATCACCATAAAAAATTGCCTATTTTCTTCACACACTACAGTTAAGACGTAAAAAATGGGGAACAATGAAGTAATTTCTGCCTGGAGCTCCTGAATTTTGTGAGGCTCCTTCATTTTGCAAGGTTGAGAGTAGCCTGAATGCCATTACCAAGCTTCACGCGCATTTAGGACACCTGAACTCCCCCAGAATCTGCATTTCAAGCAAAATTTGACACTGTATACAAGAGAAATCCACTGAAATTAAGTATATCAAGCCTAATACAAGCCTCTGGTATCACAACCAAGTGCTTAACAGCCTTTTCATAAAGCTGCCTCCAGCCCTTCATCACTTTCATCTCCTTCCCAAATTCATTTTGCCATTTGACAGCAAGCTGATGTAGAAGACAACTGTCAACCTTTGCCTCAATTCTCCCTTTTCAAACTGCCAAACCCAATCATTTGTTTGATCTACTTAGGATTGCCTCTTTTCACATTGCAGTCCTCATGAAATCCTGCCTTTTCTCCTAAACCAGCCCTGTTGTCATGTAGGCCATGACAACATAAACCTGGTAATTCATCCTAACCTGTTGCAATTCCTTCCTTAGTCACCCTCTCCTAATAATGAAACAACATTCAAAAGTCTACACTCTCCATGCTCATCCTTTCTATATTAAGATTCAGTTCTCCACTCTCCGGGAGCTTTTCAACCCCATCTCATTGGATTTTCTTATCAGTGCTACAAGGAGCACCCAATGAGAATGCAGAGGCCAAACTCTGAGCCTATAAATAAAGTATTTTAAAACTCCACGCAGGACCCATTTTCTTCAGAAAAGGGATGACATTTTGCAACAAGCTACCCATGCAATTTACAGTTATGTACATCCACATGTCAGGATTCAGAGAAACTGTTATTTACTACTTTTTATTTTTAAAACAAACATTACTTATCTGAAATACAGCTGTAAAATGCTGCAGTCTGAGTGACAAGGAAGTACACTTGAATACAGGCATTCCAACACACGCATTTCCAATTAAAAACTCTTTAAAAGCCCTAAACTTGCATTACAGTACAATTACAAAGCTACTAAGCAACATGAAATAGAATGCTTCAGAAAACTGGTTCACAAACACCCAAACTGTAATCATCTTTCCAACAAAAATACTTTTCCCAGAGAACATCTTCTCCATTAGAAGATATCTGGTCCCTCTAATGTTCCTGTTCCACTGCACAGCTTGCTATACCAAATCTAAAATACTGCAAAGCCATGCTCTTTGCAAATCAACTAGCAGTATTAAGCTAGTAGGTTAAAAACAATGTGCATTAGATAATAGTACAGGAAAGTTGCCTGTAGTTTGTATTTTAATACAGATAAACTTACTCATAGGATTCATAGGGCGCAAACCCTGGGGTGTCTGTCCTTGTTGCTGATTCTTCACTTGAGCCTGAGGCTGTGTCTGCATCTGGTTCCCTTGATAGGTCAGTCCAAGGGCTGCGTAGGCTCTCTCAATGGAGCTGGGGTCTATCTGACTGGTAGTGTTTATGCTGGGTGTTGTCTGCTGCCCCACACCCACAGAGCCAGTATTTGCAAGTCCTACTGCAGCTCCACCAAGCAGTGCTGGAAGAAACATACCAGTATTAAGTGAGTAAAGACAGCAGGAGGTATCCAAAAGACATCCACAGAAACAGGAAGAGACCCTAAGGAGTGCACTATATAACCAAACCATCTCCTTCTAGCTACATGCAGAGGCCAGATCTGGAAACTTGGCATGAAACAGGGAGGCAAGTTTTCACCCAAAAAGCCATTCCAACAACATGTTATTTTCCCTTTGAGCTGTTGAGAGGAAATCCCACTCAAGCACTTAGGACACCTCTGTTTGCTTCAAACTGAAAACAGAAGCACACAAAGACGCAGAGACTAAAGGCAGAAGGGTACATACAGCTCTTCACCAGTCACTGTAATGTTTGGTTTTGGGTTGGTTTTTTTTTTATTTTTTTAAAACAAGAAATGGCTCACATTAGTCATGAGAAGAGCCCAAAGTAACACAAAGGAGGGAGAAAACAAACAACAAAACCAACCAAAAAACCCCCTCCAAACTAAGCCACTATATAGGTAACACAGTGACAAAAGTCATGCCAAAGAGTTTAGCAGGAAGACCAAAAAAGAGACAACAAAGAGAAGGGGGAAGAGACACCTGATATAAACAAAGGATGAAGACAGAACCAAACATCATCAGGGCTGAAATGACACAGCAGTGTGTGTATATGCACGCCTATCTGTCTCCAGAATCTGGCCAGCTGGAAGAGATGGCAGTGAAAAGCCAATCATGCAGTTGAAAGATCTTGACTTGTTCACCTCTAACACTCTCCTGCTAGGAAAATCAGGTAAAGTTATAGATCTTCCATAGACACTAGCTATCAGGCAGAAAGATATTCTGTAACTCTAAAAGCAAGAAGAAAATCATATTACATGTTCCTAGATACCAAGAGCATCACCACTACCATCTGGGTGCAAGGAAGTTTAATTCCCAATATGCATTTTATGGTTTATCCAATACCTGGAGTTCCCCAGTAGACTTACATTGTTGATTTCTTTTGTCCCCAGCATTTTTGAGAGGCAAACATACAGGACAGTCATGTCGTGTGCAATTCTTCCAGTGCGAGATGATTTGTCGGGAAGATGCACAATGTGCCACTGAAAAAGGGAGAGGAATGAAAAGCTTTACTACCAGTATCTTCATATGGCGCATACAAACCAGGTAGGGCACAACTACTTCTCTCAGCAAAGACATCTACATCAACACAGGTCAGTACAGTGTTACTTGAAATAGCTCTGAAAACGTAGCTAGATTTCTTTAAGTACTATTGGCTCAACTACTAGAGCTTACTTCAAAGACCTATGCCACATACCCCAGCCTATGGCTCAAAGTATACCACCATATACATCAGGCAGACTGTACCAAGCAATTGAGATGCCAATAGGCACAATGCAAATAAGCTTAGGCTACCAAAAAGGTATCATACATTTTTCCGTGGCTGCTAAGATAGACTAAGAGTTCATCAGTGCCAGTAGCAGCTAAATTCCTGGCTAGCTACTGCTTGAAATTTGTCTCTTCCACTTAAGAGAAACAAGTAGACTACTGCTTGCAGATTGTTGCAGTGAGTTACAGAGTTAAGCAAAAGATCTTTATTCATCTCTCTACACCTAATCAAGAGACGAGTGCTCTTGTCTCTAACTTGCCTGAACTTTAGAGATTCAGAAGTTGTTTATGATTTCCATTCTTAAGGGGAGAGATAGCTTAAAAAAAAAAACTTGTACTTCCCAAGCCACCCACTAGTTTTCATCTCCTCTGAGAAGATGCCCTTCTCATTCTGCAAATGATGGCTGCATCTATGTAACCATTCCTCCACTTACCCTGGCAAGATTTGCCAGCCTGACAGTGCGTCATATGGTTCAGGACATTCTTCATGGTTCGGCAGTGAGGGAGGTTGCACTGTCGCACTTCCCCGTTGGCCTGCTCTCGTCGCTGACACTTGTGAGCATGCAGGAGGAGAACTAGTTGCTGCTGAATAAGTTTCCGTTTTTCTGGATCTGCTGTTGGTGCTCCAGAACCCATTCCTTGAGAAGCTGCTGGCCCCATCCCAGCTTGCTGAACTTGAGGAGCCTGCTGCTGGCCCTGGAGGAGATGGAAAGGAAGTTCCAGGAAATAAATCTATTTTTGAGAATAATTCATTTAGCAATGAGAAATAAACAGCAGCAAAAACAAAAGAAGAATTGAAGCAGAGAAACAATGACCACATTCTGCAGGTAAGGGAATAGCCCACCTATCTGTAGCTCTGGATGACTCATTAAATACACCCCTTAGCAACAGTCCTGGCAATTCTCTCGCCAGTCACAATGTCCTCCCCATATCACCATCCTAGTCCCAGCTCTTGCCTTATCAAAGAGTAGCAGAACTTTGCACACGCTGACAAGTTAATTTGCACTGCCAGACAAACCTGAAAATATTAATAGCACTTAGACCTCAAATCTCCTCCTCTTCTGGAGGCTAGAAAGTTGCATCCACAATTCTTGCATTAAGGAAAGAAGGCACCTTTTAGAGTGAATAGAGTTTTCCCTTTATTTCAATATAAGGTGCCTCAAATTGACTATTCCTAGAAAAGGAGAATGAAGGGGAAGTTCTGGGAACCTTTTTCCATCAGAAAACTTGCATGTAGGCATTCAAAACAAGTACCTCCTAGTCTCTGCTAGAGATGAAGCACAACTTCAGGATAATATACATGCCACAGAACTAATGTCAAGTATGGCAACATAGAATCATACATCTAGTACTACTTCTGTTTACTTCTTCAGACTTCTTTGTATTTCTTCCAGGAGACATTTGAGGAGTACTTTGCAAAGGACAGAGGCTGGGGGACTCTGTGTTGCTTGTATCACTTCAGTTCAACAGCTTTCAGTTTTTAACAGACTCTTCACAGAGGGTTTTACAGAATCACAGAATCCTAAGGGTTGGAAGGGACCTCGAAAGATCATCGAGTCCAACCCCCCTGCGAGAGCAGGGTAACCTAAATTACATCACACAGGAACTTGTCCAGGCGGGCCTTGAATATCTCCAACATAGGAGACTCCACAACCGCCCTGGGCAACCTGTTCCAGTGCTCTGTCACTCTCATAGTAAAGAAGTTTCTCTTGATGTTCACACGGAACCTCCTATGCTCCAGTTTACACCCACTGCCCCTTGTCCTAGCACTGGACATCACTGAAAAGAACCTAGCTCCATCATCCTGACACTCACCCTTTACATATTTGTAAACATTGATGAGGTCACCCCTCAGTCTCCTCTTCTCCAAGCTAAAGAGACCCAGCTCCCTTAGCTTCTCCTCATAAGGGAGATGTTCCACTCCCTTAATCATCTTCGTGGCTCTGCGCTGGACTCTTTCAAGCAATTCCCTGTCCTTCTTGAACTGAGGGGCCCACAACTGGACGCAATATTCCAGATGCAGCCTCACCAAGGCGGAGTAGAGGGGGAGGAGAACCTCTCTTAACCTACTAACCACACCCTTTCTAGTGCACCCTAGGATGCCATTGGTCTTCTTGGCCACAGGGGCACATTGCTGGCTCATGGTCATCCTCCCATCTACCAGGACCCCCAGATCCCTTTCCCCTTCACTACAAGATGTAGTGAAGATGTTTAGAGGATGTTTCTGGAGATATTCAGATTTTTATAGCTCAAATACTTGCATTTGTAAACCCCAGTTCTGCCACAGCATTTCAACACTAGTATTAACCTTTCCATTTACAAGGAGACTTTACCAATTAGTCAGTCCCCTTGGGGCTTCTGTGTGTTCTGATACGACCCTACCTGCCTTGTGTGCAGCCTGTCATTTAAACAATAACTGAGATAGCAGCAACTTCTCACTCCTAGGCTCAGCTGGGGTTCTGAACAGCAAATTTTGGCCGCTGGTTTATCAGTTCATATCACCAACTGGTTTGGAGACTTACAGCGTTTCATGTTCAAATCAAAAAAAACCACCAACCAATAATTAAACTCATAGGATTAAGCTCTTCAATTCCAAGGTACAAGTTACCTGGAAATGGTTTTTCAGCAAAATTGAAAAGTCAAGAGACTAACCCTCCCAGAGGAGGGGATTGGGGGGAGAGAGGGCGGGTATGGAATCTGAAGCAAGAAGAAACATAAGCTGTTTTTAGAAATGTGAATTTGTTTCCCAAATTAAAAAAAAACCCACATGTATGTAGGGGATAAAAAGGGAGGACACGTTGCATGTATACCCCTAACCGATTTAAACTTCTAAAATGAGACAAACGCAACCACGAGCATTAAGCTCAAGCTAGGGAATCTAACGTTCAGGTCTGTCATTTCTAAGCTTACACCATCCACTATTTGCCATCCACTTTTCCCACTTCTTCTTTTCCATTCCTTAAGCCCTGCTTCAATACAGTGTTGGGGGAAAAGGGGAGGCACAGGGCTACTACAGCAACTGCCAAGGAACATCCAGCATCAGGACTGTTTGTGTTCATGGAATTCAGAACAGAAATGAACACACAACTGGGGCTTCTAAGCACTATCATTTCTGTTTGAGAGGGCATTCTTCTGTCCAAAAATCAGTGAGTACAAACAGCAAAACAAACCTCAAAACAAAGCTACACTGAGAAGAAGGGGCCCAACAGAGTAATTTCAAGAAAAGAGATGGAAAAGGAGAGCAGAGGTGCCCAAACAGGTGGCAAACCTCACTTCAGTCAAGAGGCTTAATTTAATTTTCTCTGCTAACAGGGTTTGAAGGGCAAAGAATGGAGGTCCTGCTTCTCCAAAAGAGAAAGTACAACTTTGCTTTCTCCTTCAGATCAGCCTTTTTAAGAGTTAAGTAAATACGTTATGGATGGATTCAGAGCACGCATTCACGTGGGGTATGACAGCTGCAAAAACTCATAACATGGCAAGAGAAGAGCATATTGCTCCATTTTAAGTCTACTACAACATTTTCTGGAGACATCTTTCATTCTACTTACCATGTTAGGCATTCCTGCCCCAGGAACTGGCTTCTTGTCCATTGGAAACTGTGGTAAGCTATTCTGCAGTGCAGCTTTATTCTGCATCTGAGGCCCAAGTCCACTGGCTCCAAGCTGCTGCCCAGTATTCTGACTATATGGCTGGCCGTAAGGGCTGGGATTGCTCATCATTCCCATCTAGGAATTAAAATGGTAAAATGTTCAAGTAAGACAGCTTAAATTCACAATGCGGAAGGCAAATGAATACTTCAGAGAAGCAAGAGGGATCACAGCCATGAACCAGCTACAATGCAATACTGATCCACATGTTTCCCTGTTCCTCCATGTGCATGTATTTAACCCATCACACAACATCAACCAGACAGCTCCTGTAAACACAGTGAAGCCAACTTACCAAACTTTAAGGTCAGACTGGTCAAACTGGCCTGATTATTTCTTTTTATAAAGATTTTGTGCAATAGATTTCTCATTTCAGCTTTCCCAACCACAAATTTATTCCATGGGCTATGTACCTCACAAGTCTGAGAGAATTTCTCTGCTCCCAGCACCTCCACATGAAGACAAATACCACCTTCATTCATATTGGCAAGGTTTATCCCCAAAACCATCCCATCCAACTGTCAGCACTCCCACAGCTCCTCTCCAGACAGCTGTAACAATGCATGTCTGTATATAATCTTTTTCTATTTAAGAATATACCATAGGCATAGATAAAAAACACACAGTCACAGTAATCCATTTGCAGTGAGCAGTACTGAGATTTTTGTAGACAAACAAATCTACTGAACCATTCATCCACAGCGGATGTAGATTTCTATATCATACAAACTATATGTATATTCAACAGGCCTTCTAGGACCAAAACAACTAGCCATAGAAGATCAGGAAACATGGAGATCTTTGTTAAGATTACCAAGTACATAGAATCATAGAAGAGTTAGAATTGGAAAGGATCTTACGATCATCTAGTTCCAACCCCCCACCCCACCCCCCCCCCCCCCCCCCCCCCCCCCCCCCCCCCCCCCCCCCCCCCCCCCCCCCCCCCCCCCCCCCCCCCCCCCCCCCCCNGCAGGGACACCTCACACTAAACCATGCCACTCAAGGCTTCGTCCAATCTGGCCTTGAACACTACCAGGGATGGAGCACTCACAGCTTCCTTGGGCAACCCATTCCAGTGCCTCACCACCCTCACAGGAAAGAATTTCTTCCCTATATCCAATCTAAACCTCCCCTGTTTAAGTTTGAATCTGTTACCCCTTGTCCTGTCACTACAGTCCCTAATGAAGAGCTCCTCCCCAGCATCCCTAGAGGGCCCCTTCAGATACTGCAAGGCTCCTATGAGGTCTCCACGCAGCCTTCTCTTCTCCAGGCTGAACAGCCCCAACTTTCCCAGCCTGTCTTCATATGGGAGATGCTCCAGTCCTCCGACCATCCTCATGGCCCTCCTCTGGACTTGTTCCAACAGTTCCATGTCCTTTTTATGTTGAGGACACCAGAACTGCACACAATACTCCAGGTGAGGTCTCAGGAGAGCAGAGTAGAGGGGCAGGATCACCTCCTTCAACCTGCAAGTTCTCACCATTACTCAGGTAGGAGCCTCAAAGAGCCATAACTCATAATAATAAAGGTACAAATGTACTTTAAAGAGCTGCACTGTTTCAATTCACAGTAGCATTTGACTAGACAATGTTCAGTCTCCTTTGATGCTTCTTGGTTCAAGTCTGGGCATTGTTTTGCATTCAAAAAGTATACAAGCTCCTATGGTAGGTTTGTTTCCAGTCATTCCTACATTTATTCTCAAAGCATCCTTCCCTAGTACAAACACCTTGTTTCTTCTCCTTAACCTTCTCCTTATTACAGAGAAGTAATGTATTTGCCCAGCAATTACCTGTGATTAGTCAAACAGTTTTTCAGGTTGTAACATCTGCCAATCCACTATAACAGTTGCCTTCAATTTGCATTTACAAAGTAAAGCAGAATGAAATCCAAGCTACAGGAAAAGAAACACAAAATTCACTAAAGAGCCTGCCTCTTTAGACATCCGATATGTACAACTGAATTCCCTTGAGGACAGTGCCTCTCTTCCACAAACAAGGAATAACAATAATCACAGAGCAGTAATTCATTAGAAAGCAAAGCAAAGCATCTCCTCCACACATGGAAGATAAACTGCAATGATTAGGCAGAACCAAAAGCCTTCCTTTCCTCTATCTCCTTTGGCACTACCCCTGCTGTGTCTCAACTGCAATGAATACACATAGGGTGACCAATGAGGCAGCTGCTGCAAAAAAAAGGACAGGTAAGACTCAAACCCTTCCTGCTTCTCCCTCAGAAGACTAATAGGATCTTATTTGCAAGCTGAGCAGAAGAGAAAGGAAGAAGAAAAATTTAAGGAGTCAGCAAACACTTTCACGACTCTTCCCCATCGTCACTGCTGCCTCAAATTGACCAGCGGTTGGTCAGATTTAATTAAGAACTAACCATGGGAATCATTTCCTTAAGACAAGATCTGTCTTCCTGTAAGATAGCCTGGATCCCTTTGGCTCCAGAAAGGATTTTGAAAGCAGGTACATCCGCAAACCCAGAAATTTCTAAGCAAAAGTTTTCAAGTTCATTAGCCATCATAACTCCCAAAGTTAGCTGAGACCTAAGAGTACCCTAAAGCAAAGACTACATTGGCCATCACTAACACTGCTCTCATAACTTCAGCAACTTACACTGCTCTCAGCCTTGAAAAAAACCTTAACCAAATAATTCAGAATTGAAGGCTCAAGGTGCATTTTCACACCCTGGTGGCAATAGTGAGAAATTAAGATACCCACCACAGACAACTGTGGGGATTTCACACACTGCGGCCTGAAGAGCTAGCTCTCTCCTGGCTATAGGGAGAGAACCCTAAACCCAGACTTAAAAAAAAAATAGGCACCTTTACCACGTCACTCAGAACAGACTTCTAATGAATATCAGGGATAAGATTTAACCATGCCAATCAACTTTTGTATCTGGCACACAGCTGGACAGAAGCTCTATGTGAAGCAGCTGGCCCAGCAAAACGTTCCAGTGTTTTCTTAAGCATGAGCCACTGGAACTGTCTGGGTTACAAAACCAACCCTTCAAACCAGGCTGTCTCCATTGCAGAAACACAGTGCTCCACTCTCCCAAGGGCTGAGAACCATCACCCACCCCACCAAGAGGACTTTCTCCACCCTGCTGTACCCAGGGACCTAGCAGCAGACTTCATGCCCAGCTCAGCTGCTCCTCAGAGGTAACCCACAGTTCTCTGTCTCAGTCTACAGAAGCAAAGACAGAGAAGCATAGGCCAGGTTGGAGGGCAAACGCACCAAACTGACTCCCAAAAGCCACAGACTCAAGCAACATCTAAGAAGGATGCTAAAACCCAAATGCCTCCAGGTCTCTTGGAATAAATCAGCAGAATTTTTGGTCCAGGTAAAACAGACACCTGCTAGATCCACAGCTGAACCTGACAGCAATGCCTCCCAGTCTTGCTATCACAGACCCACTAACCTGACACCAACAACCTGCACGCAACTCTAGACTGAGTGAAAGGTCATGCGTGAGGTTCTTCACCTGGCACAAGGTGGCCTTGTGACCCTGGCACAAGAAGCAGGAACACACATTCATGCTATTTCCTGCAATATGTTGAGAAATATGGATAAAAGAAAACACCAAACAGGAAGATATGGATGGCCTCATGACTGCTGAAATAAGATAAAAATAACCCTGTATAATTTTATCAGTAGGAAACAAACAGACTGACATAGCTCATCATCACATTCATGATCTATTGGGAGTGAGGGGTAGATAATTAAGTGCAGAAGAACCAGCCAAAGAAATGTGACGCTAGTATCACTACATGAGACAAGTACAAGGCTTCATCTGTAATACCATGCAAAAACATACATGACTGCATCACAGCTAGAAGTCAGTGAGTGCAACCCCTACATACTCCTTCCTGGCCACCTCCTTCCACTGCTCTTCCCATTTCTCTTCTTATTCATCCTATCTGTTGTTTTTCTTCTCCTCAAAGCCTCAACTTACTTTCAGCACATATGAAAAGACTTAGACACAGGAAGAAATCCACAGCACAGTAAAGAAGAGGAAACAAGGAAAACTGCAAAAATCTAATAATGCATGGCTAATAGATGGCAAAGGTAACCTCAAATGGTTATACCTTCTACATACAGTGCAAAACAATTTGACTTTACTGCCTCCAATGGAAGCAGAGGCTATCATTACCAGGTGGAAGGGGTGCACTTCCCACCACGTAAAGTGCATAAACGACACAAGTTCAGGAAACATCCTAGTTCACAAGCACAAGCAGCATCAGATAGGGCTGTTCAGACACTCCCCTCCATCTGAAAAAGCAACTACAAAGGCTGAGGAAATTCCCTGAAGTTTTGTTCCAGTACCATGAAATGCAAGCATCTTCAATTTGGTAGGTCAAGTAACTAACTCTGATTGCCATTCCACTTTCAATACCGTTGAGTGCGAATTGAGGAGAAGTACCTGTTACAGCTATGCACATAAACATTAAATATATTCTAGTGTTTCTCTATAAAAACAGTTGCTTCATTTTCAGTCTAGGATTTGAAAGACAACTAGGTTTCAGCAGCAGTATTGAACAATGACCAGTTTTAAGATATGCAGAGGTAAATATAAGCATGGAGAAGTAAAGAAATAGAATTAGCATTACATTTTTTCATATCATCCCAACGTTTGCAGCATCAACCACTTATGTCTCTCAGGGTAACTGTAGTGCATGCACTAGTTTAAGACCATACTGAAGCATCTAGTATCTTCCCAGATGAAACATGTTTACAAGTGTAAGTTAAAATCAGGACATTTTAAATTTCTGGTAAATTCCATCTGGCTCTTTAAAACCAAGAATTTAGGGCACATCACTTCACAGTGTCATTCTACTGACTGGTAGAGCATTGCTGGACCTAGGCATAACAACAAAATCTCTTCCCAATGACTGTTACTGCTTTTTGCACCTGGCTGCATGTTTTAAGATACCTACTGCAAGACACTAGCATTATTTCACTGTCATCTGTGCAAAAAACCCTACTAACCACCCAGAAACTTTGATTCAAATCCATTTCTTTACTGCTCTAGTTCTCCCTCACAAATACTCCTCCCTTATATTTGGGTCAAGTGAGCAATTTTCCATTTTTTCCACTTTGGTTCAAAGAAGAAAAAGCAAAGGACCAGAACACACAACTAACTTTACCTGTTGAATGAAACAGCTAATAAGCAACCAAGAATGTTGACCTCCTACTGAAAATGTGATATTAAATATGCTAACACTATGGAACATCATCTAATTCTACGATTTGAGAGTGACATCATCTTCAGTCTCTGCACAGCTTTGAACAGAACTTTATTCTGACATTTCTCATTGTTTTACTTACAGGAAGTTATGAAGATTCTGAAGAATTACATTTGTCTTTGTATAATATTGACATCGATTCTTTTAAGAATCACAGAATGGTTTAGGTTGGAAAGGAGCTTAGGATCATCCAGCTCCAACTCCCCTGCCATGGGCAGGGATGCCTCACACTAGACCACATCACCCAAGTCTCTGTCCAGCCTGGCCTTGAAGACTGTTTAATAGAGGTTAAACAAATAAAACCAAGTGTATCGATTACAATCCAAGTCCGTATAAACCCCAACAGTAAACCAAATGACAAATCCCTACTGGAACTCTACACATTTCATGCAATTTCACATGTGACTGTGTAGAAGTAGTAGTAATGCTCTTCCTGATCTGAACTGCCTTTATATCCATTTCATTACTTGAGTAAGGCAGTATTTCTTGAATCAGTGGGAGATGAAATCTCAGTGACCTGAAGGCCAGGTCCTTTAGTCACTTTGTGATAGAGCACTGCCAATATAGAAATGCACAACACAAAATACTCTCCTCCCCTAATAAGGCTGGACAATAAGACTATAACTGGACACTCCCAACAGAACCCAGTGGAACAACAAACTTAAGTAGATAAAATGCAAATGAAGAATGGCTCAAAACAGGAAATGTGAATTTCTTCTCAACCTAATACAGATTTTGAATTTGCTGTTTACTTTTCAATTAATCCAAGTTGTAAAGCTACCTAGTGAAACAAAAAGCCCCCAAAATGCTTAAACACTAAAAGAATCAAGGCTTTACAAACAAATTCCAAGCTTTCATTTTAAGAGTAATAGGCAAGTCTGTCATCCTCCTAACTTGCTCCCAACCTAGCACACAGAAAACAAAAAGCTATTCAAGAAAGCAAAACTGATGACAACTCCTTTCCATCCAAAGTTCTCAGTTCCTTTCAGGCTAGACTTCAACATGCATTTTTAAGCTGGTTCTGTCACCAAAGCAAGGTCCACAACTCCTCTGACTTGCAACAGCAATTCCTTTAAGATGACCCCTCCCTAATATCAGCATCAGCTTCCATACTGAGGACCATAAACTGGACCAGAAAAACAATGCAAATCAATCTTTTCTTTTTAAATGACCATCTGAGTTTCAAGCTTGGATTAGTTCCTCAACAGTCTCATGCAACTGGCATAGAGACGGCATGCAGACAGAATTGCTTCTTTGTAAGTCAGAGGCTGCTTCCAGCATAGGAAAAACTACAGCATTAAGCCACAGGATGTAAGTGGCACATTTTGACAGTATAATTTTACGTATACCAGGTGACCCTAAATCAATCATTTACATTGACATTTGGGATTTCAAGTCCTAAAAGGTAGCCACACACCTAGAAAAGTTTGGTAGTACATGGGTATTATGTAAAGCAGTTCTGCTGTTGCTAGCCAATGTTTTGGGAGTAGAGGAAAAATACACTTCAGTAACTCCATAGAACAACAGAACAAAGCAGAAATTTAACCAATTTTGCTTTCCAAATTGACAAGCCACTTGTCATAAGCTCATCTTTACTCTTAGAGGAGTATAACACCCTCCCTCCCAAACAGTTCACAGCACAGGAAACCTAAGCTATTCATCAGTACAAACCATTGCAGACAATACACCTCCGTTTTACTGGGATGGAACTCCCAGTGGCAACACTCCCCTCCCCCCCTCCCATGACCTAAAGGGGCTGACATGGCAAACTAACATGATGAAGCTGAACACAACCAAAGTGTTTGGTCTGTTTTTTTAACTTCCATTGAAGGACAATTCCTGGATAATGCACAGTTTTTNCCGTTTTACTGGGATGGAACTCCCAGTGGCAACACTCCCCTCCCCCCCTCCCATGACCTAAAGGGGCTGACATGGCAAACTAACATGATGAAGCTGAACACAACCAAAGTGTTTGGTCTGTTTTTTTAACTTCCAGTTTTTGCAGTGAGGAAGGAAACCTACAGAAATTATTACACAAACTCCCACATTAACAGCAACACAGCACTAAAATTACCAATTAAAAAAAAAAAAAAAAGGCTTTTAAAAAACAACTGCTGAGGGTCCTCTGTTTTCATCTACTTTTTGAAGATTTGTAGGTGGGAAAACACAAAAGCAGATGGGTGGAGAGAGAAAACAGTCAGACATGACTGTTGTCAGATTTTGCAAACTCCAGTGCATGAAGTGAAACACAGGCTCCCTGCCAACAACCAAACCAATTGAAGACATTCTGGAATTTCAGCCTCCATTTCAGACTGTTCTCTCTCATCCGGCAGTTTCAACTCCTGTGCAAGGGCTATACCCAGCACACTCAAAATCACCAGGTTTTTTTAATCAACAATTAAAGAAGTCTGAAGTATTTTAACCAGTCTGGGACTGCAAACTAAAACCCAGAAGTTTTGGTCCGGATCTTCCCAAAGGCACAAAGTGTTCTTACTTTTGATGTACAGCACATTTCAGAATTTAAGTAAGCCAAGAAGACAATTTAACTTTGGGCTACATCAGTCAAAAGATTGATTTTCTGTTCTTCTTTTAATTCTCCTAGCTAAATGAGATTAGAGTGCATTACCCTACAGCTCTGGTAAGTAAGGGTTAAGAAGTTGCATTTCACCCAATACATCTATTTTTTACCTCTGAACACAGCTTTCTGAGGATCAAAGTAAATTTACTTTTTTTGCAGCCAAGGAGTAATGAATGAAATACCATGTCATTCCAGTACAAGAATACTTCTAAGTAGTTACATATTTCTTTCCACAGCAAACTGCATACAAATTTGCTACTGTAGCAATGAAGCTTTGCAACAACTTCCCTATCAGGCAAAAATATCTAACACGACCAGGTAACACATTACTAGACACATACATACAGAGATCTATCAGAACCACTGGCACACTAAGATTAAGCAAACAGCTCAAGAACTTTATAATTAATAGCATTCACAAGACAATTTACTACATTAAAGTCTATCAAAACCATTAATACACAGCATAATTTTCATTTACGCTTCAAATACATTAAAAGACTACGTTACTTATCATTCTGAGTCCTTCAAAAGGACTTCAGGCACTCCAATACAGATCTATTCAGGTATTGCAAAGCATGCTGGAAAAAACTGCCCCCTCATTAGCCAAGAAGCCAAATACCCACCCCTAAAGTGAACTGAAACATTATTTTCTAGGCTTTTGATCAAAACACTGAAAACTGGAGAATACACACTGAAGTGGCTCCCTACACTAAGAAAACTAATTGTGCCTGATAAAAATTCAGTGCAGGCATCTTAAGTCACTTAAACTGCTAGGTCTTCTCTTGGCTTCTCAGTGACTCATGACAACAGCTTTTTCCCCATCGCCTAAACCCCATAAGGACATTTCCATCTCCAGCATAAGAAAGAGGTTTTTTTTTACCCCAGCTTTCTGGTTTACTCTCCTATAGACAAAGCCTTTTATTAAAGCTTAAAGCTAGAACTGAGTTGGTTTAACAGTCTTTTAAGAACCCATCATTTGTCTTCAGGTCTACACAAGCATTCATTCTCCATCCTTAACTCATATACCTATTTCTTAAAAGGTCAATGGATGTGTCTTAGCACGTACAGTATGCTAAGTTTATTCAAACCTGAAAGTGCCTCTCAGCATCTGTTACAGCATATACATTCAGCTGACTTCAGACAACACAAACTCTCATTAAATGTCACAAAGAGAAGAGCACCACCGTATCTAAAAGGTCTTGATGGATTCCCATCACACTCAATATCAGGATCACATTAGAGAGGAAAGTACATTTATGGATTATACATAAAACAGAATAAAATATAACCTTGTTACTTTCCAGTGTTGCCGATAAACTATACTGCTACAAGATTTCTACAATAGACTTTTTAATCTAGCAATAGTCTTACTTGTTGTGACTCAATTTTTGCCTCCCATCACTGCTCCAGATTTCACTTCTGCAGCATATGAAGTATTTACCACATGATCTAAGACTCTAAAGAGAAAAAGTCCTATTCTATATAACCCGTACCTCACAGGAATAAATCTTTCCAAGGTCAACAAGAAGAAGGAAGGTAATAAAGTCAAGTTTAGTTTGTCTTACCTTGTTCATAGCTCCAGGCTGTGGTCCCCTCAGTCCAGCCTGTCCTCCCATCTGTGGAGAGCCTTGTTGCAGTGTTTCAGCCAACAGGTTACCAGGATTACCCATTCCTGGGTTTGGGTACGGCATATTAGGTCGACCTCTGCCTGCTCCAATTGAACCGTTCATGACTTGCCCCTGCATCATTCCCTGTCCGTTGCCTGCTGCCAACATCCCAGGATTCATGCCAGCATTCATCCCTGTGTTCATTCCCATGCCAGGCTGGTTAACTGGACTGTTTACTGTTGGCATCATTCCTGCTGTGGATTGAGCTGAAGGACCCTGGTTTGGTCCACTTGCACCCATCGCCATATTGGGAGAAGTCAACCCAGCCTGTGCCATGGGGCTTTTCACCATGCTGTTTATCATTCCCATTCCAGGACTGTTTTGTTGGGTTTGACTGGCCATGCCTTGGCCAGGGCCACCTACTCCCATATTGAGATTTGGGGAGCTACCAGCCCGTAAAAGTTCGGACAGCTGCTTGTGTTTAGAGGCAGCATCTTGTGCCAGGCCAAGGCTGGTCTGCAGCTGATTAATGTCCCCACCATTGGTGAGTCCCACTTCTGTGGAGCTGATCAGTTCATCTGGCAAGTCATGTTCCAGATCAAAGAGTGAGCCAAAATCTGAAAAGCAAAACAAATTTTATATGAGGTCAGAGCAATCAACAACATCTTTCAGAAGAATCTTGTTCATTAGTTTTTATTTTTCTATTTCAAGTAACTAGCAAAACTTGACTTTTTATGTTCCAGCAAAATTCCCAGATCAGTCGTTACTGAAAGCTATCCAAATTGTCATGGTAAAAGTAATTTCTAAACTTTACAGAGTTTAAACTAGAGAAGACCATTCTGCTTCACTCTTCAGTTTCTGTCAAAAGATCACTGATCAGTGATTTGAGTAAAGCTCAGACTGTCATCTCAACCTGAGAAATTTGAGAAGAGAGAAAAAGCCTGCATTAAAATCCCAGTTAGCCAAAGGAATTAGACAACTATTATAAAGGATTAAAAAAGGTTGATAGGAAAGCACTGTCATTTATTTTTAACTTTCAATGAAGTCTGTCACTTTTGGAACAAAGATAACTACCATATGGTTTTTCAGAAAGTGTTTACTATGTATAAAATAATAAAGAGAGGGTTAATTGTGGCATTTGGGGTTTTTGGTTGGTTGGGTTTGTGTGTTCTTCTTTTTTTTGGGTGGGGGAGGGGTGTTGCATTGCTGTTTTGTGGGGGCACAGAATTGCAAAGTTCCACTAAACTTCACTGGACAGTCAGTATCTTCCCACAAAGAACACTGTCAGAAAACAATCATATAACCCTCCTGGCCACAAAGCTGTGAAAAAAAACCCTACCAGGATGAAAGAATCAAATTCATATCTCAGGAGCCCATGCAAAGCAATCCCCAAGCTAACCAAGTGGAGAAAGGTTACTGTTTGGGATATACAGAAACAAGAATATTGGACAGCACCAGAATTAATTTGCTGAAGAAAACAAAAAGTTCTTACATCATCAGAAGGGGCATGCACCTTGAGCTGTATGGTAGTTAAACCAAACATAACCTAAAAAAGGTTATGGCTAAAAACTGTGTCACCGTGTGATGTTGCTACACACATCTGAAAACTTAATATTTGGAAGAATACCTCGTAAAGAAGAGGGAATTTTAATCTTAATTATTAGAACATCTCAGCAGCACTTCTGCCAAAAAGGTCATTTCATGGATGCTCAGTAGGAGGTATTGCACTCGACTTGAAAAACTTCAGATCCAGCAACGACCTAAAATACTACTCATTCTCTCAGCAACTGCATTTAAAAGAAAATCTCAATTACAATGAATTCTAGAGAGGCTGGCAAGATGACTTGATCCAAATATTAATAGAAAAATACTACAGTTAAACAGCCTGTAAGTCAGAAAAGCTCCACAGCATTAGAAATCTGTCCAAAATGTTTCACACGATACTGTACCAAACTGCCAAACCCCAGTACTATCAGAGTTTCTACAACTATGTAACTTATCACAGATAAGATCGTAACTTAAGAACTCTGAAAACAGAGTATGAGGTTGGCAAGAATGCAGGTAAACCACAACAGAGGAGATTTTTTAGCTCCATTTATATATTCTTCATTACTGCAAAGCACTAGGGACAGAATGATAACTTCCACTAGAGAACTATGGTTTAAACTATTCAAATCAGTCAGCCCATTTTTCATTAATGTAAATCTTGTGCTAAAAACGATGCTTTGCAACACACACTAAGGACTCAGTTTTTATTTATCACTGGTATTTTATTTATTTATTTTATTTGCTTTTATTTTATCACTGGTATTCCTTAGCATGACTGGTATTTTCAAAAATTAAGAAATGATGAATCAGAAGAATAAAGCTTTGTGCAAGCTGCCCCCCATTTAAAATGATAAATTTACAGTTTGTGTCACTAGACTTATCGCGACCCCTCCAGTTCCTCAAAAACCTTATGGTACTCAGTGGTTAGCTTAAGAATTAAACATTGATGAAATGGGAAGAATTAGAGCAGAAGAGAACTTTGAGATCCCCTCAAATCAGAAGGGAGATCAGGGAAATGGGGAAAGCAATCAAAAAGGAAAAATACAACACAGTTTAAAATAGCTTTTCAAGATGCCTGCTAGGATGCCTTTAACAAGGAAATGCTGAAGTACTACATCCAGAACACGCTCTCAAACAGCCCATGAGTGAGGCAGAAGTACAAAGTATGATGAGTAATTCACAAGTTATTCTGCCACTCAGAAAAAAAAAAA
>NDXB01004865.1:30217-41267 GCA_002631895.1 Agapornis roseicollis | reverse complement strand
CGAAAACCTACACTTTCCCACCCCCCCCCCCCCCCCCACAGGCAGGGACACCTCACACTAAACCATGTCCAACCTGGCCTTGAACACTGCCAGGGATGGAGCACCCACAGCTTCCCTGGACAGCCCATTCCAGTGCCTCACCACCCTAACAGAAAAGAATTTCTTCCCTATATCCAATCTAAACCTCTCCTGTTTAAGTTTTAACCCATTCCCTTGTCCTGTCACTACAGTCCCAAATGAAGTCCCCAGCATCCCTATAGGCCCCCTTCAGATACTGGAAGGTTGCTATGAGGTCTCCACGCAGCCTTCTCTTCTCCAGGCTGAACAGCCCCAACTTTCCTATCTTCATNCCCTATAGGCCCCCTTCAGATACTGGAAGGTTGCTATGAGGTCTCCACGCAGCCTTCTCTTCTCCAGGCTGAACAGCCCCAACTTTCTCAGCCTATCTTCATACAGGAGATGCTCCAGCCCCCTGATCATCCTCGTGGCCCTCCTCTGGACTTGTTCCAACAGTTCCATGTCCTTTTTATGTTGAGGACACCAGAACTGCACACAATACTCCAGGTGAGGTCTCAGGAGAGCAGAGTAGAGGGGCAGGATCACCTCCTTTGACCTGCTGGTCATGCTCCTTTTGATGCAGCCCAGAATACGGTTGCTTTCTGGGCTGCAAGTGCACACTGCCAGCTCATATTCAGTTTCTCATTGATCAACACCATCAAGTCCTTCTATGCAGGGCTGCTCTGAATCTCTTCTCTACCCAACCTGTAGCTGTGCCTGGGATTGCTCTGACCCAGGTGTAGGACCTTGCACTTGGCATGGTTAAACTTCGTAAGGTTGGCATCAGCGCACCTCACAAGCATGTCAAGGTCCCTCTGGATGGCATTCCTTCCCTTTGGCATTATCAACTGAACCACACAGCTTGGTACCATTGGCAAACTTGCTGAGGGGGCACTCAATCCCACTGTCCACGTTGCCAACAAAAATGTTGAACAAGACTGGTCCCAACACCGACCCCTGAGGGACACCCCTCATTACTGTTTTCCAACTGGACACTGCGTCGTTATATCAATAAAATATATGTACACTACCTCCCTAGCAAAGAAATCAACATGTGGGTTCAAGAAGCGCATGCTAGTTTCTTTTGCATCCTTTCTAGCTTACAGTCATGATTCAGTCATGTTCTCTCTTCTGGATTAAGACAACAGACCTCTGCTCACCTTTCAGCATAAACCAGGCATTTCTGTCAATATGAATTATCTGCTTCTAGCAAACAAGCTGCAGTGAACACTAATTTTCTAAGAACTTGCCCATGTGCTACAAAATAGCAAGAATGCTTTACTCCTGTACTGTACCCTCAGACTCAAGACACTGAAGCAGTTAGTCTCAGAGAAAAGTTGGTACACCTGCACCAACAGTGTCACATGTGAACAATGATGCCTGAAGAACCCTGCATGCCAGACATGCAAGACAACTTACTCTAGTGCTTACCTCATTGCTGATCTTGCAGAGAGAGATAAGAGACTTTACAGTTCCTGTCCCTGCATCCCATTTACTACATTATAGCCTGAACATAGAAATATCAAGTTAGAAACTGCTGAACAGCCACCTTTTTGCACTAATGTTTCTGGGCTCGAGAAACCTATCAATGGATCACATTATATCGCAGTTGTTAGGTTCATAATGGAACAAGTGGACAAGGCTTAATATAGGACACTGAATACAAAGTGTGCATGTGAAAGGGTTGTCAGGAGCCATAGAGGATGTTGGACTACACAGAAGACATAACACCTTTGCTGCACTTTCAGACAAAGAATAATGATAGGCTGCTGAGGATAGTCTCGTCTCTCCATGGCAACATGAAAGTTCTCCAGGAATTGACCAGGGCCTTGATGCAACAGAGAAAATATCCAGAGGATACAACAGTATTCCAGAGAAATGAGCCATTTGGGCTTGCAGTCAAGCAACAGCATTACAGGCCCTAAAATATGCTGTCTGAAACGCTCTTAAAACACAAAAACACACACCCACACCCAGAACTCAAACCACACAAAAAAAAGCAGAACAAGATAAGGAAACTATTCTCACAAGAGAATTCTGTGGTATCCATGAACAGACTCAAAGATGAAGCAAACTTGCAACCAAGTTCTAATAAAGAAAGCCGTCAATTCCCAAGGCCTCTGCAATAGCAAAAAAATGAGACAAGTTCAGTTTCACTGGGGAAAGGAACCATGTCTGAGGCAAAAACTCTTAACATTCTTACCAGGCGAGTATGAGAGAACTTTGCTATAGAGCATTTTGGAGATCAGGTTTATTCTTACCAAGAAAGCCCATTCAGGAGAATGGCTTTTCATGTAGATCATCTGTAGCCACCATTATCCAGTGGTAATGCAAATTCTACCAAATCACTTTTCCTAACTTAAAATGGAGAGTTAATTTAATTAGTCTCCTAATTTGATGCAAAACAAAGGGGCAAAAAGCAACATAAGCTTAAAATAGGTCTAGATTCATCATCACAACTACTATTCCCAAAACCCTAGCTCATCAGTCCTATATAACCCAAAGTAGAAGTGTAATGTATAAGTCTTCACTATCACTTACACAACAGCAACTGAGAACTCTTATGCTGTATGATGCTATTTGGGTAACAGTCTACAGCATTACGCTGATATTAATTCTGCTCCCTGCAAGAAACTGGGGAAGCACTGCCTCCTTACTTCCCTGCTAACCCAGACAAGACCTGAATTTGTTCACTGCATCAAGAAGCTTGGTAATTTGAAGAATGAGAAAAGTAGAACGCACAGCTATAAAGGACATACTCAAAACCCTTGGAAGACAAGAAACACAAAAACACAAAATGCATCAGCACATCAACTTCAGATAGAAGTGTTTTTAAAAACAACCTAATGTTAGTTGGTTGAGTCCAATTCACCATCTAGAATACATGTCACTATCAGTTGTGAAAAACAGGTGTAAATATAAGTATTTCACAAATATAAAGAAAAAAGAATGATTCTAAAGAAGCAATAACTTATTATTCAACATATACTGATGTCCTAAAGTTAGGACCTGAGAGGCTACGTGGTTTTTTTTAAGCTATCCTAATTCCTACTTGAACACTGGTGTCAGGGGAAAAAAAAATAAATCTCCATTTCATTAAGTCTCAATAATCTGCAAGTTTAAACACTATCAACAGAAATACCAATTTTAGTTGACTCTGGCTAATGAATTTTTGCCACTTTGGAAGAAAAATCGTATTTATAACAAACTGCTTTCATAATCATAATCAAAGTTCTTCAAAACCCAATATTTAGACCTACAGACTATAGTAGGTGTTTATCACTGAAAAACCATAACAAAAATTCAATGGTTGTGATTCTGGAGCACAGAAATGTAGCTGGTTTAGGGAAACAAAAGTGGTGTAATCATATGGAAAAGACTGGGTGCAAGAATCAAGACAGGGTATGTTTGATGTTTTTGACATTACTTAAGGGGGAAGTTTCAGAGTTACTGGTTTTGTCCCTGCCTATTCACCCTGTTACTTAATAATACAAAGGTACGAACAAGTCTTGCCATCACTGATGACTCAAATAAAGTGAAATTTTGTCACTAATTCCAAAATGCTCAAGTCACACAGTTAATCATTTCCTTGTGAAGATGTTGCTATTTGCATAGATTTCATTGAGCTACCTTTAACTTTTGTGCAGTCTCTAAATTAGTAATCCTATTCCCAAGACTACCCTACGTATGCCACTGAAACTCCCATAAGATCACCTTAAGTTACCTAATGATGGTCTGTGATATTGTTATATAGTAAGAGTGGCATTTCAATTAGGAGCCTGATAAATTGTCGACCACTGTACATAGGGAAATTCAGAGATACCCTGCAATCTGCTGTACTGGTGGGCAAAGAATAGGTACACGCGGATAGGAAGGGAACACCCCTATGTGCACAAACACACAGAATCAGTTTCATTTTAGAAGCGATTACAAATCAGTTTCAAGAAAAGAGTAAAGTTCACTTCATTGTCAAGTTAATGACGACTCTGAAATGATGAAATTAACATTCACAATTACCGAAAACTTAAGTCAGTTTTCTGAGTATTACTGACTTCAGTTTGCTCAACATTACTACTGAGTAAAACAAAAAAACCAATGCTGAATTTATGTACAAGTAAACAAAACACCAAACAGCAGCAGATCAGACTTCTTTATCCTGAAGCAATTTCAGGAATCCTGAAATTATATCCAGGAATCCTGAAATTATATCCAGGAATATGTAAAAGGCAGTTTAGCTTCAGCAGACTAAGCCAGACACCAGCATTTTGCCAAAATTTTATTTTTTTTAATTCTAATTCTGAAAAAGGAAACTAAAACCTGAGAATTGGATTATTCTGGTTCATCAACACAGTAAGTTCCAAGAGAGATTTTCTATCCATTTGTATTTGGGAGTTCTACCATACGAAAACCAGCAAATCATGATTCTGCACACAGATACAGTTCAAAACTGTACTTACATCTGGTATGGAGCTGCACTAAAAGGTACAGCACAGAGGTGTTCCACACCATCAAGTAGAAAAAAGCAAAATCTTCCTCTGCCCCATCTCATGACCATCAATAAGAGAAAATAACCTGTGCTGGTTTTGAGAAAGTAACTTGTGCTGTACCTAACTTGCACTTTTGAAATTAACATCTTGGTTTATACCACAATTTCATCTCCTTGCTGCTCCTGCAAACCCACCTGACATCACCAACTAAACCACAAATTACTATGATTTGAGTTCAGAATTCAACATGCCATTTTCTGATTTTCTTAGAAAAGTTCTGGAAGAAATGTGTGCTTGAAGAAGATAGCACGTCACATTTTTAAGAGTGCTTTAAATATGTTTGTATGACAATCCATTTTAAGCAAAATTGTTGCTACTTAGGAAGAGAACAAAGTCATGTTGTCAGACACTTACTTCCCAGGGGGAGTTCTACGAACTGCTCTAGTTCAAGTTCTACTTGAAATTCTAAAAATCCAATGTAATCCCATGGAAGTTTTTTGTCAGTGCATACAACCATATGCAGAGACAGATGTATTTTACTTCAGCCTGCTGCTATAGTTTAAGTAAAGACAGAAAAGCCAAATCCTTGGAGACAGGTACATTGTTTATCTGTCAGTTAAATCTACACAGCAAAATTACTCCATTTGTCAAATAATAAATCTAAATTACTTTCGCCCAATCCTTCTCAGAGGGGGCACTAATTTGGGTGATGAGAAAGGTTACAGTATCGTTACGCAGTTGGAACAAGCACTGCTAAAGCATCTAAGCAAGGCACTGAGGTGAGATACTGGATATAATCAAGCAGTCTACAGACAAGATGAAAGAAATGCATGCTAAATCATATAAAATTAAAATCTAATAGTAAAAATGTTTTCTCTAAGTTGTAAAGGTTCAAGAAACCAGAATTCCTACAGTAGAAGTTCAGTGTTTGTTCCTAGTACCTTCTGAAACCCAAATGCCCAAAACCACACACTAAACCCAGGAGTCCACCAGACCCTTCCCAGATAAACTCTGGCTATCTGCAAACACCCAACTGACCAGTAGCCTGAACTGGGAACCCTCTAGACTAAAACCAAACCCTGCTCTAGGACAGGGACTGACAAGATACAAAATTACTTGTTTGGTTTTTTTTTTTCCCTTTAATCTAAGATTTAAATTCCCAAGTTCAGTAATAAAGCTTTTCCCTGCAATATCAAACTTGTGACCCTGTATTTTTAAATAGCAACTGCAAACCAGCTCTTTGGTCTTGAGGTCTTTTTATCGGTAAGTGCTCAAGATTCAGTTTTAGAACACAATATGTACAGTCCTCACACCATAGTAGATTTCTTTAAATAGGTATCTTTCTAACACTGCTCAGAAAAAGTGCATACCTGTGTCAGACACACAAAATCCACCTGCTGAAAGGGGCAAAAGCAGCAGATGCAGCAGTTCAGAAATCTACAGTGTTCAAAGGCCTGCAAGATTTTCTTTAAAAAGTTACTAAGCACCATATGAATCATCAGCTTTCCCTCTAAAGAAAGTCTTGCAGACTTAAATTTCTCTCACATTTATTCCTAATGCAGTTACTTCAAGAACCTACTTAGCTACAAAGCAAAGATGCCCATTTTTGCCACACAAGCATCTATTACAGCAGTAGACAATTTACAGCAATAGACAAATTACAGATGTACAGACATCCCTTACAACAGTTAATAGTTGGGGAAAAAAAGGGGAAAAATATGTGGTGCTCAGCAACAGAATAAAACTACATTACTGATGACTAAGTTAAATGTAGCTAATGACTGGGGCTTAAATATTGGCCAGAAAACAGATTTGTGAAAAGTATTTGTTTTTAAAAATAGTATGTACAAACACTAGGGGAAAAAAATAGCTGTCTGAAAACAGACTTAAAAACCATGCACATGCCTCTGGAAAAGGCAGTGACACATGGTTAATACGATTCATTTTGAGCAAAGCAACATTCGGATACATGTGGAACAAATGAAAGAAGAGTATCAGTTAAACTGGTGAGAAGTTTTGTCACAAGTCTTAGACCCTTGATATAACAGACAGGAAAGTTTTGAAGGTCAGAAGCAGTTCTTGAGGAAAAAAGGAACATACAAACTTCATAAAAGGAAAGACTGAAATCTGAAAGGGAGATTGAAGATGCACTGTTACTCAGAAAAATTCCACTTTTGGATATAGCGAACTGAATAAGTCACATATCACAAAAATACATACACTGATCTCTGATGCAAAACACATGCCAATTAATTGTAGAAAACTGACTTATAATGTTACAGAAAGCCAGAAACACTAAGCACTTAAACTCCTGTTTTCAGATCTAGCAGCCCAAAGATATGACACCATACAACCACGCTGCAGCAGAGCATATACTCCATTTTTATTCCCTCACAAAACACAGCAGTTCTGAACCAAGAGTCCTAAAAGCTTTCCTAGTTTACAGAAATCAGGTTATTTCTGAAAAGGGGAAGGGGGCTACAAAACATGATTAAGCCACAAGGAAATCTGTATGCAGCAATTTCAGCACACCTGCATTACTGCAGGAAAAACCGAGGGGTTCATAAATAAAAAGGTCGAATAAAAACCAAAAATCACTGGTTTAAGGCATCCAGTCAAAAATATTTCTTTATGAAAGACTTCCACCCATTTACTCAAAGAGATAACTCTGCAGGATGCGCTCAAATTATTCTGTTATGGGGGGGACAAGACAGAGTAGCGTACAGCAGTTTCCTAATACAATGTTTAAGGAAGTCTTGTTAAAGAGTAGTTGCAACATATCGAAACTGTGTTTCTAGCAGTAGAGAAAAGGTAAGAAACTGAGCCATAGTGGCAAAGTAGTTCTGTCAATGTATCCATGCTAGTACAGAAGAGCTGTGTACCCAGTGTAACAAGCTCAGTCCTATACTACCCGGTTCTGCACCAACAAAAGGTACAGATCCCAGTGTAGAGCTGTATTGGTCCTCAGAAAATTAAACCTCTGGATAAGATGTATGTAAAATTATCACTCTTCTTATCACCCAAATGCAACAAATATTTAAATAGGAAAAAAGAAAAAGCTGTAGAAAAACCTCTGGCAGTTTAAGGGAACCCACACACAGAGTCCTGTTCCTGAAGGTATTCTAAAAGTACACTGTATTAAAGAGGAAAATGAGATCGTTCAAAAATTCTAATATACTACACAACACTGACAACACTAAGACTTCCTAAATTACTTCAAAATGTTTATTAGAAAATGTGCTACAAACACTTCAGTTTCCATGTAAGTCTATGTTATTCTTATGTCCTCAAGAAGGAATTAGCACCAATAAAGCAACTGAAACCTACATTAACACAGCATGTGCTATGGCAAAGCAAATTCTGAGCAGGGAACACACAAACCATTTAAGACTTTCAAGGCAGAAGGAGATGCAGCACTGCAACTACAGTGGGAAATGCAGCAGGGTTTATTGAGTTTAGTACATTCTAAGCGCAGTTTCATCCACGTCCACTGTGAAAACACACATGAATTAGAGATTCACCTTAGTTTTCAATATAAATAGACAACATTTTCAAGTTTGGGCATAAATAGCTACAGTCAGTCATTTCTAGGTATCTGACAAGCTAAGAGTGTTTCAGATTAAGAAGTCAGTAAGTTAACAGCAAAAGAAACACTGAAAGCCACTGTGTACATGTGCTTCAAAAAGTTTCATCAACAGTGCAACTTTGTTACCTTTCTTCTTCCCTCTTTCTGAGGATGCTGTGAATAACAGTTTGAAAAACAGTGCCTGAGTAAGTACATAAGCGCCCTGTTATTTATTTTCTATAATTAACTAAGGAGTGGGGACAATACAACAGATTCTATAAGTGGAATTTACTTAATGAAAGCTGACTGCACTATTTCAAAGCAAACTTAAGGAGCAGATAGGTTAAAAATGTAAACGTAAAAAGTTTCGCACAACAGCAAAAGTGGGACAAAAAAACCCCAAACAGTCTATCAAGCAGCAAATGAAAAAGCACCCTCAAATCACACATACTGGTTAAGAGGTTTGATTTCATCTAAATAGAGAACAAGTACGATATCATGTTCAAAAACCACAGAAAGTGGAACTGTTACAAATCCAGGTGTCAACAACAACAACAAAAAATCCAACTCCTTTAATGGCTTCTATGTAGCATATATCTAAATCTTCGCACCACTACAAACCTCTGCATAGCTATCTCGTGAGGACTATCCCCATCACTTTCAGATGAATTACCCCATTTGTGCACTACTGAACCTGTCCAACAATCCATGACGCTTCGGCATGACTACAAAAAGTTCATTAAGCTGTCCAGTAAGCTAATTATTAAAATAAACTAAGTACTCTGCAAAAATCTGCACCTGTTAAACTGACACAGATTATCCAAACCTCATCTGATCACAAATGTCCTAACTTAGGTATGTGAGTTCATCTGAATTAAAATACATCTTTAAATCAGGGGGTCTCTCACAGCATGTATTTTTAGTTCACCTCTCTAAACAGAGCAAGCTAACCACTATGAAGACAAACTAAAACTGGTTACTACTCAATTAAGTACTTGTTTCCAAGTCTAGCACAAAATCCCCGGTAACTAGCTCTGAAGACCAGCACCTCCAACACTCTTCTACTCTTATTAGGGACCTGTTGATATGAGGAACAGTCATACTCTCCAGCCATACAGCATAGTATTGCCTGTACCTAAAATGCATTAAAAGTTACACACAAACTTTTTCAAAACTAATACGTCACTCACGAAGACCAGAGAAGGCAATAATCAAAATGTGCCTGATGATTCCAAGTAGAATCACATACACCACCCAACCAAAAATGGCTACTAAAGCCCTCTGTTCACTACCAAATGAGAAGTATTAAAAACAAACAAAACAGAAAGCAACTCTTTTTCTTGCTGGCTGCTAACAGCATCAGGCAAGACCACCGGTGGCTTCAGAAATACCACGACTCACAACTCTGGCAGAAGGAAGCCTCCTCCATGTGCCACAGGATAAGAAGATCTAAAGTGAGTTCAAAGAAACTCCTGTGGGACAGGTAACCAAGTACTCTCATCACAAAATGACACCAAATACTCATCTGCTTCTCAAAGAGCATTAAAAAACTGAACAGCCCTTTGTTACTCCCTCCCCCTCCTAGTACAACCAGTTTATATTGGCTAGGGATTGGGACACCTAAGATTCCCAACACCTAGCTTGCTTGCACAGCATCACCGAGGACTTTTGCAGGACTGCACAGGATCTTCGCAGCTTTTAAGTCTACAGGGGAATTTCAGACATTTTGGCCTCACAGCAAAGATGCGAGATGAGCTACACTCCATATTGATTCTTAATGCAAGTAAGATGAAATAACATATTAATTCTAAGATAAGAGCCTGATTAGAGCCTCAATAAACCTTACACCCCAAGCTTGGGATATGGATTTTGGTATTAGCTGTTTTTTCTTAAAGTCGATGGTCTCTTAGAATCAGGAAAGCAGTTTTTAGATACCCTTTTGCAAGGAAAAGTAAGGAAGACTGTAAAAAGTGAAGCAAATAAGAAGACTACATGTAAGAATTAGAAATGGAAAATATCACAGAAGTAAATCTCACTTCTGAACGGGCTGTAAAAAAAACCAACCCTTGTATACACAAAATAAGAAAGAAGACACATGCATGTGTACAAATGTACATATGTAATTCAGCAATAAAGTGTACAAAAGCATCATTCTCAGCACTTTCTGCAACTGGCATTAAAGATATATGGTTTGCAAGGAGCTCAGTAACAACTACAACTGTGAAAGACACGAAAATGACAAACTATTACATCTTATCTGCAGTTGATCAAAAGCACAATAAACTGAACAGCTTTGCTTTCAATCACTTCCGAAAAATTAGAAGGGCAGAAACATCCGAGCCCTCTCCCGATGCCATTAAACGCCAATACGTTCAAATGGAACAAACCCGAGACAAACAGCCAGACGTAAAGGACGAAGGCAAGAGAGAGGAGGAGATTTAGGCAGAAGAGGGGAGAAAAGGGCACTAACTGAGGCACCGAAAGGTGGGGAGAACCAGGGCCCCCGAGACTGACCTGTGCCGTCGCTGGCGGACACGGAGAGCGCCGGTGAGGAGAGTTTAGGCCGCTTGGCTGAAGGCGGGCCCGGCTCCACCACATTCTCGGCCATTTTTAATTCTTTTTTAGACAATCACTCAGAGCAGAGAGACGGGAGGTGCGGGGGGTGGGGGAGGAGTGAACCCCAAAACCTTCTCCTTCTTCTCGGGCCCCGAGGCAGCTGAAGAACAACAATAACGCCGAGAGCGAGCGAGGAGGATCCGGCGGAGGAGGGGGCCAAGTTCCCCTTTTTCTGCCCCTCGGGCTCCGGGAGGGCGGCAGCGGAGAAGCGGGGAGAAGGTGGGAGCTGGCGCGGGGTGGGGGGGAGGAAGAGTCCTCTTCCCCCAGGCGAAAGGGCTGAGCGAAGACGGGAAAAGCAGGTAACCCCCCCCCCCAAAAAAAAAAA